>CM076571.1:470467058-470998728 GCA_034641835.2 Pinus albicaulis
TTTGAGTTTAACAGCTTCTGTATTTTTAGCAAATAGATCAATATTAATACATTATTGTTAGATATAAATGACAAATACAAATATTACAAATGCATTATAACATTCAAAACATTAATTTCAATTAATAATAAGATTTAAGTAATATTAATATTAATGTTGATAAATATAATCATTAATATTAAAAATAAAAATAATAATAATAAACAATATTATTAATAACAACATTACTAATATTCATAACAATAATGTTATTAATATAATAGCATTTAGGAGGGCAAGTGAAAATAAAGCATTGTGAAAACGAAGCTTTAAGCACTAGGGGATTTGAGGTTCAAATCCCCCACCCATGTTTACAAAAAGGGAATATGTAAGGATTTAAGGATTATAGTGGTCGTCGTTGAATCGACCATGTGTTACTCGAATACGAAAGTAGCCTAGTTGTTAATTCCTCGTGTGTGTTTGTGTGTGTGTGTGTGTTTATATATATATATATATATATATATATATATATATATATATATATATATATATATATATATATATATATATATATATATATATATTTATATATATATAAACATTAATATTATAGATAACATTAATAATATTAAAAATATAAAAATGGTCCACAAGGCCTTGGAAAGACGGTGATCAGATTCTTTGTTAAGGCACTCCTTGATGTGAAGTCATTGATTCAATTCCTCAATCTGATCGAGGTGATATATTGGACATGATGAAGGTGTAGTCCTTCCAATCTTACAAAAAAAAATTAATAACATTGATAATTTTTAGGCACAATGATGGCAAAGACAAGAGTGTGAAAGATAAGCATTGAATACATATATTATTCACATGATATCCATTTATAATACAATTTACATGACTGTTGGATTCCATATTCCAAGATATGTTGGAATCTCTTTGACTGCTCACTTTCCACGCCAACCCTTAGAGGATTAGGTGTCCAACATTTCCCCCCCTTAATCCGAAGGGGTATGTATGAATCCAAGAAGAGAGTTGTAATATAAAATGTGAAAAAATGCATGGCAACACTAGGTTGAATGTGCTCTCTGAAATGTTTGCATAAGGAGGTGGTTTAAGGATGATCACCAACACTAGAATGCTTAATGCAGTTCCCAGAACTCTTCCAAATCTAGCAATAAGTTCAAGTCTTCTGCTAGAGGAAGTGCTCCTAATGCTTTAAAGAGGGAGACCTTCAACCTGGAAAAGGGAGGTATGCAACCTACATAAAAAGGGAGAACCTAAACCTGAAAAGGTAGGTCTTAACCTACATTGGTTTAAGGATGACCACCAACTCTGGAATGCTTAATGAAATTCCTGAAACTCTTCCAAAACTGGCAAGAATTTGAAGTCTTCTCCTAGAGGAAGTGTGCCTGATTCTTTGAAGAGGGAGAATCTCAACCTGAAAAGGGAGGTCTCAACCCTGCATAGATGGTTTAAGGTTGACCACCAACCAAAGGCATGCTCAAGGGCATCTATATCTCTGACTACAACTTTGGATATGGTATGGAAAGTTATGGCTCAAGCTCACTTGATGTGGCTTTGAAGCTTGTATATAACCATCACTTCCCCCCTATCAGTTACAAGGTGAAATGATGGAGAAAACTCAACTGCAAGACTTTTGAATACTCTAGAATAAATTCTGACATATGACTGAAATATTTTCTTGGTTATTGATGTCCATTGCCAAAAAGTGATCCATCCAAGGCAAATCTTTGTTCTTGCAGGAGGCTTTCTTTTGAAGCATATGTTTGAAGAATGAGCGGTTTTATGACAGCTCTCACATGGATGAAGATAAAAATAGTGATCTTTCATGTGGACAACTCTGTCACATATGTTTGAAGAATGAGTTTTGTTTTGGAGTAGGAGCAATATATGAAACAGGTGAAGATGAACCATCTTGAAGAAACTCAACACATTGAAATTGAATGGGCTTTGAGTAATATAGAATATAAAAGGACACATCCCTGTCATATCCAAGACCATTTTTGTGCTTGTTATGGACAAGCTCTTCCCAAGGTTTGATGATGCGCTTGGGAAGTGCAGACTGAACTTCTACATTTTCATGTAAATATGCTCTTGAACTACGCACTGAAGGTGAATCAACCTCAAATTTATATTCTTGCTACTGATGGGAGTCTATCTCAATGTTCTGAATAGAAACAATTTCAGAATGATGACTCCATTTTTGTAATTCTTCTTCTGAAGCTGAGATTCGAGCTATAAAAAATCCATCTTCTCTTGTGCATTTTTTATATATATCTGAATGTTAAAGAGATTTTCCTTGTTGTTGTTTACTATCTCATTACTAGTGGAATGTATTAGAGCATTCAATAATTCTAATACATCATAAATTTTGGTCATTATGTCAACAAAATAAAAGGCTCAAGGAAACAAATGAGGAGTGTCGTCTTTTCAATAAATGTGTGCAAGGAGTCCAAGAGATCCTTGAACCAGACCACGAAGCATTTTGAGTATTCTTTCAACACTATAATTATTTCTTGCCCAAAATTTTCAAGGAGCCAATAAACTAGACAATGCAGATTGGTTCTTGTTGAAGACTTTTATATCTCAATACCTGCTATAAACAGACATAAAAAAATGACAAAAGACCAATATTTGTTCCCACTAGAATATCCTTTTATTTACTGACTTCACTCTTTGAATGGCATATTTTTTTTCAAAATCAAAGCCACTCTTACAACTATGACTCTTCTACTGGAATAATGTTTTCTTCAATGCACATATTAAATTTATTGAAACTAATCCAAATATAAAATCTCTCCTACTCCTTTCATAGTTTTCACCGATACTCCCCAATGGAGCAATACTCAACCACATAATCCTTTCAGTACCATTTTAATCCAGACTACTTGGATTTCAAAGGTGATAATTTCATTAACTTAGATCGATAGAGTTTCAGAGATGGGTGTCATTCATTTGTGGTTGGCTTGATTTGAATGCAGCAATTACCATTTTATTGGATAGTTGCCACTGACAGTAGGGCACCCCACAATGGAAAACATCTAGAGGTTTTAGGGTATTACGATCCCCTGCCAGTAAAGGATGGAGGGAAATGTGGGTCTCAATTTTGACATAGCAAAGTACTGATTGTCTTTTGGAGCTCAACCCTCTCATCTAGTTCAGTGGTTTCTCTTTAGAGCAGGATTGTTGTGACCTCCACCAATGTTATCAATGCTACGGAAAGGTGGCGTGATGAGGAGCGTCATGTTGATACCTTGACTGTTTGTCCTATTTTTCCTATTGAATATATAAAGAAAATTTCTGATATAAAGAGTGATGCTACCAGTTCATAATAGGTTGAGAAATACTAAATTTTATGGAATGCCATTTTTTTCCTTTCAGCTTTTTTAGATTGCTATAATATGGGTTAATTTGTTTCCCTGGCCGATGTAAACTAAAAATAATGACCCCATTTATTATTTCAAATTCAAACATATCAATCAACGATTCCCATTTGAACCATATGTCTTAATATTCTTGCTTCAAATGCGTAGGCTTCCACACAAAAAATAAATAGGCTAGAACTTAAAACTACGGTCAAAGTTCATAAGATTAGAATACACAAGCTTCAAAGTTGAGACTGTACAATGGACATAGGCTTGAAATTTGAGATTAGACAGAGGAAATTTGCATATTTCTAGCATCAAGGTTTTCAAAAAAATAAATTGCATCAGTTTTGAAGCTACTAGGAGAAATTTAAAGCACTATCTCCGCGCTCAAAACGGTCTATAAAACTAGCAGAATTTAAATCTTTGCAACCTTGTTTCGAACAAGGTATTGTAATGAATAAAGTTGGAATTCCAAGTGCATGAAAATAATCAGTACAGGCATCCTTTGCAAAGTTCAAATACTAATAAACAGGTAACGCACTCTTTGAAGATCTGAGACATTCATTCTCCTAGCAAATAAAATCCACTTTTACAAACACAAAAGTTAAAATTTGCACAATTTAAAGATTTTTGAACCTGTTCCTGACAAGGTACTAAAACGAATAAAGTTGGAACTTCTAGTGTATGGAAATGATAGGCAAAGGCATACTTTTCAAACTTTAGCGACGCAATAAACCTCAAATGCACCCTTTAAGGAGCTCAGATATCCATTTTCCATCTAAGTTCGAATCTCGGAAGTTCGGTCCTACGTGGAGGAGAGTGGTGGTTATGACAGGCTCAATGCATCATCTCATGGGAGATGCACCAACTCATAACACATAGTCAAGTACAGTTTAACATAGATGATTCTGACATACCATGAGAAAATTCCCTGGCAACAGCACCTATGGCGGTCGAAATGTTTTTACAAGCTAAATTTTGGAAAATTCTGAATACAATCAGACAGAGGAAATGCTTTTCCTGAAACACAAAGAATACAAAAAAAATGTGGAATTAACAGTCAACACACAGGAAGCGATACACAGGAGAGGAACAAACTTTTTCTATTCCATCACTGTCTCTCTACAAATGGTCGAAGTCTGAAAAACCTAATTCTAATCAATGTTGCTTCAATGTTGTAAACGGGAGTTCAACAACATTTTGTCCTTAGGCTGTCAAAATACCTATTTCTGCATTTAATCATACGCAGGTCGTATTTTTATTATACACAAAAATATGCAAAAACACATTCAAACACATAAAATAGCGGATCTCAAATATTATATGTTCTGGCTCTGAATCCTCATCGCATCCGACTCCTCATCGCAGATCGAAAATCGACGAGCTTAACTTTTAACTTGGCACAAACATGGATAAACATAAAATGTTGCATGCGTGATGTGCAATGGTGCAATCACGTCGCAAAACAAATAACATATGCTGCAGAACTTTATGGGAAAACATAAACGGTTATGAATGCAATGTGTGATAGCACAATCGCATCGCATGTCAAATAACTTAACTTGCGGCTCCAGAAAGGTAAGTGGTAAACAATGTGAATTGCGCTTTATGGGTGGCTTAAATGGTGGGAAGTTTGAAATGCGGAATGTTAGGGTCCCGTGATTTGGCTGATTGGAAAGCCAAATGACAGTGTAACATCAAACCAAGCTTTGGAGCCCAAGGACATAGCGTTCCTGGACTCAGAGAGGGCTCTCTCTATATGTGTAAGGGATATCTGTGTGTTTGCTTATTATGTTCTGATTTTAGGCTAGTTATGAAGTAAGTTTTTTGGTTTTGGTTTTTTAGGTTGTGAGGGATGAAACTGATCAAAGATATAAGATAGGTAAAAAGATGTCAGATCAACTGGGCTATGGGGTCGAAAAGGTCAAGAAAGCTATAAGACGATGATACAAGGTTGTTGAAGGGCCGATTTGATTCAAGGTAGAAAGGATCTTTGGGCAAAATGGAGTAAATGGACATCAAGTTTGTGAACAACAAAGAGTTTCAAGCATAACTAGTTCGATAGATAACATAAACATGGTAGGCAAAACCATTAATCATGCAAAATGTAACTATAAGCTAATCAATACATAGAAATAAACATTCAAACCATGCATAGAAGTATATGACCCTCTAACTTTTGGAAATGGCTATCAGAATTTTGGGAAAACACTTAAGAAAGACAAACAACTTAACTTACTATGTCGGAACGCCTAAACGCAGTACTTCAAGTTATTGGGCACTTTGAACAACAAGTTTTGCATAGTTTTAGGCAAAGGGCTAGATCGGAACTAGGCCTCCTTGGTTCAAACAAAATGATAATCTAATCAGTCAAAGAGAAATTTCATGGATGGAACTATAACTAGCCATAGGTAAGCAGGGTGTACCGTAAATCATACTTAGCATGCATAGAACTATGAATGAAAAAAGCAACAATATCCTCAAGTTATTAAAGAGCAGTTAAGAATTCTTTAATGTAACTAAGGAAGAGAAAAACATGAAAGCCATGAAGAAACAGGAAATTTGAGGTGCCTCCAAGGGAATATCTCAAATTTGTTCTCTACTGATCTATAGCAAGCAAGAAACATGTATTCATGAATGAAAACTAAAAGACAACAACAAAGCAAGAGACACTATACCATTCTACCAAGTCATGGAATCCAACAACAATCCTTCTTCATTCATCCAAGAGCATCCAAGAGGCAATCCAAAAGCATAAGACAAGTATTTCTTCCAAAGCTTATATGACCATATATTGCTTCTCTTCTCAAGTTCAGCCTTCCTTTACAATGAAATCCTTTGGAATATATAGGCTCAAGTGAGGAAAACCTCATGGTTCAACTAGCTATCCTATTGGCCTAATCAAAATATCTAAACTTGTCCTTGAGGCTTTGCAAAGCCCAAGGCACAAAATATCTCATAAAATATCTAAAAAATGATAAAAAATGGAATTAAAATGACTTTTCATAACTTCTCATGTGCAAAAATAGCTAAACACACATGAGGAAATATCAGCTTTTAAAGGTTCAAAATTTACAAAAATATTCAAAATTTTCATCAGCAAAAGGTCCCCTGACTTGCCAGCAACATTTGGCAGCCTTCCCGATGTCTAAACGAGGCTCATGATAGCTTGTTGGAAATCTCTAAGTGTCTAATTTCTGGAACAACTGAAATTTTCCCAATTTGATGCCTGGAAGTCCTCCAAAAATAGGACTGTGTGTAAAAAACCAGAAAATAAACCTTGCTGATAGACGGGGCAGAATGTTGAAAAAGTGAGTGTTTTTTGTATCTTTGGGGGACCAAAACAACTTCAAATGCTCCAAAAATTTCTGAGTAGATGCTCCTGAATTTAATACATCCAATGGTACCACTCTCAAGAGTTGAGGATGCTCCAAACTAAAATGGTGGCACCCATGATTTTATGCAATTAGGCCCAAAAATGTCGAAAAACAAGAACATGTCAAAATTTGCTCAATTTTGGTGAGCAAGTCCCTCAAGGCCTTTTAGAAACATGTCTAGAATCTCGGGCCAAAATTCCAATCCTAGAGGTGTCTTTCTCCCTTTTTCTCACTGGGCGCCCTCTTTGGGTAGTTTTGAGCCTTTCTTGGTTTTCTTCTTTGTTGCTTGGCATTCTAGATTTGGTGAAGAAGTCATGGCCCCTTGCCTAGGAGAGGCAGCTAGCACATGCTTTGGAGAGTACCCTTCATGATCCATGTCCTGTATTTTCTTGAGTTCCCTCATCATATCTTGCTTGTGGGCTACCTTGTTTTTCTATGTCAATGCCTTCTTTATGACTGTCATGCTCTTCCTCTGTATTGGCTGCCAGAATGTTCCTTTTAAAACACTGTTTGATCAATGTAAATTTGTCCCAAAACTGTGCAACATGCTTTCTTTGGTATTAGGCCCCTGCCCCTCTGTAAATACTGCTCTTTGCCTTTGTATGTCACACAGCCATTATTTATAATGACAAGTGCACAGTCATACAAGATGCATACATAGTTAACTGATTTTCTGAGCTTGGATAAAGGTCACAGAGTCTTTGGTGTTTTTTGATGTGAACACAAAGGACATGTAGGATTCAAACAGCAAAAACTCATCTTAACCAAAGACATTGTCCTTGTATCCACTATTTCTCACTCACAGTCGAACAAGAACAACCTCCAAATGCAATGGTAGCTCCACTTACTAAAATCAGCTTTATAGAACAAAGACGAAAAAGTGGTTATTTGCCCCTTTGTACCCTACAAAGATGTCTTTTGAATCAAAAACACTTATATAGTGATCATCTTTCATGAAATTAAACCCATTGTTTTGTTTTTCCAAACTGAGTTTCTGCTTTTAAAATAATGCTTCCATCTTTCATCATTGTTTGAGGGCAGCTATTGGGCTCTTTAGACATCAATAGGATCCCACCACTTTTGCTATGTTTACCTTGAGTAATCCGAAACCAAAGAAAAACTTGAGTTTTAAACAACCTTATCAATTTTCTTAGGCAATGCTTTCTTCACTATAAATGCCGACAGAGGTTATGGTTATATCTTAGCCTGGAGGGCAACTCTAAGTTCCTCGAAACTAATGACTCACTCTTCTAACCTCTTACAGTGATAAAATTCTTCAAAGCATTTAATACATCCTCTTGATTCTCACCGAAAGTTTCATCTTTTCACCATTTGTTTAGTCTGCGAATATCATAGCAAACAACCCTTCAGAATTTTGACAATAGCAAGGAGGCATCATAGAATACCTTTATAATTTGATGGAAGCGATGTTTGAAGACTTTGTACCGCTTTTGAACACATTTAGGAGGCGTTTGAATGGCTTGTCATAGGCGCGGCACGTTTGAATGAGAGAGCGTCGCGCAAGAAATGTGGTCGGGTCACCTGTCGGGCCGACAGGACCCACACCTACAGGCGCGGTGCGTGCACCTACAAGCGCGCTGCGCCACAATGTAATCCTGTGTAAAGACTGCGCCTGAACGCGCCGCGCAAGTGTACAGGCGCGCTGCGCGTTCTTTAATCCCGGAAAATTCTGTGATTTTGCTCCAAAACTCTTATCTCGATGCAGTGAACAGCAAAAAGGGAGTTGGCCTTGTGTTTTGGAGTTTGCAAGATGGATGACAACAGCTCCTTTGTCCTAAAACGAAAACACCAAAGCTTCTTTCACATGTTTGGTGAGGGTTTCTTTAAAAGATATTTGGAAAGGCCCCTTTTTAAATCAAAACTAGAAACCCTTATCTTTTCAACCATAACTTGATATCTTTTGTTCAAATAAGTGTCATAGTGGCAACGAGCATTTCTTTTATGAAATTGGCCCCTTCTTGACATGAAACAAACATTTGAGAATTTAACTTTGACTATTTAATAAAGAGAAAAAATCTTCCCCTTTGATATCTGCACTGTGAGAGGAAATACTGTTCTGAGCCATGTGGAGGATTGTAGTGATGCTTTTCAGATGCAACCACCTTTTTACTGGGGAATAAACTTAACTATAAATCCAGTATCCCCTTTTCCATTTCTTGTATTTGCATTGCTCTCCTGCTGTCACTTCTGCTATTTGATCTTATTTTTGACTCTTTTTGGACTTTGTTTATGAAGGAAGCTTTCTTTGACAGCTGCCTATTTTCCTTTTGAATATAATGGCAAAGGTTACTTTCAGACCAAGACCCCTTTGACTTCTCTGGTCATCAGTTTAATAATATTTCTTCGCTGATGAGAAACCTACTAGCTTCACATTGTTATTCAAATAATAATGGAACTCATGCAAACCAACTTTTAAAGCCTACTTTTTTTTACCCCTGCTCTTAATCATCATTTCCATGCAGAATTTTTCAATTGTTGTTTCACTGTTCTTCAAAGCTTGTCCTCAGTTAGTGAAAAACTTAAAAACATATTTTACCTTTGGCCCTCTACTTATAGATGAAGGAGGCGCTTTCAACCCTCTGCTTGTAGATGAACGAGGTTCTTCGGTCTTCAATTATCATCATCCCTTTTGACTGTGTTGTTTTTCTTTCACTGTCCTTTCAGGCTTTGAATGTGGTCGCAAGAGCTTGATGAAAAACTCTTTTCTCTGTGCTGCATCCCAGGCTCAAGATCACATTGAGAAGCAATTGTCTTCTCATGTGGAGCCAAAAATTGTCTTTCGAGATGCTGGTATGTTTCTGTCCTTGAAAGATCCATAAAACACTATAAAACACCTAAAATCAGCTTGACTTATGGTTTATGTATTACTGAGACTTAAGGGTGTATTAGTGGCGCGACCTAGGGTTGTAACCAACTTCATTAGTAGAGTAGGAAGGTCTGTTATGACTGGTATATAGCAGATGGAGGCTTTTGGCTCTTTGATAGTTTGCTAAGGGAGAAATGCCTTAAAGCGCCACTTCCTAACTTAGGGGAGACTGTTTGAATAGATTTGGATTGTCTCTTTAGAGCTGATGGGCAGACTAGTATGGCTGAAGCTGGATAGGGTTTGATAATGGGGTTTCATCTCATCATGGGTGGACTGAAAGGTAAGAAGGCAAAAAGTTTATGGGGGTTTTCTAGATGACAAATTGACATATGGAGATCATCTTCTAGAAAACTCAGCTAAAAATTTAGTCATCAACAACAGGTGCAAAATAATGATGACTAAAACGGAATACAAGGAAAAATGAACTCAAAACAAAAGTTTGGTCCATGCGGTAATTTATAAGGTAGGTCACGCTAGATATCACATCGATGATAAAACAACATATGGTGAATGGCTTAAATGATAAAACAAAATATGTGCGATTTTCACGCTGCGGGAATAAAGTAATTCAATGTGGTAGATGGAATTAAACGCAAAGTTTAAGGCTCGGTACTATGTTTTGATCTTTACGTGGATTTGTGAAAACAGCTAGCTTCTCGGATCTGCTGTTGTCCTTCTCTACTGTTAAAATTGATGGAATTTGTGGGTTGCACCACTTCTCATTCATGGCAGTGGTTGGGAGTGAAATTCCAACACTCCCCCTTAATCACAATTGCTGCCATCGGTCATTCCCAAACATTTTCTGAGATACTCAAAACTCTTCTGTGCTAATGGCTTTGCGAGGATATCAGCGAATTGTTCCTATGTCCTGCAATGCTACAAAATAATCTCACCAATGTTAATCAATTCTCTTATAAAATGATATTTTGCATCTATGTGTTTTTTTCTTTTATGGAAAACATAATTATTTGATAATGTTATTGCTGAGCTATTATCACAATAAATTGTGGTTCCCTTGTCTTTCTCATGACATAAATCTCTCAGCATCCCTCTCATCCAAACTTCTTGGCATGTTGTTGTTGTTGCTACCACATATTCTCCGTCTACGGTTGATAATGTAACTATTGTTTTCTTCTTGGAAGTCCATGAAATGGCTCCCGATCCCAAATGAAACACATACCCAGATGTGCTCTTCCTATCATCTATACTTCCATCCCAATCATTGACAGTGTAACCAAACAATTTAAAATTATCAGCTGAGGAGTATGGAACATCATACTCCATTCCATTCACATACCTCAATATTCTCTTGGCTGCTTGCCAATGTGTCTCCTTTCGTGTCTCCATGAATCTAGAAATTAAACTTACAGCATACATAATATCAAGCCTAGTTTCATTAAAATACATGAGGCTGCCAACTATGCTCTTGTACAATGTCAAATCGACATTCTTGCTTCAATCTTCTTTCTTATCTTTAACCCCATGAAAGTTGGAGTTACTATTGCTTTGTTTTGTTGCATGTTAAACCTCTTCAAAACTTCTACAACATATTTTTCTTGGGAAATAAAAATTCCCTTTTCATTTTGCTTTACTTCTATGCCCAAGAAGTATCTCAATAAACCCAAATCATTCATTTCAAATTCACTCTTCATGACTGCTTTAAAATCAACAATGAGATAAATTTTATTTCCATTAAATATTAAATCATCTACATATAAAACAACAATAAGGATATTACCATCATTTTCTTTGGTGTAGAGTGTGGTTTCACCATCACATTTTTCAAACCCATTTTATGTTAGGTAAGCATCTATCCTGTTGTACCATGCTCTTGGTGCTTGCTTCAACCCATAAAGAGCTTTCTTCAGTTTGCACACTTTGCGCTCTTGGCCTTCAATATCATAGCCTAGAGGTTTTTCAACATATACCTCCTCTTTCAACACTCCATTCAGGAATGTTGATTTCACATCCATTTGGTAGACTTTCCACTTTTGTTGTGCTGTTATGGACAACATTTTCTGCACTGTCTCCATCCTTGCAACTGGTGCAAAGGTTTCTTCATAATCTCTTCCTTATTGTTGCTTGTAGCCTTTCACAACAAGTCTTGCTTTGTTCCTTTCAATCTTGCCTTTAGCATTGCTCTTGGTCTTATAGACCCATTTTACTCCAATGACTTCTTTACCTTTTGGGAGGTCCACTAACTCCCATGTGTCATTCTTTTCAATTGAACCAATATCTTCATTCATTGCTTCAATCCATTTTTATTCTTTTATTGCATCTTCAAAATGAATTAGGTCATCAACATGACAATACAAATCAAATAAAGAGTTCAGACCATTATTATTATCAGCTTCTTGCTCATAAATACTACTTAAATTTATGAATCTTGGTCTTCTTGGTGTGCTTGGAGTTCCACTTGAACTCGAGGGAGTTTTTGATCCCTGTGGTGTGCTTGGTGAAGCACTTCCTTGATTTCGCAAGGTTGTTCTATTTTCTGCTTGTGGTGTGCTCTATTGTGCTTGTATATGTGGAGGAGGAACCACCGTGGAGGAATTATTTGTTGTTGTGCATTCCTCTTTCTCTTCATCAGACACACATGTCTTCAAGTTCACTGTTTTCTCTAAGCTTCCATCCCAAACTTCTTCTTCAATAAACTGCACATCTCGGTTGATTATAAATTTCTTGGTGGATGGATTATAGAGTTTGTATGCCTTGGACTCATCATTGTATCCAACAAAGATACACTTCTCCCCCTTGTAGTCCAACTTCTTCCTTAATTGATCCGGGACATGTGCATATGCCACACATCCAAATACTTTCATGTGAGTGACAAACTGCTTTGTTCCACTCCATGCTTCTTCTGGAACTCTGTTCATAACCTCTTTGGTTGGGAATCTATTCAAAATATATGATGCACAATTGACAGCTTCAACCCAATACTCATTTGGTAAATGTTTTACCTTCAACATACTTCTAACCATGTCCATGATGGTCCTATTCTTCCTTTTTGCAACACTGTTTTGTTGCGGTGTGCACCTTGTGGTAAACTTCTTGTGTATGCCATTCTCCCTATAGAAACGTAGGAAATATTTGGAGATATATTCTCCACCTCTGTCAGTTCTCATCACTTTGATGTATTGCCCACTCTGCTTCTCAACACAAGCTTCGAAGTGGTAGAACTGTTCAAACACTTCACTCTTTTGTTTCAAGAAATACACCCATGTCTTTCTGGTTTAATCATCTATGAATGTAAAAGCATATTGACTTCTAGCTAAAGATGGTGTTTGCAATGGTCCACACAAATCTGAGTGGACAAACTCCAAGGGTTTTTTTGCCCTTATACTCTTCCCTGTTGTGAATGCTTCTCTATATTGTTTTCCCAAGAAGAAGCCTTCATATAGGCTGTCTTGTTTCTCTATGAGTGGTAATCCTCTTACCATTCCTTTTCTATACAAGAGGTTCAAAACTCAAAAATTGAGATGTCCAAATATCAAATGCCATAACCAATTTTCGTGTTTCACCTCTTGTTAAAAGACCTCTTGTGTGACTACTACTACCACACCTCCTTCCTTCAAGTCTGTTCTGAGCTTGAGAGGAAACATCTTATTCTTTGTCATATGCACTTCTGCAATGACCCTTTTACTTGGAGATATGTCCATGATAGTACACACAATATTCTTAAAGAACACATTGTAGCCTTTGTTCATGAGTTTTCCAATGCTTAGAAGGTTACATTTCAGGCCAGGTACATAATATACATCTCGCACAAACTTCTTTTCTCCCTTCCTTGTGAGTATTGTCACTCTTCCTTTTCCCATGATAGAGACTTAACTTTTAGTCCCTGTTGTCACTTTAGATTTCACATCTTCATCCAAATTGGCAAACATTGCTATGTTTCCAGTCATGTGGTTGCTACAACCAGAGTCTAAGAACCATACATCTTCATGTTTTACTTGTGCTACATTACATGTTAGAAGCACATTACTCTGGTTCTTATCTTCTTTTGCAAAATTTTTATTTTGCCTATTATTCATGTCATTTTGTTTCTTTCTACATTCATTTGCATAATGCCCATGATTTTTACAATAATGACATTGGACTAGGGATTTATCATGCCTTTGTCCTTGTGCTTGACCATGTCTTGAGCCTTCACTTTGATTCTAGTTGTTTCCCCTTCCACTTTTGCTTGCAGGGTTGTTTCTTCCACTTGTCTGTGGGCTTCTTCCTTTTCCTTGGTAGTTTGATCTTCCTTGGCCTCTACCTCGACCAAAAGACATTTGTTTCTTGAAGGCATTCTCCATTGAGGAGTTCGTTGATCTATTTAGTCTATTTTTATGAGACATCAGGGATGCACAAAGCTCATCCACTGAAAATTGTGAGAGATCATTGGTCTATTCTATTTCCACTACTGTGGCATCAAATCTTGAGGGTAGACTTCTCAAGATTTTCTCCACTATTCTTCTTTCCTCAAGTGTTTCTCCATGAGACCTTATCTGGGTAACCAACCCAATCACATGTGTGAAGAATGAGTCTATATTATTAGACTTTTTCATTCATAGAGTTTCAAATTCTCTCCTCAGCATTTGTAGCTTTGTTGTCTTCACCTTCTCCATGTCTTGATAGGTTGTCTTGAGAATGTCCCACGCCTCTTTAGACTTTTTTGCTGCTACAATACTTGGGAAAATACTCTCATGTACTTATTGAAAGAGATAGAAGAGGGCTTTGGAATCCTTCTTCTCATTATCTCTCAACAAGTATCTTTCAGTTGTTGTCAAAGCAGCCAACGTTGTTGCGTCTGCTGGTTCTTGGAAACTTTGTTCCACCAGCTCCCATATATCTTGTGAAGAAAACAGGGCTCTCATTGTAATGGCCCAATAATCATAATTATTCCCATTAAACTGTGGTAGTTGGGGATTTTTCAGGCTGGTGCCTGTTGCTTCCATCATGACTGTGGCAAACAAAGAATCAAGCTTGACTATGTAAAACAAAATATTTCTCACTGTTGGAGAAATCCGCTTCTTCAAATCAATCTTACATCTTCTGCAGTGAAGAGAGAGCTCATGCATCTTTCACTGAGAGCCTAGACCTGCTCTAATACCAAGTTGGAAAATTCTGAATACAATCAAACAGAGTAAATGTGTTTCCCCAAACACAAATAATATAAACAAAATGTGGAATTAGCAGTCAACACACAGGCAGGGATACACAGGAGAGGAACAAACTTTTTCTATTCCATCACTCTCTCTCTACAAATGAAATTACATTTCTTATTTTTATAAAAATGGTTGAAGCTGGAAAACCTAATTCTAATCAATGTTACTTAAATTTTGTGAATGGACGTTCAACAACATTTTGTCCTTGGGCTGTCAAAAGACCTATTTCTACATTTAATCGGCATGCAGGTCGTATTCTGCTTATGCAAAAAAACACACAAAAATGCATTCAAACACATAAACTGGCGGATCTTAAATATTATATGTTCTGGCTCTGAGTCCTCATTGTATTCGGCTCCTCATCGTAGATCACAGATCGGTGAGCTTAACTTTTAACTTGGAAAGAACACGAATAAACATAAAAGGTTGTGGGCACAATGTGCGATGGTGCAATCGTGTCACAAAACAAATAACATATGTTGAGGCACTTTATGGTAAAACATAAACAGTTGTGAATGCAATGTGTGATAGCACGATCGCATCGCATGTCAAATAACTTAACTTGCGGCTGCGGAAAGGTAAGTGGTGAACAATGTGAAATGTGCTTTGCGGAAGGCTTAAATGGTGGGAAGTGAGAAATGTGGAATACAAGGAAAAGTGAACGCAAAATAAAATTTTGGTCCATGACGTAAGGTATAAGGTAGGTCCCTCCGGATATCGCATCGGCGGTAAAAAACCATATATGGCGAATGGCTTAAATGATAAAAAAAAAGACTTGTGATTTGCGCGCTGCGGGAAAAAAGTAAGTCAATGTGGTAGATGGAATTAAATGCAGATTTTAAGGCTTGGTACTCTATTTTGATCTTTGCATGGATTCATGAAAACACCTCCAGCTTCTCGGATCTACTGCTGTCAAAATTGATGGAATTTGTGGGCTACACCACTTCTCATTCATGGCGGTGGTTGGGCGTAAAACTCCAACACTGAAGACTACACAATAATAGATCTGACAAATTCGGGATTGAGTCAGCAATATCTTTACGAGAGTAACGCCTATTGTGTTTGGACCAAAACAAAGATCTGTATAATGCACCCAAATTATAGGAGAAGATCCAACTTAGATGAGTAGATATTTATAATTTCAAATGATAAAATAAAGTGGGATCACACTTGAGTAGGGCAGGAGATTGCCCGCTCTTATACCATGATAGACACAACCATGGAAAATACAAGAGTGTGAAAGATAAGCATTGAATAAATTTATTATTCACATGATATCCATTTATAATATATTTTACATGACCACTGGATTCCATATTCCAAGATCTCTTGGACTCCCTTTGACTGCTCATATTCCACACCAACCCTTAGAGGATTAGGTGTCCAACAATAATAAAAATATGAAGATTAATTTGGTTAAAAATATTATTAATAACATTATTAATATATTATTAATATAATTAATATTTAATTAATAATATTATGAGACCCAATAGTTTATTTTATTCTAATACAATAAAGTTATTATATTGTAATAATGTTGTTTTCAACTTTCAATCTCATGGTTTACATAACACTTCAAAACATACCTATCACAAATTAAGTTGCCCGCATTAACTATTATATTATAATAATTTTATTAACACTTTAATATTATAATAATAAAAATAACAATATAAAAAATAATAATAATATTGCAATTACTAACATTAATATTAATTATATTATTAATAGTAACAATATTAAAAACAATAATATAACAATATTAATTTTGACATCAATAATGACAATGTTACATTAATTATAATATAAATACAGGATTAATGTAATAATGTTATTATATGCAATAATTCATCTTAATATTAATATTAATGTTATTGATAACATTAATATTAGAATAATGATAATAATGTAACAATTTGATATTGCAATGTCACAAAGAAAAGTTACTTAGTAAAGTGAGTAACATTGTCCTACATCACATTTTAATGAACATATCCCCACATAAATTTTGACCATAGATAATATAGTCAACCATGGTCATCCATAGCCAACAATGGTCCACAATATCAAAAAATTTCATAAAATGTCAATTATAAGCAAACATGGTGGATGTATTTCCCATGGTTGACTATGGTCAACCATGTTAATAATGCCATTAACATTAATAATGTTATCTATATTAAAAAGAGTATCAATAATATCAATCTTAACTATACTTTAATGTTATTAATAATATTGATTATTACCATGTAAATAATGTTGACACCTAATCATTAAGGATTGGGAAAATATTGTAAATATGAGAATAAAGAAGATGAATAGGCACTAGAATATGAATTCCAAGGATCTCTCTCTCCTTGTATACATTAATTATTCTCTTAATACAAAATCATCAATTCGTGGAGTTACCAATACCTAGACATGGTATCAAAGAACAAGTCCCATTTTAACATTTCTATTCCCTCTATTTGTTAGGTCCCTATATTACTAGTTTAGTCCCTTATTGTTATTAGTGTAGCCCTATTATTGTTATGTTTATACCCATGTAACCCCAATATTGTTATTATTGTGCCCTTACATTGTTATTGTTAGGTCGGCTAGGATTACATTGTGGGCCCATGGACTCCTATATATAGAAGGAGGTTTTGGTCATTTGTATCATCCAATAATTATTCATTTATGTAATATATTGGAGGTTTTCCCCTCAAAGTGGCTGATTTATAAGGCATTGATCTCTCTTTTCTTCTATTTTTGGAGCTGGTTCCATAACATTTGGTATCAGAGAACAAGTCCCATTTTACATTTCTATTCCCTCTATTTGTTAGGTCCCTATATTACTAGTTTAGTCCCTTATTGTTATTAGTGTAGCCCTATTATTGTTATTTTTATACCCCTGTAACCCCAATATTGTTATTATTGTGCCCTTACATTGTTATTGTTAGGTCGGCTAGGATTATATTGTGGGCCCATGGACTCCTATATATAGAAGGAGGTTTTGGTCATTTGTATCATCCAATAATTATTCATTTATGTAATATATTGGAGGTTTCCCCCTCAAAGTGGCTGATTTATAAGGCGTTGATCTCTCTTTTCTTCTATTTTTTGGAGCTGGTTCCATAACATTTGGTATCAGAGCTTTGGATTCTAGGGTTTCGCTGCTCCAAACAGGTCATCGTGGAATTTTTGCAATAATTTTTTTTCTACGAAGGTACAGAAGCTGAAATTTGTACAGTGCAAAGCCAAAATCCTGAAGAACCTCTTGTAAAAAATTTAGATCTTGGTTCGAAATATTTCTGGAGATATGATTTGGGGAAGTCAGGGTTTTTTCAGGATCCTGAATTTCAACTAAAACAAGTCATCATGGAATTGTCGCTATAACTTTTCGTATATGAAGTTTTAGCAGCTGAAATTTTTACATTGTGAAGTAGAAATCCTGAGGAACCTTCTGTAAAAAATTTAGATCTTGGTTCACAATATTTTTGGAGATATTATTTGTGGAAGTTAGGAATTTTTCATGCTCCCAAATTTCATCTCAAAGAGGTGATCGTGGGAAAAACATCATAACTCTCTTTATGAGCATCGGATTGGGATTCTGTAAAAAGTGGTTGCAAGTACACGGAATTTATTTTCAGTATATCAATTTCAAAGCTGAAGGAGGAAGTAGTGACTCATGGTAAGTCGTACAATTTCGCTCTACTGAACTAGTCCATAATTAGGTCATCGTGGGAGATTGGGCATAACTTTGTCTTGAAGAATCCAAATCAGGTCAAACCTATGGCATTCGAAAGAAGATTCAGAGGGATACTTCAGTGCTGAATTTTAGATATTTAAGATCTAAAATCACATAGTTAATTCAGTTTCAATATCGAGCTCCTCAAAATCAAGAAAAGTGTGTGTATTGTTTTCGAATTACATAAGTCTCGTTTGGAAAAAAAATAGTTTGAATTTATTCCAAGGGAATATTGAAGAATAGATATCAGTATTGGGTTCTGACCATATCGTGTAATGCATTGGCAGGAATTACCACTCCTCAAACTCTTAAGATAAAAGGACATATCAAGAATAAAAAGGAAATAGTGTTGATTGATTCGGTTAGTACCCATAATTTTATTCATTGTAAGGTAGCCAAGGAATTGAATTGTTTCCTATACCCAGCACCAGAATGTCAAGTGATGGTTGCAAATGGAGGAACTATAAATTTCTCTAGAAAATGCCATAATATCAAGCAAACCATGGGGGAATATGTATTTAATATTCCAATGCTTTCCATTCCTATGGGAGGTGTTGATGTTGTGTAGGAGTACAATGGTTACAATCTTTGGGGATAGTAGATTTTAATTTTCAAGAACTTTTCTTGAAAAAAAATTTAGAAGGAAAGGAATTTGAATTACGAGGTATCGCAGGGAATTCGGGAAAGATAATAAGCTCTAATTTCATGACAAAGCTTTTGAATAAAGAACAACGAGGCATAATTGCACAATTATGCTCACTAGAAGTTCCAACATCAAAATCATCTATTTATGCAGATTTGCAAAAAGTCTTGGAAAATCATTCCAAGGTGTTTGAAACTCCCAAAGGACTCCCACCTATTTTTTATCATGATCATGCTATTCATTTGATTCCAAGAAGTGTTCCTCCAAACATCAGGCCTTATAGATATCCTTATGTCCAAAAGAGCGAAATTGAACGTATGATTGCATAAATGTTAGAGGTGGGTATAATTCAACCTAGTCAAAGTTCTTTCTCTGCTCCTGTAGTATTGGTACACAAGAAGGATGGATCATGGCGAATGTGTCCGGATTATAGGGAGCTCAATAAGCTCACCATTGAAGATAAATTTCCCATTCCTGTGATTGATGAATTATTGGATGAATTACATGGAGCAATTTATTTTACCAAGTTGGATCTTCATTCAGGATATCATCAAATTAGAATGAAGACTCAAGATATTCCAAAAACAACATTTCGAACTCATGAGGGTCATTATGAATTTTTGGTCATGCCTTTTGGCCTTACCAATGCACCTTCTACATTTCAAGGGTTGATGAATTCCATTTTCAAACCCTTCCTTAGGAAATTTGTGCTAGTATTTTTTGATGATATACTAATCTACAGCAGGTCTTGGAAGGATCATGTTGAACATGTTGACAGGGTGCTCAAACTATTGCAGGAGAAACAATTATATGCAAAAAAATCCAAATGTTTCTTTGGAGTACAAGAGGTGGAATATCCGGGTCATATTGTATCTCACGAGGGTGTTAAAGTAGACCCTAACAAAATTAAAGCCATTAAGGAATGGAAGTCCCCACAACCATAAAGAAGTTGCGAGGATTTCTCGGGAACAGGGTATTATCGTAAGCTTTTTAAGAATTATGGGAGAATAGCAGCACCTATAACAACATTATTGAAGAAAGATGCATTTTCATGGACTCCTGAAGCAACTAAGGCCTTTGAACATCTTAAAGAGGCAATGTGCCTAGCACCAGCCTTAGCTACGCCAGACTTCACAAAAACCTTTATTGTGGAATGTGATGCCTCGAGAAATGGAATTGGTGTTGTTTTAATGCAAGAAGGAAGACCCATTGCTTTTGAAAGTCGTCCAATCAAAGGAAAGTATTTACAGAAAGCTATTTATGAGAAGGAAATGTTAGCAATACTACATGCACTAAATAAATGGAAACCTTACCTAATGGGAAGACACTTCAAGGTAAAAACTGATCATGATAGTCTTAAACACTTTTTAGAACAAAGACTATCTTCAGAAGAGCAGCAAAAATGGGTCACAAAGATGTTGGGTTATGACTTTGAA
The DNA here is from genome assembly GCA_034641835.2 of Pinus albicaulis. NCBI lineage: Eukaryota > Viridiplantae > Streptophyta > Pinopsida > Pinales > Pinaceae > Pinus > Pinus albicaulis. The sequence continues at coordinate 470,487,662 of CM076571.1, forward strand.
ATAATCTACAAAAAAGGAAAGCTTAATGTTGTTGCAGATGCACTCTCAAGAAAGAATGAAGAGGTGGAAGTATTGCTTTGTGCCATTTATATTATCCAACCAGATTGGATAACCGAAGCAAGAGATGAATGGAAGAAGGACAAAGATGTATGGACACTCATTCAAAAGTTGCAGCAAGATCCTAGTACATCTGATACATTTAGTTGGAAAAATGATTCTTTATGGTACAAAGATTGCTTATATCTTTGTAAGAATTCCCAACTAAAACAAAATATTATTTTGGAATTGCACACTTCTCCTTTAGGAGGACACTCAGGATTTTTAAAAACTTACCACAGGGTGAAGAAAGAATTTTTTGGGATGGCCTTAAATCTGATATTCAAAAGTTTGTGGTGGAATGTTTGGTTTTCCGGAAAAATAAAGTTTAGACAATTAAGACCCCGGGTCTTCTACAACCTTTATCCATTCCAAGTCAACGTTGGGAGGAGATTTCAATGGATTTTATCACAGGTTTACCTAAGCCCGAAGGAAAGAGTGTCATCATGGTGGTAGTTGATAGACTTACCAAGTATGCACACTTTTGTGCATTATCTCATCTATTTAAAGCAATTACAGTTTATACTACATTTATGGACACAATTCAAAAGCTACATGGAAACCCAAAGGTTATTGTGAGTGATAGAGATCCCATTTTTACTCAAAAAAAAATTGGACAGAGTTATTTTCTTGTTTGGGTACTCAATTATCTCATAGCTCATCTTATCATCCTCAATCCAATGGTCAAACTGAGATAGTGAATAAATGTTTGGAAGGATATCTTCATTGTTTTGTATTTGATAAACAAACACAATGGGTCAAGTGGTTACCTCTCGTTGAATGGTGGTATAACACTTCCTTCCATATTGTAGCAAAAATTACCCCATTTATGGCACTTTATGGATATCATCCACCATCCTTCACATCATCTTTAAGAGAAAATTCTAAGGTTCAAGCAATGGAAGATCACATCGAGCATCAACAAGAAGTTCTCCAACTCTTAAAGGATAACCTAAATTTGGCGCAAAATCGAACGAAACAACAGGAAGATCAACATCGCAGCGAGAGAATTTTTGATGTAGGATACTGGGTATTTTTACGGCTACAACCATACAAACAAATGTCCCTCAAGCAAGCTAAGAAGGATAATAAACTATCACCAAAGTACTATGTTCCTTACAAGGTGTTGCAAAATATTGGTACTATGGCATACAAATTGGAGCTTCCTGCTTCTTCGTGAGTGCATCCAGTTTTCCATGTTTCATGCTTAAAGAAGGTTATAGGTGAAAATATTCCAAATACTAAAAAAAACAATATTTCCAGAACTTGATGAGGAAGGAAAAATCATATTGGAACCTGAAGTGGTCACGGAAACAAGAACTTGACAGGTACGAAATCGATCAATTTCAGAGTATCTCATCAAGTGGAAGAACTTACCCACTGAAGATTCTACATGGGAGGATGAGAATTTGTAATATTCCCAAATGGGGAATGAAGCAATATATGGACACAATCTGGAAATAGCAGTGTAAATCAACTCATTAACATTGGAGACCAATATGGAGACATATCATCATGTATTTTATCAGCAAATCAATACATAATAGTGAGGCATGAATCATGTACAATGAGGAAACAAGCCTCCCATAAGCAATCACTCCTAAATCTGAACTGTTGCTACAATACAAAATGCCAGAAGACTGCTACAGCGTAGTTATAAACACACTGCTATAGAAAAATAATGTACAAAAGATGTAGGGTTGTTATATGCCTCAAAATATATGTCCAATACAGATCTAGGCTTAATGCAAATTCCTACAAAGAACCCGGAAAGGGTTTTCAAAAATACACCCTATACAAGATGGGATCTAGAGCCCTAGGGCTGAAGATTCACTAAAAAATGAAGCACATGAGTGCATAAGGCCTAAATATAGCAGATCTGATGTATATCCCCCTCAAAGGCCTCCTCCAATGAAAGGATGAACCCTTCAATCACAGGAAAACACTCCAAAGAAGCCACAAGATCCCTCATTGAAGCTGCCCTCAAAAACAATGCAATTCCCAGCTGGAACAGCGCTGGAAATGATGGGAAATAGTTGGCCTAGTCCCAAAGATCTGAAATATTTCCAAGAGCCCTCCAAACTTGTCTCCCAATATAAGTAATCCTTCCTCCTATGAGAAACTAGCTCAAAAAGTGGGTTTCTAAACCCTCCACTGCAACACCCTGCAACACAGCACAATAACCTGCAGAAACTTCATTGATGAAGAAATTTGTAGCTTGGCCTGAAAACCAGAATGTGGAAATGAATGCAATTCTCTTCCAAGATTTCTATCAAGGAAATATGTTGGATTCCCACTCGGGAACACCTAGTGCTAAACAGCACAACAATCTCAACTAAACAGCTGAAGAATGCAAGTAGTCTAAACAGACCATACACAAAATAATAATCCAAAACTTAAAAACATATGGCTGCCATCCCCTTCCTTATATATATCATAAGATTCCTTGCCCTTGGCCCCACTCAATCAGGTCATTTCCTTCATGAAATCAATCTCCCTCCAAAACTGTGTTATTCCTCAATTAATCTCCATTCCTCCATAACAGCGTTGTTGACTTGGTCAAAGTTGACTGAATCAACATGATCCAACCCTTGTTCACAATTGGAGGAGCTCTATTTAGCTACTGAAAAGGTCTCCTTTCACACTTTAAGTGTTTTTATTTCTTTTTAGGAGACTTATGGGCCTCCCCACCCACTTATTCACCTACCTAGTGATAAAACAAACTATAATATTCCATTTAGCTGAAGGCTAAATTTTTGGAATATTATAGTCCTCCCCTCTAGAATGTTGCTTGTCCTCAAGAAACTATATAGGGAGAGAAATAATTCCACCCCTCCTCCTCTTGTGGCATCCTCATCAATAGTCCCCACCACTTCTCAAGATGATATGTAATAATTCTGCACTCCAATGGTTCCTCCCAAGTATGCAAAACCCAATGGTTCACATCATGAAAAGGTGGAAGGTGTAAGTGGAGATATTCTTGTTTTCCAATGGCCTCCTCAAGGTAGGAGTGATGAAAAACATGGGGAACCTCATTCCCAATGAGAAACTCCCATTCCCATGCTATCATCCAAATGAAATGAGCAATCCTAGGTAGCTCATCAAATAAATCCTCAACCCCCTGTTTATGCAATGTATTGGGGCTGCATGGAGAGATGAGATTTTTCCACCCAAGTTTTTTATCTCTCCATTTATCATAAGTATGGGGTTGTTGCTGATCTTGGGCTGAAATTTCATGGCCTCCAAGAATGGCCCAAGTTACCCCACCAAACAAAACATCCATGAAGTGCCTCCTCCAAGAACTCAAGTTCTCCAAATGGCTCCTCCCACATGAATAAAAGTGATGTAGTGTGGAAATCATGGTTTTCCCATTGCTTCTCCTGAAACATGAAACATGTAAAGTAGGGAGAATCATACTCCCAATGGGCGCCTTCAACTTTCATGCCACTCTCCTAACAAAGCTTCCCATACACATAAGAACATCATCAATATATGGAAGAAAAAACAAATGAAAACAAGTTGCCACATGACAACCAGGAGGTGGATTATAGTTCCACATATGGAACCAACGCAGTGCATCCTCTTCCTACCTCAAAATTTAATATTCCTAAATTAGCTGTAGCTAATAGGAATATTAATTTTTCCTTGTTTATTTCTGCATTTCATGTTTAATGAATAAATTGTAAAGGAGGACATGTAAAACTTCTGAAAACCAAGAATAAATCAATGCCTATGTGAACAGAGACATATCTGGGCTATACAAATAAACTCCTGTAGGTGTGAATGGGTTTAAATCACAAGAATTGGTCATCTTTGACCAAGTCAAACAGCGCAGTCTAGATGCATTGAACCTCTTTGAGGAACAGTGCAGTTCTAGAAGGAGGATCTAATGTGAAAAGGGTTAAGTGATTCAAGGTGGTTTAGGGTTTAGCAAGACTCCTATCTTATAAAAGGAAGAGGAGGGTAGCAAGGAAAGGATTGTTGAAGACTATCATTTCTCAAGGAATTGTCTGCTTAGACATCCCTTGTTGGGCATTCCTGTTCAGGAATCCCACCTCCTTCCTTGAGCAGCTCTTGGAGGAGAATTTTTCTAACTTTTCCACTATCAGGCTTGGGCCAAGCTTCACCTCACATTTACAACGTTGCTCATGTTGAGGGTTGAAATGTCTTGTGAGCTGCAGCAATTGGAGGACTAGATCTACTCAGATCTAGATGATAGCAGTGGCTCTTCTCAGTGAGTGTGTCTTTTAACCTCCTGGAAGAGTTCATTAGCTGATTTTTCTTTAGATCTACACCTTGGCATCAGGCCAAATAATTCTCAGAAGCTACAGCATTGTTTCTCTCCCTAGACAGCGTTATCTGCAGATCTACAGTTGCAGGGTGTTTTGCCTGGATTTTGGAGGAGAGATCTCTAGTGTTGGGAATCTTCCTTTCACTGTGGTCATCCATGGATTGGCCATCCAATCCATGTTTGTGTCAGATCTGATCTTTTGTACCATTTTAATATTCAGAAATTTCTGAATCATTCTGCAAATCTGCATTCTTAGATCTCAGATCTACTTCTGGTGCTTCATGTTTTGAGTAAAACCCCATGGAGGATGTATAGATCAGCATTTCTTGTACACAGATCTGTATTGGATCCAAATTTTTATGTACAGATCTGCTTTAGATCTGAAGAATTAATAAACTGCTACTTCATCCCTAAAAATAACGTTGTCATGGTTATGCAGTCTTTTATCATGGTTGTAGCACCTCATTTCTGAGGATTTCTCCTGTATTGTCTCATTATTTCTTCTGTACACTGTATGATCTGTAATATAATTATGATTTGTTGTTACATTTCTGATTTCTAAACCTAAATATCAGCCTCCTCTTGTGCTTCAATGGATCTATGTTATTTCTGAAGCAATCCTTTGCATAGAGCTGCAGCCTCCCTCCTTGGGTGGTTTTCAGCTAGACTAGTTTGTGGGAGATATGTTTAACCCACCTAGTCTGATTTTCTTTTGCTCTCCTCTTAGATTTAGATCCTACATGAGCTGATATAAGGGATCCAGGAGCTGAAAACTCATTTCCATGCACAGTATTCTCATAATTGTGTTATTTCAGTAGGCTTGTTGAGCTTCCCCAGATCTGGAATATTACAGTGGTATCAGAGCAAGATCTTTGGCTTAGCCTGTGGCATCAAGACAAAGTGCTATAGAGAAAGGATCAAGGTCATAATGATGAATAATATGATTTTACTCTCATCACTTTTCAGATCCAGTAAGAACCTCTCCAAGGAGGTTGTACAAGAAGAAGAGAGAAGAAGCAGTGAAACTCCCAGGAAGTTTTAAGAAGATCTCCCAATCAGATCTACAAGATCTATACATGAGGAAAATTTTGAATCCTCATCTCATGGATATGTGCACTCAGCCATATCACCAAATCTTCAGCATTCTGTCTGTGATTTCTTCATGAAGAGGAAGAAAGAAGGTGTGCCCAAAAAGGAGACTCTTGGAGATTATTTGGAGGAGTATGAAGCTCAATCCAAGGAGTTCAAAGATAAATTGAACTTCCAAGGGTTCTGTAAGATCAAGGAAATGAAAGGCACAAAGGAGGAGCATCATGGTGAGGGTAGATTTTATCTATCTATCTTTGATGGAACACCTAAATGTCCAGTTAGGGTTTGGGTGGAGGAGCTAGATAACTTTGTGCAACAACATCAAGTTTCAAATATTGAAGCCATCAAAGTAGCAGCGCTACATTTTGAAGGTAAAGCATATGCTTGTTGGTTGTTTGAGTATTTTTCCTTGAGGAATGCCAATGCACCTACTTATGCAAGGTTTATTACAAAGTTGATAGAAAGGTTTGATGAAGCTCCTTGTGTAACATCTTCTGTTGACACTATCAAACCACATCAGATGAATCCTCTGCATGAGTTGGAAGGGTTGATGAATCCAACTCCATTTCTGAAGAACATGGAAGAAGGTGTAAGTTGTAGAAATTTTCTGAATAATGAAGTTTTATCCACTGATATTATCCTGGTCACACACTAATTCGAATTCATGCATAACACATAACCTCTTCTACAATTGATCAACAATTTGCGGAAATAGAAACAGTCGCATGCGCACATAAACACAATATGTAATGGGGAAAGCTTATAGCTGAAAACCCCCAGCTATTTGTATATTATAATAGAAGAGAACATGTAACAATCTCAGTACAATACTTCTCACAAGTACTCAATACTGTCTCCAAAAGTTACACACAAAACTAGCTCAGTTTTGAACAAGTCACAGGTTCAAAACTCATCCACTAATTGCCTGCCTCTATTGCGCAATCCAAGTTGGTTCAATGAGAGATCCAAGTTCGAATCTCCTTGGCTTCAACTGCGCAATCATCATTGGCAATCTCCTCCAATGCTTGTGCAAATCTCATGCACAACTACTATCGCAACTAATAGCAAACTCACCCTTTCATCTACCTCTTCCACTGGTCTCCACTGAACTGTCCATGCACCGTAGTGAACTGATGTGTTATTGAGTTGAATAATGAGTTAATAATTAGTGAATTAAATAATATTTAATTCACTCCACTCATTACTAGTGTATTAGCTAGTTAAACTAAACACAACTAGTTCAACTAAGTTAAACAGAACACAACTCCACCAACTGTCTCATCAACTCCACCAAACTCTGCCACTTGAGTTCTAACTGAATTCAACCATGCATGAGCTCAGCAAACCCCTATGAATAGCGTAATTCCTTCTGTCAGGTGCATGGGCCACATCCGTAGCTCCAACTAAAGTGATGTAAGAGAATAAGCTGAATTTTATAGTCCAAATATTATTAAGGGCTAATAATATTTGACTGACCTATTTTTAGACAGGCAGTCTAAAAATAGACTTCGACCTGTATGTCTAAAAATAGAGGTCCATCTATTTTTACCAACTCGACCAATCATCCAAGAATAGCATACTTCAACTCCTAGACCATGCTCCATATGTCTAAAAATAGACTTTGCGCCAAAAATAGCCTGCGGGCCCACTTAGTGAAGGCGACTTCATTTCACTAAGCTCCATCATCTTGTTGCATTTTCTACACTCCCTCTCAACAAGATATGGATTATCTGCAACCCCTATCCTGCCTCTGTGGAATTTGAACTTGCTCCTGGTGAGCGCCTTCGTCAAGATGTCAGCATCTTGATCCTCCATGGGAATATATGAAAGTAACATGATTCTCCGCTGAACACAATCTCTGATATGATGGTACCTGATGTCGATGTGTTTGGATCTATCATGAAATACTGGATTAGCCGAGATTTTAATGCAACTCTGGTTATCACAGTAAATCACTGTAGGCTCCAAATGCAACCCGAACAATCCAACGAGGATCTTCCTCATCCAAATAGCCTTGCATGCAGCCAAGCTAGCTGCCATGTACTCGGCCTCTGCTGAACTGAGTGCCACAGATCTCTGCTTCCTGCTGTACCAGGAAACTGCTGTCGACCCAATGCTGAAAACTCCTCCAAATGTGCTCTTCCGGTCCGTTGGACTCCCTGCCCAATCTGCATCAGTGAAGCCAGAAAGCTTCGCTCCATCCTCCTGTCTGTACCATAGACCATATCCCGATGTGCTTCTAATATAGCGCAATACATGCTTGCCTGCCTTCCAAAAGAGCTTGGTAGGCTTAACCATAGCTTGCGAAAGCTGGTTAACTGCATAGCATATATCGGGTCGTGTATTGACCAGATACATAAGCGACCCCACCAACTGTCGATAGACAGTGGCATCCACTACCTCCGCTGAAGTAGCATCCTCCTTCCTCTAACCACCAGGAAGAGGAGTATCAACAGGCTTGCAGCCATGCATGTTGAACCTCTCCAGTATCTCCCGGGCATACTTACCCTGAGAAACAAATATTCCACCACTGCGCTGCCATATCTCCAATCCCAGGAAATAATGAAGGAGGCCCAAGTCCTTCATCTCAAACTCTCTAGCAAGATCCTCCTTGCATGAAAGTATCAACAGCTCATCACCTGTCAAAATCAGATCATCTACATACAGTACAATGATTAGCAACTTCCCCTCCACCACAATCTGGTACAGGTTAGGATCCGCCTCACTCTTGGAGAATCCAAGTCCAGTGAAATAACTGTCTATCCGTGTGTACCAAGCACGAGGTGCTTGCTTCAGCCCGTACAGTGCTCTCTTGAGTCGGCAAACATGCGACTCACTGCTGAAGATCTCGAAACCTTCAGGCTGCTCTATGTACACCTCCTCCTCAATGACTCCATTGAGGAATGCAGTCTTCACATCCATCTGATGGATGTGCCATCCCATCTGCACTGAGAGAGCTAGGATCGTTCGTATGGAAGAGTACCTTGCGACAGGTGCAAAGGTCTCCTCATAATCGATCCCCTCGATCTGTGAGAAGCCACGGGCGACAAATCTCGCCTTGTACTTCTCCACACTCCCGTCAGCCGCCTGCTTCACTTTGTAGATCCATCGCGAACCCACCACTGATTTCCCTTCTGGTCTTGGGACAATCTCCCATGCACTGTTTCTGACGATCGAATCATATTCTTCGATCATGGCATCTACCCATGCGGGTTCCTCCACAGCTTCCTCAAAAGAGGATGGCTCTGTCACGACACACTGACTCATAAGAGCCATGTATCTAGTGTACCGATCCGGTGACTGTCTCTGTCTGCATTGTGTTGTAGGTGGTCCTACAACCTTCTCTGCATCTCGAGCCAGTCGCTCAGCTTCTGTAGTGCGCTTGCGCCCTCTGATGGTTGGCACTGCATGAGTGGTCTCTTCCACCTCATGAACTTCCTCTTGTGGCTGATCCACATCTGGAAGCTCCTCCTTAGGAACTAATAGCTCCTCATCTGCATGCAAGTGTGGCTCCCTCTCAAGCGAACACTGCATGGCTTTCTCCTCCTGAAATTTGATATCCCGTCGCACAATAGTCTTGCGACTGTCTGGAAAATACACACGATAGTTGTGGGGCGTATCAGTGTACCCCACAAATATCCTAACCTCTGCAGTCAGCTCCAGCTTCTTCCTGGCATCCTTCGTCACATGAATGTAAACAGGTGAACCAAAAATCCTCAAATGGGAAATATCAGGCCTCTTACTAGAAAAAGCCTCCTCGGGTGTACTCATGCCAAGTATCCTATGAGGACAATGGTTCTACACATATACTGCTGTATTGCATGCCTCGGCCCACAAGTGAAGGGGTAGGCCCTGATCATGCAACATCGCCCGTGCAGCACCTACAATCGTTCTGTTCTTCCGCTCAGCAACCCCGTTCTGCTGTGGGTTATGGGGTGCGATGAGCTCTCTCTGAATCCCTTCTGTGCTGCAAAAGTCTTTGAATTCAGTAGAGATGAATTCACCACCATTTTCGCTCCTAAGAGCCTTAACATGCTTCCCTGATTCCTTCTCAACCAGTGCCTTGAATTCACAGAACTTTGAATATGTCTCGCTCTTCTTCTGCATGAAGAAGATCCATCACTTCCGAGAGAAATCATCAACAAAGATCACATAGTACTTGTGCTTTGTTGTCGAATCTACATAGAAAGGACCACACACGTCTGTGTGAACTCTCTCAAGGATCGTCGTGGCGCGACTATCCTTCTCGTGAAAGGTGGCTTTCACATAATTTCCCAAGGTACACCCCTTGCACTGATCTGACTGCGCAAGAGTGCCCTTAGGAAGCCCAAGAGAAATCACAAGATCTTCAAAGCTCCATGGTGAAGGTGGCCCAACTTCTCAGGCTGCCCGCCATCATCCCGGCTCACCGCCTACTTGCATGCCATCGCTGCGCAGCCACGACGAGAATCGATAAGGTTTTGACTCGAACCCCCTATCTTCCAAGCCATCAGATTTTCCACAAGCAGAAAGCTCTTCCAAAAGCTTCGAAGACCACATCATACCCTCGTCTTCCAACATCGCCGCGCCGCAGATCGCATTCTTATTCAACTCCGGAACATGAAAAACTTCCTTCAATACAAAGTATTAATACTCCCTCTCAAAGGAAATGGTACCGATACCGCCGCACCGTATCTACCATCATTGCCCATCTCGATGTGCACTCCAAGATCTTTTCCTCCAGATCTGAAAACAGATCTCGATCTCCGGTCATGTGAAATGACGCACCACTGTCCAAGAACCATACTGATCCCATCACACTTGAAACCAAGCATGTGATCAGTGAAAAATATAATTCGAATTGAGAAGCCAATGCCTCTCCCGCTGCAGATCCAGCAGCCTTCTTATTTTTCTTCTTCTGCGGACAATTTGTGGCATAGTGTCCGTGCTGGTGACAATGAAAACACTTCACCTTGGACATGTCTTGCTTCTTGCCTTTCGCACCAGACTGAGAAGATTTCTTTCTCTTCCCCTTCTTTTCTTTGGCATCCAAAGCGCAATTTTCTTCATCAGATACCTTTGATGAAGATATGTCCCTGGTAGTCCTCCTTATCTCCTCTTGCATGAGATCCGCCCAAAGTCGCTTCCATCCCAGCAACTTCTCCCGACCATTGACAGAGTCCTGATAGGAATGCCAAGCCTTCGGAAGACCAAGAAGATCCAGGTCTACCATGTCCTCTTCTTCGACAGTCACCCCCACACTTCCCAGCTCATCTCTGCTTTGAGTGAACTTCGTGAGGTACTTGGCGATACTGTCGCCTTTCTCCATCTTAATGTTTCTGAGTTTATCCTTGAGCGCCAGCTTCCTTTTTTCGCTCTTACTCTGGAATAGATCTATCAACACTTTCCACATCAAATATGGAGAAGCTTTTCCATGCAGGCTGGATACAATGTGATCCTTCACGCCCTCCAACAGAATCCTTCGACATTTCGCCATCTTCTTTTGCCAAGCCTCAACTTCAGCAAGATCAGTAGGCTTTTCGACATCCATATCTACAAACTCCTTCAGCCTATTATCTTCTAATACTACCTCCATCCGATCTTTCCATGCAACATAATTCGAACTGCCTTCAAGGGCATATTCGAGTCGCAAACCATTGAAAGACATTTTCAACTCTAGCACCAAGAAAACAATCTGCTGCAAAATTCGAATTCCAAACTCAAAAAACTCAACTGCTTCTGGATCTGTGAGAACAAATTATTTCTAGCACAGAGATCGACTGTAAGGCCATTTACTAGATATATCACCTTTCAGAGAAAGGATGGATCCAGAGGCTACCTGGCCCGATACAGACTCTGTCTACCGAAATAATATTGTAATCACTGCAATAGATCCCGATGATCAATTCGCTCTGATACCATGTAGAAATTTGCTAAATAATGAATATTTATCCACTGAGATTATCCTGGTCACACACTAATTCGAATTCATGCATAACACATAACCTCTTTTACAATTGATCAACAATTTGCGGAAATAGAAACAGTCGCATGCGCACATAAACACAATATGTAATGGGGAAAGCTTATAGCTGAAAACCCCCAGCTATTTTCTATATTATAATAGAAGAGAACATGTAAAAATATCAGTACAATACTCCTCACAAGTACTCAGTACTGTCTCCAAAAGTTACACACAAAACTAGCTCAGTTTTGAACAAGTCACAGGTTCAAAACTTATCCACTAATTGCCTGCCTCTATTGCGCAATCCAAGTTGGTCTAATGAGAGATCCAAGTTCGAATCTCCTTGACTCAAACTGCGCAGTCATCATGGGCAATATCCTTCAATGCTTGTGCAAATCTCATGCACAACTGCTGTCGCAACTAATAGCAAACTCACCCTTTCATCTACCTCTTCCACTGGTCTCCACTGAACTGTCCATGCACTGTAGTGAACTGATGTGTTCTTGAGTTGAATAATGAGTTAATAATTAGTGAATTAAATAATATTTAATCCACTCCACTCATTACTAGTGTATTAGCCAGTTAAACTAAACACAACTAGTTCAACTAAGTTAAACCGAACACAACTCCACCAACTGTCTCATCAACTCCACCAAACTTCGCCACTTGAGTTCTAACTGAAGTCAACCATGCATGAGCTCACCAAACCCCTAGGAATAGCGTAATTCCTTCTGTCAGGTGCATGGGCCACATCCGTAGCTCCAACTAAAGTGTTGTAAGAGAATAAACTGAAGTTTATAGTCCAAATATTATTAAGGGCTAATAATATTTGACTGACCTATTTTTAGACAGGCAGTCTAAAAATAGACTTCGACCTGTATGTCTAAAAATAGAGGTCCATCTATTTTTACCAACTCGACCAATCATCCAAGAATAGTATACTGCAACTCCTAGACCATGCTCCATATGTCTAAAAATAGACATAGTCTAAAAATAGACTTTGCGCCAAAAATAGCCTGCGGGCCCACTTAGTGAAGGCGACTTCATTTCACTAAGCTCCATCATCTTGTTGCATTTTCAACATAAGTTTTTTTGATGCCTTTCAAAGGGAAATATCTCCATTGAGTGAAGGGTCCTCTTCTCAAGAGGAAAGCATGAAGGTTTCTCCTTCAATAGATGACCAAGATCTAAGGTCTCTTATTGATGATGAGGCAATCTCAGTTATTGAAGAGGGAGAGAAGACAGAAGATGATAACGCAGTCACAAAAAAGGCACCTCAAGCACCTCATGAAGATGAAGTTGGAGCACTCTCTCCAAGAGAAGAAACTCTTGCACTCTTGCAAGGAGTTCCACAAGATCTCACACATAGAGCTCTTGGTTTAACACATGAGCAGCATGTACCATCATTGTCAAATAATGAGATCTTGACGATAGAAGAAGGAAAGGAGGAGGGAGGGCATCACAAGAAGAAGAGAAAGGATCCTTCTCTGTTTCAAAGATTTGAAACACAAAAAAGGCAAGAGGACCTATGCATTAATTGTAGGAGCAAATTTGTCTACCTACATCCACATTCTACTCTATGCCTTGACACCTCTTTGCAAGGAGGTACTTTACTGGGAGCACCTCTTGATAGGAGGAAATATAAAGTGCTCTTTCAACTATGGGTAGCATATGCACACTTGGCTAAGGAGTGAGCCTTGGGAGAAGCTATCACAACACAGAGAGTCTCTCATGAATTCAGAAGAGAGATGAGCAATATCCTGAAAGGGGCATTGTTAACTCCCATTCAGATATCTGCGCTGAGAGAGGAAAAATCAGAGATCTATGATGACATGAGCATGAGGGCACATGGAAACTCCATATCTTTAGGGAATCCCATGATATTTTCATTCACAAAGAATATTTCTGAAGATGGCAAGGGGATCCTAACCCTCTTGTATAGATGGGCCAAAATGAGGAAGTTTTGGAAGACAACGACTTTCCGAGGGGAAGTTGATTTCCATATACTTAAATCTTGTCTTGAGCAAGATCAACTGCAAATTGGGTAGCAAAAGGAAGATTATGATGCTCCAACATGTGATTTTGATATCAAATATGTAAAATATGGGAGCCATGAGGAGAAAGAAGTTGCATTTCAGATCTCTACAGCGTTGTCATTTTGGGATTCCCAACTCATGATGGAATACTCCAAGGACCTTTTCACATGGGGTGTTATTGATGGGGAAGTAAAGGATGAAAGGTTCAAGGTGGTTGATGGATTCATCTATTTCTATAATCTCATTCTGTTGGTTAGTGACTCCAAGCTCAAGGAGAAATTACTAGATGCCACCTATGAGATCCTGCTTTCCAAACCCACTGGTTTTATCAAAGCATATCATACTCTCTTGGGTGGATTCATATGGGAAGGTTTCAAAGAAGAGATGCACTCTCACATGAAGATGTGCATGGATTACTTGGTAGAGGAGGAGGAACATAGCTCTTGGGAAGAGCCATCACTCACATCTCCTTACCCATTGAGTGTGAGAGGGAATTCATCCATGAGTTACCCCACTAATGTAAAGCAAGTATATAGAGAGGCTTGTCTTTCTGAGCATTATAATGTATCTCCTATATGCTTATAGTTTTCTAACACTCATTTGTAGGATATTGTGCTAAGATGGGGCACTATTTATGATGGGTTTCATGGGCTACCCAAGGCCATGAACCATGTTGATCCAGTCATTCCTTGGAGGATCTTGGAAATCTATTCTATTCTTCATGGTGTGATTCCTTTACACCTAATATGATGCAATTCCTCCAAGAATTCAGAAGAGATATTGCAAAAAACAAGTGTTGGGGAAGGCACTTGACATATCCTATTCTATGGCAATTGAGGATAAAACTGCGCTGGTTGCACATGAGGGAACATCTTCCTCCTCATTTATCACACATGGCAGCTAGCATGATTCTAATTATGATCCCACAAGCTCAAGAGGTCCTTATCTTTGTTGGGGGCATGTTTGGAGGAGAGACACACTTGTTGTATGTGTCCTTGGGGGGAGGAGTTCCCCATTCTTTTTGCATTGCATGCTTTAATGGGAGCATGAGATTTTGTATGGCCACTATGATAGATCAATTGTCTTTTTTTAGAGTGAGCCATATGTTTATTTGTTACATGCATCTCACATGTATTGGGGAGGAGTTTTTCTATGGATTTCCAAGCTGGGAGGTGGTCCACTTCATTTGGATGATAGCATGGAGATGGGAGACTTTCATGAATCATGAGAATCCCCATGATTTTCATCACTTCTCTCTTAAGGAGGCCATGGATCAGCAAGAAGGTTTCCATAACAACCTTCCATTCTTTCATGATGAGAGCCATTGGGTTTATTCACCAAGGGCCAACTTTCATATGGAGGGAGGACCATTGGAGGACAAAACTATTGCAGAACATTCAAAGCAGTGGTGGAGACTATTGGATTAGGAAGCCACAAGTGAAGAAGGGGATATTTTGCAGCACCCTTGTAGTTGCTTGAGGACAAACAACATTTGGGAGGGGAATACTGTAATATTCCTAAATTAGCTGCAGCTAATAGGAATATTAATTTTTCCTTGTTTATTTCTGCATTTCATGTTTAATGAATAAATTGTAAAGGAGGACATGTAAAACTACTAAAAACCAAGAATAAATCAATGCCTATGTGAACAGAGACATATCTTGGCTATACAAATAAACTCCTGTAGGTGTGAATGGGTTTAAATCACAAGAATGGGTCATCTTTGACCAAGTCAAACAACACAGTCTAGATGCATTGAACCTCTTTGAGGGACAACGCAGTTCTAGAAGGAGGATCTAATGTGAAAAGGGTTAAGTGATTCAAGGTGATTTAGGATTTAGCAAGACTCCTATCTTATAAAAGGAAGAGGAGGGCAGCAAGGAAAGGGTTGTTGAAGATTATCATTTCTCAAGGAATTGTCTGCTTAGACATCCCTTGTTGGGCATTCTTGATCAGGAATCCCACCTCCTTCCTTGAGCAGCTCTTGAAGGAGAATTGTTCTAACTTGTCCACTATTAGGCTTGGGCCAAGCTTCACCTTACATTTACAGTGCTGCTCATGTTGAGGGTTGAGCTGTCTTGTGAGCTGCAACAAGTGGAGGACTAGATCTACTCAGATCTAGATGATAGCAGTGGCTCTTCTTAGTGAGTGTGTCTTTTAACCTCCTAGAAGAGTTCATTAGTTGACTATGCTTCATATCTACACCTTGGCATCAGGCCAAATAATTCTCAGAAGCTATAGCATTGTTTCTCTCCCTAGACAGCGTTATCTGCAGATCTACAGTTGCAGGGTGTTTTGCCTGCATTTTGGAGGAGAGATCTCTGGTGTTGGGAATCTTCCTTTCACCGTGGTCATCCATGGATTGGCCATCCAATCCATGTTTGTGTTAGATATGATCTTTTGTACCATTTTAATATTCATAAATTTCTGAATCATTCTGCAAATCTACATTCTTAGGTCTCGGATCTACTTCCGGTGCTTCATGTTTTGAGAAAAACCCCATGGGGGATGTATAGATCAACATTTCTTATACACAGATATGTATTGGATCCAAATTTTTATGTAAAAATCTGCTCTAGGTATGAATAATTAATAAACTACTTCTTCAGCCCTAAAAATAGCATTGTCATGGTTATGCAGTCTTTTATCATGGTTGTAGCACCTCATTTATGAGGATTTCTCCTGTATTGTCTCATTTTTTTTTCTATAGACTGTATGATCTGTAATATACTTCTGATTTTCTATTAAATTTCTGATTTCTGAACCTACATATCAGCCTCCTCTTCTACTTCAGTGGATCTGCATTATTTCTAAAGAAATCCTTTGCATAGAGCTGCAGCCTCCCTCCTTGGGTGGTTTTCAGCTAGACTAGTTTGTGGGAGATCCGTTTAACCCACCTAGTCTGATTTTTTTTTTCTCTCCTCTTGGATTTAGATCCTACATGAGCTGATCTAAGGGATCCAGGAGCTTCAAACTCATTTCCATGCACAGTATTCTCATAATTGCGTTATTTCAAAAGGCTTGCTGAGTTGCCCCAGATCTGGAATATTACACAAAACAAAGGATAACAAGTGCCCTTTCAGCCACTTGTTTGTTGCCACAATCATCCTACAAGATAGGATAATGTAATTAAAATGTGGTTCCAATGGTGCACACCAAGAATCATGTGGCTTCCCCCACAAACCGCCAATAAAATAGCCAACCTCAATGCTGCAATTGGCCTCAAGTACATCATAATATAATATGCAAGAAGGGATAATCCTCCTTGGTACAACATGATGCTCATATAAAGTAAATAAGTACAAATCATAATGAAAAAATGTACCTTCTCTCCTATGTACTTTGGTCATTGAGCTGAAATGGCTCAACTGAAAGTTCTCCCTCACTTTCCATGAGTATGGAAGTGGCTGTGACAACCTCTCTATTACCATACGAGCTATGAATCCCTCCATATGTTGATATACATCCTACTGGATGCCCTCCCAAGTGAAATCCTCCATAAAATAATGAAATCATCAAATTGCATGGAAAGAAAGTCCACATGTTCTGCATGTAACAACTTCTCCTTGAGTTTAGAAGCTCTAGTCAAGAAGACTCTGCCATAAGAATAGATGACCTCATCATCCACCATGTATCTATAATCTCTCTCTGGTTCATAAAGAATCATGCAAGCACCAAGATCCTTGGAGTACTCTACCAAAATTTGAGGCCTCCAATATGGATCAACCCTCCTAAGAGACAGCACTAAAGATTTGAAATGTGAAGCTCCCCAGATGTTGTTTTCTTCTCCTTTGACATCCCACATGCCAAATTCATCTTACAAACTGCTGCCAGGCCCATCATGTAGCTTCTCATGCTCAAATAGAAGTGTTGGCCTTTGGAAGTTGTCATCCCATGGGAAGCTACCATCCAAAAAGAACCTCCTAATCTTGGCCAATGTAAGCATGAGTGGCCTCCATCTACTCCAATGTATGGAGGATTCCTTCCTCAAAGGAAGTACCCTCTTTTTCTCCAAATCCATGGAGTGATATCCTTGCACCATGGTGGTGCCATCCTCCATCACTGCAGCAAATCCTATCAGCGCAGAACATGTAGTGAGATTAGGTACTGCTGAAAATGGGAGAATGTCTCCCTCCTCCTTGAGTCTACCCCAGACTCTTTGCTCTGTAATAGACCCCTCCAAAGTATCCACCCCTCTGGGATCTAAGAGTGGTATAGCCCTATGTGAATCATCTCTCATCATCTCCTGATCTGGTGGTCTCCTCGGTGGAATGCCTCCATGCAATGAGACATCAATGTCAAGAGTAGATTGCACATATGAATGGACAACCTTGTCCCTGCCCTCACTACACCAATCAGTCTTCCTCTTTTGTGTATCAACCCTATGAAATAGAAGGGGTGTGTGCTCATCATCATATGATGTTAGTCATCCTCCCTACCTTCTCCTTTCATCTGCAAGGTTTCATCATCGATCAATAGTGGCACATGTTGTTCATTGATTGTGCCTTGATCTCCACATATGAGATCCTTGGGAATTTCTTGCAATGATACAAGAATCCCTCTTTTTGGAGCAAGTGCTCCATCTACCTCTACATAAGGTGCTAGATATGCTCTAGATATGAAAGTGTTGTTGCCCCCAACCTTCTCTTCCTCTTTAATATGAATGGGAAAATTTTCAATAAGAGGATCCTATTTTGAAAAGAATATTTCCTCGCCCTCTTTTCTAGGATTATGAGATACAGGTCTTGCCTCTAGCAAGGTTCTATGAAAGATGTTAACTTCTTCAACATTTTTATGAAGTGGTGTTGGGTTTATAGATTCTTCCAACACAAAAAATCTACCCACATCATGCTGCTTGCTCCTCTCCACCTTGATCTTGCAAAACTCTTGGAATTTGATGTGATATCTGAACCTCTTAGTCTAAGATTCATATTCTTGCAGATAATCCCTAAGAGACTCTTTCTTAGGAATTTGTTCTTCTTCCATCTCCCTCATAGTAGATATGGGCATATGACTGCACTGTGAATCATAGTGTGTGGCTACATGTTCACGCTCATCATGTGAAAATCTAGAGTTTGCTTTAGATCCAAACTCCTTTGGAGATTCTCTCTCCCTTCTTATATTCTTGAGATCTCCTTTAATGCTCTGCATAGTTTGAAAGAGAAGCTTAGAGAGCTCCTCCTCCTCTCTTCCTCCAAATAATGGATTCTTCTTTTTGTTTTTTCTCTACATATCTTCTTCTTCTTATTCTCTTGATAGCATAATGTCTGAGATCCACAGGCTGAGCCAAGATTATGCTCTGATACCACTGTAATATTCCCAAATGGGGAATGCAGCAATATATGGACACAAACTGGAAATAATAGTGTAAATCAACTCATTAACATTGGATACCAATATGGAGACATATCATCATGTATTATATTAGAAAATCAATACATAATAGTGAGGCATGAATCATGTACAATGAGGAAACAATCCTCCCATAAGCAATCACTACTAAATCTGAACTGTTGCTACAATACAAAATGTTGGAAGACTCTATAGCACAGTTATAAACACACTACTACAGCAAAAGAATGTACAAAATATTTAGGGCTGTTATATGCCTCAAAATATATGCCCAATACAGATCTAGGCTTAATACAAATTCCTACAAAGAACCCGGAAAGGGTTTTCAAAAATACACCCTATACAAGATGGGATCTAGAGCCCTAGGGCTGAAGATTCACTGCAAACTAAAGCACATGAGTGTAGAAGGCTGAAATATAGAAATTATGATGTAGATCCCCCTCAAAGGCCTCCTCCAATGAAAGGTTTAACCCTTCAATCACAGGAAAACACTCCAAAGGAGCCACAAGATCCCTCACTGAAGCTGCCCTCAAAAATAACGCAATTCCCAGCTGGAACAGTGTTGGAAATGATGGAAAATAGTTAGCCTAGTGCCAAAGATTTTAAATATGTCTAAGAGCCCTCCAAATTGATCTCCTAAGATAACGAATCCTTCCTCCTATGAGAAACTATCTCAAAAAGTGGGTTTCTAAACCCTCCACTGCAACACCCTGCAACACAGCACAATAACCTGCAGAAACTGCGTTGATGAAGAAAGTTGTAGCTTGGCCTGAAAACCAGAATGTGGAAATGAATGAAATTCTCTTCGAAGAGGCCTCTCAAGGAAATAGGTGGCATTCCCGCTCAGGAACACCCAATGCTAAACAGCACAGCAATATCAACTAAACAGCTGAAGAATGCAAGTAATCTAAACAGACCATACACAAAATAGTAATCCAAAAATAACCACATATGACTGCCATCCCCTTCCTTATATATATTATGAGCTTCCTTGCCCCTAGCCCCACTCAATTAGGTCATTTCCTTCATGAAATAAATCTCCCTCCAAAACTGTGTTATTCCTCAATTAATCTCCACTCCTCCATAACAGCGTTGTTGACTTGGTCAAAGTTGGATGAATCAACATGATCCAACCCTTGTTCACACTTGGAGGAGCTTTATTTAGCTACTGAAAAGGTATCATTTCACACTTGAAGTGTTTTTTATTTCTTCTTAGGAGACTTATGGGACTCCCCACCCACTTATTCACCTACCTAGTGATAAAACAAACTATAATATTTCATTTAGCTAAAGGCTAAATTTTTGGAATATTACAGAATTTTATACAAAAGCACCCAGAGCTACTCAAGCATTGAAGACAACACTTTTTTGAAGGAGAGGGGCATTTTAGGTCCCTATATTACTATTTTAGTCCCTTATTGTTATTAGTGTAGCCCCCTTATTGTTATTTTTGTACCCCTGTAACCCCAATATTGTTATTATTGTTCCCTTACATTGTTATTGTTAGGTCGGCTAGGATTATATTTTGGGCCCATGGACTCCTATATATAGGAGGAGGTTTTAGTCATTTGTATCATCCAAAAATTATTCATTTATGTAATGTATTGGAGGTTTCCCCCTAAAAGTGGCTGATTTCTAAGGCGTTGATCTCTCTTTTCTTCTATTTTTGGAGTTGGTTCCATAACGGTAACTCCTATCTATTGCCATTTTTTCTAATCCCACTCAAACTTGTCCCTCCAAACCAACATAATTTGTGTGCTTATTCTCCATTCAAATATTATCTCTACACCATATTATATTGACTCTTGTTCTCTACATATTTTGTATGGTGGTCCCTTAGATGAATGTATTGCATATTGAACAGTTAGTTCATCCCTGGATTATATGTGTGTTGTGTTGAGTTTTGTGTTGTCTCTTTATTCTTTAAACATACTCTAGTTAAGGAACACAAGTTTTAAACCATTGATAGGGAATGGAGCATTGAATTTCTCAGTAAAACTCTCAATATTTGTGTTAAACAGAATTGATGCTTATATTATATGCGTTGGTATACAATTGAGGTGGGAATCAGTTAATTGATTGTGTTGTGAATCTATTGCTCTTTGTGTTGAAAATTGTGTAACTTACGTTGAACGTATTATATGTTGGTTGTTGTATATGTCATGTGTTGGCGTTGGTTCATGTTCTTTGATGCTCTTTGGTTTGTGCTCTTTGATGTCATATGTTTTGGTTGTTGATTACGTTGATTAATGTTATGATCTTTGATTTCATATGCATTTGCATTGGTTCATGCTCTTTGACGTTATATTTCATGCATTGGTGTTGGTTGAAAATTTAATTTCATATATTTGTGATCATATTTGATATGAATAATATTCATATGTGTTGCCATTTGCACATATTATATTAAATGAGTTTGTTATATGAATAGAATGGTATTAAGAATTTTGTTCATATAATACAAAAACAAAAAGAAGGAGAGTAAGGTTTTGATTAATTTGTAAATTGAAAGCTCTTCGGAACCTTTTCCAATCACAAGAATTGTCAGCACATAAGTCTTTTTTGAAAATGCATTCTCTTATTTTCATTCTTGGAGTAGATTGCACTGGAAAAGAGAACGATAAATCACATTTGATATGAATAATATTCATCTATGTTGGAATTTGCACATATTATATTAAAATTTTTTATATATAAATAAAAGGGTATCAAGAATGTTGTTAATATAATAACAAAAACAAAAAGGTGGAGAGTAAGGCATTGATTTCTTTAGAAATTGAAAGCTCTTTGGAAGATTTTCAATTCACAAGAATTGTCAGCAGATAATTCCTTTTTTGAAAACGTATTCTATTATTTTCATTATTGGAGTAGTTCTCACTAGAAAAGAGAACTACCGTGAATGGCCCAGAAAAATAAATCATACCCTCATTTTCAATGAATTGTGGAAAGGAGTATGTGAAGGAGAAGCTAGGAATCCACTTGAAAATCCCACATATAACAAAGAATTCGCCATATTGTAAAACAATAATATCAAGGCCTATGCCTTGATTGTTGCATAAATAAATGAAGAAATGATTCATCACATTGCACCATTTACAAATTCCTTTCATGCTTTAAAGAAGTTGAAAGAGTTATATGTGTAACAACTCGGTATTTGAATTTCCATGCAAAAAAAATTATAAGACCAAGGTCATGGGACACATATTCCATGTTGAATGGTGGGAAAAACATCTTAGTGGGGTGTTCATTTGGTTTATTATGGCTAAGGAAATTGGGAAAGGCAATGGAAAAGACTTTGGAAAGGAAAGAGGCGTTAATTGGAATTTTATTTATGAAAATAATGGAAAATAAGAGAAAAGGAAGGTGAAAGGACACATATTTTCATGAGAAGGAAATTGAAGGGAAAATGAATGAAAATGAAGAAAATAGAGGCCTCATTGATCAAAATGATTATGAGGATCAGTTCATATCTTTTATCAATGTTATATTTTGTCAATTCAGTTTTGGAACTCTCATTCTATTCTCTCTATCTCATACTCTTGTACACTTAGAGTTTTTCTTGGAGCACTCTTGGAGGAGCGTGGCATACTTGGGATTTGGAGCAAGAAGACAAAGGAAAATCGGGAAATCACAAGGGGATAGTGGCATCAGTGGCTACAAATGAATTTCTTTGCAGGTACTGAGTTGCATGTATGATTTCCTTGCTAGTTTTGGCATGCATGGCACATTCATGTGGTTTCTTGGTTATGATCTATCATTGGCATGGAGGATTGCCTCGTTTGACAGTGGTTTTGACTAACCTTGCCATTTCCTGGATAGCCATGGTGTTGTGGGTTTTATCTTTCTTTTCAGGTTGGTGCACATGTTCCATATGGTTCTGGGTTGAGTTATTAATTCCTGGAAATCTTGGTTGGAAAAACATTATGGAATCCCTGTACAACTTTGGTTGAGTTACTAGTCCTGAAATACTTGGTTGGAAAAGCACTCTGGAAGCCCTTGGTGGGTTGATTTACTAGTCCTAGAAATTCTGGTTAGAAAAAATCTTTGGAAACCTCACAGAAGTTGTGGGTTGAATTACTAGTCTTGGAATCCCTGGTTGGAACAAATGATATAGAGCCTTGGACAGCTTGGGTAGAGACATATCTGGTGATGGTTAGTGATGTTAGGCCGTGAGGTGGAATCATTGGTTGAGGGTTGAGATGGCTTGGCCTTTGGAAGCCTTGGTTTGGTTTTGTTTTGGTTATTCCATGATATCACACATTCATGCTTGGAATATTGCATAGGGTTGAATGGCTAAAAGAAAGATTTGGTTCAGCCTAGTCTATGGTTGAGTGGTACGTGGAAGTCCTGACCTAGTTTCACTTTACACATGTTAATAAGAGTTATTTCCCTCTTGCATTTTATGGGTAAATATACTTTCTCATATGTGGTTTTTATGGTTGCTGTATCTTTGTTAATCTATTGGTTATATGTTTTTTATGAGCATGGTTTATGGAAGACTTGAGTTATGGCTCTCGTCATGTTTTGGCTAGTATATGAAATTTTAATGAATGAATGACCTAATAGATAATATTGCAACTATTTGGAGGATATATTGGTCCTCCTTCACGATTCTTAAATAATTATGAGACCCCTTTTCTTATATCAGTGTTGTTATGACATGTATATTACATGTTTGTGACATGTTTGAAGAAATGATTTTCATGGATAGTAGGGGTCAGATCAATTGCATGATAAAATATTTGAATTAGTATCCTTGTTTCAATGTTATCTATCATTTCTAAGAGTTTCATGAATTTATAGGTAGTAGCCTAAGACCTAACCCTAAAAAAGTGGCTCAGATCTGGGGTCATTGGCATAGAACTACCTAGAAAATTCCATAGTCGTTGGAATGCCTTATTGTGGGAAGGCCTCAATCGCATACATGGCTTTTCATAGGAGCAGTTGAGGGTCCATATCAATAAAATTTCAAGTTGTCTTAGGGGTTGGTCACCTGGAAGTATTGGTTGGCTCCTAAAGGTTCTGTAGCATGTGTGGAAGGTCAGATTGGTTGTCTCGTGTCAGTTCCAGTTCCTTAACTATACTTGGGGAGTTGAATCACATCATAGTAAACTCTCGTCATATGTTTACCCTAGTGGACTAGTTAACTTGGGTAAATGTGGGAGGAGGGTCACCACAGGGTGGTATCATAGCATGGTTGCGCTCTCTTTGAGTAATACATGATACCACAGGGTGGTATTTGAGCGGGTTTTGTTCTCTTTGGGTCGAGTTTAGTTTATGTTCTCTTTGTGTGATATATAATACCATAGGATGGTATCATAGCATGCTTCCATTCTCCTTGGGTGATGTTTGGTCATATTTACATGTTGGTTGCATATGTATCCTTATCCTTGTAGTCTATGTGCTCGTTTTGTATACATGGTGGTGGTCATGGTTGTCGTTGTGATGTCATGCAGAATTTGATGGTGATGTTGTCGAAATGTGTTTGTCATGAATGCATGTTAGTTGCATACGTGTACTTATTCTTGGGGTCTATGTACTTGTTGTATATGCATGGTTGTGGTCATTGTTGTTGTTGTGATGTCATGCAGAAGTTGATGGTGTTGATGTCAGAATGTGTTCATCATGAATGAATGTCAGTTGTATATACATTTGTTATGCAGTCAATGTATATATGTTGTTATGCATGCATTATTATGGGCATGGTTGTCATGCATGAGGTAATTGTAGGAATTTTAGGTCATCATGATGTTGTTGGTATGTTATGATGTTTATATGTTGGTTGAGATAGAGCAGGAGATGTATACCATTAGAGTGAGTTTGCGACACTAAAATTCATGGTAAGAGCATATCGTCATATAGTTTTGTATGTTTGGCATGTAGGTATGTGGTTAATAGTTGTTATAAGCATTAGGCTTACTTATATGCTTTTCATTCTATTTTTATTGTTATTACATGTATGATAAATGCTATTTGATCAGTGTAGTCATATGCACATGTGTCAGATAGTCATGAATGATAGTAACATGTTGTTGTATGCATTGTGGTCATATGCCTAATGGTTATGGTCATTGAAACTAGGATATTAATGTTATATGTATCGTGCTAATGTGGAATGGCCTTTGTAGATGGTTATGGTTATCGTGTTCAGGTATGAGTCGACCTATTTGTGATATTGTTTTGTACTAATCTAGACTAATTGTTCATATGTGATTGTTATGCATGAATGACAATTGTTTATGAGTTTATGATGTGAACATGTTAGCTAGTTATTGTTATGGAGATCATGAACTTATTTATGTTTGATTTGATATGTTGTGAACTTATATCATGCTTGTCTAGATTGATTGTGCAGAAAACATAACCTCCCCTGAGATACATTAAGGTATGAGTTTTCTTATTTCGTCTACTTGGCGCTTGAATGTTTGAATATGTCGTCTATTTGGTATTTGAGTGTTTGTTGTCTATTATGTCATCTAAATATTTTTTGAATGTTTCACTAGTGCATGATATGATTTTGTATCTATAATATTGCATGAAGGAATGATCTTGTTTTTAGATGGTTGCACTAACACATATGTGTTGAGAAAAAATGATATGTACTTTATTATAAGAAGGTGATAGTTGTATCATTATGTCTTATGACTGTGAGTTGAATATGACATTTTTGTTAGTCTTGGTAAAGGTTGATTTCAAATTAATAGATATGTTGTATTAAAATTTGGAACGTGTCACTTACATGTGTGAACAGTTGCAGGGAAACATGCTTGGTACTAGCATTACAATGTAACATTTTATTTCTTTATATAACTAACAGTTGGGTGATTTGATAGTGCATGGTAAGACTCAATTGCAGCAAGGTAAAAGGTAAAGAAAGGAATTGGGTGATAATTCTTCTAGCTATGTTTGGAGTCCACAATTGCAAATGAATGAGTGCTTTGAATACAAAAAGGATTTTTAACCCTGATTTTGTCTGACATTATGTGGATATGTGTTATATTTATGAACATGTACTTGACAGGTATACTAGCTAGTTTCTAGTTATAGTTGGATTCGTCAAGGGAATTAGAGTCCCTTGAGAGAGGCATGGATGTGTTCAGTTAAAGGTCAGCATGTTTGGCACAACAAGGTAAGATAATTTGTATATTGTTATATTTATTTATATACTAATAGTTGTGTGTTTATGGTAGTATGATGCAGGGGATTGCATGAAAAAAGAGACTGCGATGAAATCTTAAAGAAGGATCGGGTTGAGTTTTCCCTTAGAGGCATTTGTAACAACCCTAGTGAAAATTCCATGTAATAAAAGTCAATAAAGGAAAATTAATAACCACGGTTATGCGACACTTATTCCAAGATGAATTTTGGGAAATTATGGCTAAGGAAATTGGCAAAGGCAATGGCAAAGGCTTTAGAAAGGGAAAATGGAATTTTTGGTAATTTATTTATGAAAATAATGGAAAATTGGAGAAAAGGAAGATGAAAGGTTACAGGTTGGATGTAAGGAGGAAAATAATGGAAAATTGAAGAAAATAGAGGAATCATTAATAAAAAGGCTTTTGAGGATCAACTGGTACCTTTTTTCAGTTTAGTTTTGGAGCTCTCTCTCTATTCTATATATCTCACACTCTTGGACACTTAGAGTTTTCTTGGAGTGCTTCAGCATTGGATCAAGAAAAGAAAAGAAGGCAAGAGGAAGCAAAGATCAAGGAAGGAAGAATAGGATCAAGCGGCTACAATGGGATTATTTGTGTTGAAAATGCAACAATATGATGGAGCTTAGTGAAATGAAGTCGCCTTCACTAAGTGGGCCCGCAGGCTATTTTTGGCGCAAAGTTGTTTTCGTACCATGTTCATTTTTAGACTATGTCTATTTTAGATATGGATCATGGTCATGAGTTATGATGTTGTTGTATTTGATTGGTCTAGCAAAAGAGATGACCTTTTATTTTTAGAGATGAAGGTTTCTATTTTTATGTTTTGTGGCCAGACAGAACAAATAAATATTATTAGCCCTTAATAATATTTGGACTATAAACATTATCTTATCCTCTTGGAGCAATTCAGTTCGAGCTACGAATGTGGCACATGCAGCTGACAGAAGGAATTACGCTATTCCTAGGGGTTAGTTGAGCTATTGCATGGTTGACTTCAGCTAGAACTCATGTGGCAAAGTTTGGTGGAGTTGATGAGACAGTTGATGGAGTTGTGTTCGGTTTAACTTAGTTGAACTAGTTGTATTTAGTCTAACTGATAAATACACTAGTGATAAGTGGTGTGAATTAATTATTAATTAATTCACTAAATATTAACTCATAAATCAACTAAAGAACACATCAGTTAACTGCAATTCATGGACAGTTCAGTGGAGACCAGTGTTAGAGGTGGGTGAAAGGGTGAGTCTACTATCAGTTGTGACTATTGGTCGTGCATGAGATTTGCACACACATTGATGGAGATTGCCAATGAGGATTGCGCAGTTGGAGCTAGTGGGATTCGAACTTGGATCTCATCATTAATCAACTTGGATTGCGCAGTAGAGGCAGGCAGACTTGTGGAGGAGATTTGAACCTATGACTAGTTCACTTTCCATACTAGTTTTGTGTGTAGCATTGAGATAGTACTGAGAGCTATGAGAGCTTTGTGCTATGTATTGTTACATGTTCTCTATCATTATAATATACATATAGTTGGGGGTTTTCAGCTATTTCTTTCCCCATTACATACTGTGTTGATATGTGTGCTTGATTATGTTTTAATGAGCACATGTGACTGCTTTCTATTTCCGCATATTGATGATCAATTGTAGAAGAGGTTATGTATTATGCATGAAGCTTAAATAGTGTGTAATCAGGATAATCTCGGTGAATAATTCAGATATTATTCAAATTTCTACATGGTATCAGAGCAGAATTGATCATAGGATCTATTACAGTGATTACAATTTATTTCGGTAGACAGAGTCTGTAAGCGGGCTAGGTAGCCTCTGGATCCATCCTTTCTCTGAAAGGTGATATATCCAATAAATGCCCCTACAGTCGATCTCTGTGCTAGAAATAATTTGTTCTCACAGATCGGAAGCGGTTGAGTTTTGAGCTGGTGGAATTCGAATTTGCAGCAGAATTTGGAATTCGAATTTGCAGCAGTTTTCTTGGTGCCAGAGTTGAAATGCCTTTCAACGGATTGTGATTGGAATATTCCCTTGAGGGCAGTTCGAATTATGTTGCATGGAAGGACCGGATGGAGGCGGTATTAGATGATAACGGGCTGAAGGAGTTCATAGATGCTGAGATCCCAAAGCCTACTGATGCTGCTCAAGTTGAAGCTTGGCAAAAGAAGATGGCGAAATGTCGAAGGATTCTGTTGGAGGGCGTGAAGGATCACATTGTATCCAGCCTGCATGGAAAAGCTTCTCCATACTTGATGTGGAAAGCGTTGACAGATCTATTCCAAAGCAAGAGCGACCAGAGGAAGTTGGCACTCAAGGATAAACTCAGAAACATTAAGATGGAGAAAGGCGACAGTATCGCCAAGTACCTCACTAAGTTCACCCAATGCAGGGATGAGCTGGGAAGTGTGGGGGTGACTGTCGATGAGGAGGACTTGGTGGACCTGGCTCTCCTTGGTCTTCCGAAGATTTGGTATTCCTATCAGGACTCTGTCAATGGTCGGGAGAAATTGCCAGGATGGGAGCGACTTTGGTCGGATCTCATGCAAGAGGAGATAAGGCGGACTACCAGGGACGGACCTTCATCAAAGGCATCTGATGAAGAAAATTGCACTTTGGCTACCAAAGCAAAGAAGGGGAAGAGCAAGAAAGCTTCTCATTCAAGTGCGAAAGGCAAGAAGCAAGACATGTCCAAGGTGAAGTGCTTTCATTGTCACCAGCACGGACATTATGCCACAAATTGTCCGCAGAAGAAGAAAAATAAGCATGCTGCTGGATCTGCAGCAGGAGAGGCCTTAGCCTCCCATTTTGAGCTGGATTTTTCACTGATCGCATGCTTGGTCTCAAGTGTGATGGGATCAGTATGGTTCTTGGACATTGGTGCATCTTTTCACATGACTAGAGATCGAGATCTATTTTCTGATCTGGATGAGAAAGATCTTGGAGTGCACATCGAGATGGGCGATGACGGTAGATATAGTGCGACCGGTATCGGTACCATTTCCTTTGAGAGGGAGTCTGGTAAACCCTTCGTATTGAAGGAAGTGATGCATTTTCCAGGATTGAAGAAGAATCTGATCTCTGTGGCGATGTTAGAAGACAAGGGGCATGATGTTGTCTTCAGCGAGGGAAAGGCTTTCCTGCGCAGTAAGACAACTGGAGAAACCCGGAAGATAGGGGTTCGAATCAAGAACCTTTATCAGTTGCAAGTAGATGGCTGGGCAGCAATGGCATGCAAGGCGGGAGAAGTGGTGAGCCGGGATGATGAGGGCGAACTGTGGCACAGGAGATTGGGCCACCTTCACCATGGAGCTTTGAAGATCCTGCAGCAGATTTCTACCGGGCTTCCTAAGGGCACTCTTGCACAGTCAGATCAGTGCAAGGGGTGTACTTTAGGGAAAATATGTGAAAGCCACCTTTCACAAGAAGGATAGTCGTGCCACGATGATCCTTGAGAGAGTTCACACAGACGTGTGTGGTCCTTTCTCAGTAGCTTCGACAGCAAAGCACAAGTACTATGTGATCTTTGTTGATGATTTCTCTCAGAAGTGCTGGATCTTCTTCATGCAGAAGAAGAGCGAGACATTTTCAAAGTTCTGTGAATTCAAGGCGCTGGTTGAGAAGGAATCGGGGAAGCATGTGAAGGCTCTTATGAGCGACAATGGTGGTGAATTCATCTCGGCTGAATTCAAAGACTTTTGCAGCGCAGAAGGGATTCGGAGAGAGCTCATCGCACCCCATAACCCACAGCAGAACGGGGTGGCTGAGTGGAAGAACAGAACGATCGTGGGTGCTGCACGGGCGATGTTGCATGATCAGGGCCTACCCCTTCACTTGTGGGCTGAGGCATGCAATACAGCAGTGTATGTGCAGAACCGTTGTCCTCACAAGGTTCTTGGCATGAGTACACCAGAGGAGGCTTATTCTGGCAAGAGGCCTGATATTTCCCATTTGCGGATTTTCGGATCTCCCGTCTACATGCATGTGACGAAGGATGCGAGAAGGAAGCTGGATCCAACTGCTGAAGTTGGAATATTTGTGGGGTACACTGATACACCTCATAACTATCGAGTGTATGTGCCAGACAGTCGCAAGACCGTTGTGCGACGGGATATAAAATTCCAGGAGGAGAAAGCCATGCAGTGTTCGCTTGAGAGGGAGCTACACTTGCATGCAGATGAGGAGCTGTTAGTTCCTAAGGAGGAGCTTCCTGATGTGGATCAGCCACAAGAGGAGGTTCAGGAGGTGGAAGAAACCACCCAGGCAGCGCCAACCATCAGAGGGCGCATGCGCACTACAGAAGCTGAGCGACTGGCTCGGGATGCAGAGAAGATTGTAGGACCACCTACAGCACAGTGTAGACAGAGACAGTCACCGGACCGGTACACTGGATACATGGCTCTTGTGAGCAAATGTGTCGTGACAGAGCCATCCTCTTTCGAGGAAGCTGTGGAGGACCCCGCATGGGCAGATGCCATGGTGGAAGAGTATGATTCGATTGTCAGAAACAGTGCATGGGAGATTGTCCTGAGACTGGAGGGGAAATCAGTGGTGGGTTCGAGATGGATCTACAAAGTGAAGCAAGGAGAGCATGGAGGGAGAAGCACAAGGCAAGATTTGTTGCCCGAGGCTTCTCACAGATGTAGGGGATCGATTATGAGGAGACCTTTTGCACCTATCGCAAAGTACTCTTCCCATACGTACGATCCTAGCTCTCTCAACAAGAATAGGTGGCACATCCGACGATGGATGTGAAGACCGTGCTGCTCAACGGAGTCATTGAGGAGGAGGTGTACATGTAGCAGCCTGAAGGATCCAAGATCTTCACAGTTGAGTTGCATGTGTGCGTACTCAAGAGAGCACTGTACGGGCTGAAGCAAGCACCTCGTGCTTGGTACACTCGGATAGACAGCTACTTCACCGGGCTTGGATTCTCCAAGAGTGAGGCGGATCCTAACATGTACCAGATTGTGGTGGAGGGGAAGCTGTTGATCATCGTACTGTATGTAGATGATCTGATTTTGACTGGCGATGAGCAGTTGAT
This sequence comes from Pinus albicaulis, assembly GCA_034641835.2. NCBI lineage: Eukaryota > Viridiplantae > Streptophyta > Pinopsida > Pinales > Pinaceae > Pinus > Pinus albicaulis. The sequence continues at coordinate 470,518,682 of CM076571.1, forward strand.
ACTTTCATGCAAGGAGGATCTTGCAGGAGAGTTTGAGATGAAGGACTTGGGCATCCTTCATTATTTCCTGGGATTGGAGATTTGGCAGCGCAGCGGAGGACTGTTTGTTTCTCAGGGCAAGTATGCCCGGGAGATTCTGGAGAGGTTCAACATGCAAGGCTGCAAGCCTGTTGACACTCCTCTTCCTGGTGGTTGGAGGAAGGAGGATGCTAATTCAGCGGAGGTAGTGGATGCCACTGTCTATCGACAGTTGGTGGGGTCGCTTATGTATCTGGTCAATACACGACCCGATATATGCTATGCTATTAACCAGCTTTCGCAAGCTATGGTTAAGCCTACCAAGCTCTTCTGGAAGGTAGGCAAGCATGTATTGCGTTATCTTAGAGGCACATCAGGATATGGCTTGTGGTACAGATAGGAGGATGAGGTGAAGCTATGTGGCTTCACGGATGCAGATTGGGCAGGGAGCCCAACGGACAGAAAGAGCACATCTGGAGGGATCTTCAGTATCGGGTCGACAGCAGTTTCTTGGTACAGCAGGAAGCAGAGATCTGTGGCACTCAGTTCAACAGAGGCTGAGTATATGGTAGCAATCTTGGCTACATGCGAGGCCATATGGATGAGGAAGATCCTGGTCGAGTTGTTCGGGTCACACTTGGAGCCTACTGTGATTTATTGTGATAACCAGAGTTGCATTAAACTCTCAGCTAATCTAGTATTTCATGATAGATCCAAACACATCAACATCAGGTACCATCATATCAGAGATTGTGTGCAGCGGAGAATCATGTTACTTTCATACATTCCCACGGAGGATCAGGATGCTGATATCTTGACGAAGGCGCTCACCAGGAGCAAATTTGAATACCACAGAGGCAGGATAGGGGTTGCAGATAATCCATATCTTGTTGAGAGGGAGTGTTGAAAATGCAACAAGATGATGGAGCTTAGTGAAATGAAGTCGCCTTCATTAAGTGGGCCCGCAAGCTATTTTTGGCGTTGTTACACAGCAATTTGTCACCGTCCCTACAATCCCCATCCCGCACATTGGAGGGCTCATTCCATGACCTATGAGCAGAGACAAGACTTGAAAATACTTTCATTACATCCCTCTGAAGATGAGCTTTAATTGCCCTGAAGACATCTCCCTACAAAAAACCCTAAAAATAGCTCTTTTTCCATTGGCGCAATTCCACAGTTCAGCCCTCGTTCCAAGGGGGAAAATCCTCCAAAGAGGGCGCGCCAATTGGCGCTCTGTCATAGAGCCGCACCCGCGCCAACCATATTAAGAGGTGTTTTTTAAAAATAAAAGGCGGAAGTTTCATCCTAACAAATTCCTGGACTGATTATAGGGATCCCAACTCCCCTTCCTCCTTCTATAAAAGCTTGCTCTTCTCCATGGCAAGCTAATCTCCAAGTTCCCAAAATCTCCAAGTTCCCAAGAGCTTTTATATCCTTATGCTGCAAGAGCCTTCTTGATTCCCTTAAGGCCAAATCCAAGCAAGGAGACTATTGCCAAGTATCCGGAGAGAGAGGCTTGTCCCATCCTTGACAGGCTTTATCGGGACATGTCGTGCTGACGACCCGCTAAAGGAGAATGCTGCGTCGAAGCTATGGTTGTATTCTTCTTTTGACTCTTTAATGATAAGAGACTATCGGTTATGGTTCCACTTTTGTTCTTGATCATGTTTATGAGTTATGTCCTCTTCGACTGACATATAGTTGTATGTACTGGATTTTATGCTTGCGTTTGTGTTGTTTCTTGCATGTGCAGGTGTCCGATCATGGAGATCGTGAGGATTGTGATCTTCCAGGGCAAAGGAACGGGAGCACCACCTCTTCTACAAACAACAACATTGGATTCCAAGTAAGCCTTCCTCGCAAGTCGGTTTATTTACAATTAGGAACCTACACTGTAGTGTGTTTGATTGTTGCTAGACCCGATCTGGGCTAGTAGGGATCGCCTCTGTCCGCAGAGGGGATTTACCTCCTCAACAATTTGGTGACTCCACTGGGGAATTAGCTTGTTGTTTGATTTTTAAACTATAGACGGAGCTTGAAGCACAGCCAGATAGCCTTCAAAACGATTTTTCTCTGCATTAGCGGAGTAGATCAACGCTGCTTCAGTCAATCTCCGATTTGGTTTATGAACTGAACAACTTGGAGTTTTGTCTTCTCTTTTCGGTCAATTTCTTGGTCTTGCTTGCTTGGTCAGCTCTTTGGACTGGTTTTTCTTGTTTTTTTGGCTTTGTTTTAGCCTTGTCATCACTTGTCTGTGTCTGAGATTTCTTGTTTTTTATTTTTCCATAGTAAACTCGGCTGGCGCGCTTTTTAGCGTGACAATCGCGCCCATTGGCGCAGGTTTCCCGTGTATCACCCGCGCCATTGCCTTTCTGGCACTAATTTCAAGCTCACAGTCACGCCAATCCTGTGAGCTATTAGGGTCTGTTGTGTTTCATGCTTTCTGAGGCTCACTTGTGATTTTGATCTTGTTTTTTCGGTTGTTTGAGTGCACTGGAGCCTAGTTTGACTGGTTGTAACCTCCATCCTTTGGTTGTTTTCCTATTTCTTTCGATTTTGCATACGAGCCCTAGGGCATCTAGGTGCCTTTGTGAGTCGAGCCTCCCTTGGGAGTTTTTGGTTTTCGTTCGTTCAGTCGACTTTGGGATTGCCTCCTTGCATTCATTTGACAGTTGTCTATCATCTTATTGCGCTTTTTGAGTGATTGATTTCGTTTTCATTCGAATTTCGCTTTGCTTCGTTCTGGGCCTAGATTACATGGCTCATTGGTGTCTTTGGGACTTTTCTTAGTTTTGAGAGACTTTTGGTCGATTTGAGATCTGATTGTTTGTGCCATTGAGTGAAATTTGCTTGTTTTTTCTCTCTTAATATCATTTCTCGAATTGCTTCTCATTTGCTTTCAGCTTGTTTAGTGCATCTAGCTATCAAACATTGAAAATAAAAAAAAATCTCTTTTGCTTTTGGTTGATTAGTGAAAATTAAAATCTTTTCAGCGTTATTAGTAATTAGTAACTTTGAAGAAAAGTTTTTAGTTTCATTAGCTGCATTAGAGATATCGCTGATTGTCTTCTGATCATTTTGTTTGTGTAAAAAGCTCTCAACTCTTCTGTAGCTAGCTTTCATTGAACGAAATGATGTACTGTGGCATGTAGTTTTGCATTTAGGAGATTTTTGGGACAGCACATTCGTTAGGGCCTGAAAACTGAAACGTAATTGAAGATCAACTTTAAAATTTACTCAATTTACACTAAGGCAGCATTGAAATCTAACGAAACACATTTAGAGGTCTAGGCTAGAGACGTGTTCCGACGGCTTTAAACCTAGCAGTTGTCGTTCGCCTTTTGGCTTTAGACAGCGCTAGTACGGACTTGTGCTCCCCGTACCGTCGTGTATATAAAGGGAGACCCCTCTAGGTTTCAAACCTTTATCCATAGGAAGCCGATTCTGCCGCCCTATACCCATGATACACTGAACACAGCATTCGGGGAGATTGCCTACACGTACGTTAAGTCCTTGGTTGATTTCTCTTTCATTTTGAAACCAAGGTGTATATTGTAGTTCACGGTTATTTGGTACACCCTTTGCATAGCATTCCTGAGCAGTCATTTTGATCTTTTTTGACTCTTTAAATTTGAAAAGGATCATCAAGCGCTTGTCCTTTCGCGCTTGTTTCCAATCTGAAAGCGATAGAGTCACCTTTTGCCTGTTTCTCGACTCTTAAAATATGAAACAGCAGAGTTTTGTTTCAATGTTTTAAAAATTAACTGCCCATGAAATTTTCCTGGTCAAATTTAGTTTCCTTAGGGTGTTGTTCTGAAGATCGTTTTTGATGGCAACTTTTCCGGAGTTCACCAACCAAGGAATCCCCTCCGATGGGAATCCTAGTCATTTTCCTCCTTTTGGAAATGTTGGTGCTCCTTATATGGCAACGTTGTCTCTTCCTGGGTTAACTGTTGGGTTGCCTATTTGGTTGTTTTCAACCTCTGTAGTCCCGAATGTCTCGGCTACTGTTCAATCGGTTCCTCCGCCTGAACAACATCATGTTGATTCTAAGGTGGACCTCTCCCCTTCTTTGTTTGTTTTTGCGTCCTCCTCTTCTACTTCGCTTGGTGAAAGTCTAGATTCAAGTAACCAGGTGGCTAAGAAGAAGAAGAAGAAGACAAAGAAGAAGAAGTCTAATAAAGGAGAGGCTAGCTCTGCGACTATTGCGCCTAAGAAGCCTTCCATCAATAAACCTCCCAACCCTCCGTGGAAAGTCAAGTTCCCTTACATGTTGTGCACGGGAGACCATCTTTTTCGAGATTTCCCTGGCATTCTCAAGGTTCTCGAAGTATGGTCCAACGGTCGTCCGCCGTTGCCTTTGGCTTCCGGGAGTTAGGTTGGGGGCACGTCTTCGACTAGTGTTTTTAAGGCTCCTAAGAAACAGGGTAAGATTACCAATCCCTGTAAGTTGTGTGAAGGGCACCGTGCCATTCACCTTTGTCCGTATATGGATGAAGCCAAACGAGTTTTGTACAACTCATCTGTTTCTAGACCATGCCTTCCGGTTGGGTACAAACAGCTTTCTTTGAGTCCTCCACCAACTGATCCTACGATTGGTCAAGAGTCATCCTTGGTCGATCCCGCTCCCCAGGAAATTCAAATTCAGGAATCCATTCCCGAGCAACCATTGGTCGTGGGATCGGTTGAACTGGCCCCGTCTACGGTGCACCAGGTATTTTCCGTTGAGAGTGGACCCCACATCCCTCAGGTTCTTCTTGTTTCTTCAGATTCCTCGGACTTGGAGAAAGATTCTCCTATCCCTATACCTCAAGAAGTTGCTCCTCCGGCTCCCGTGATGGAGGTCCCAGAGGATACTCCTCCCGCCTTCGAGATGGAGGTCGTGGAGGATGCTTCTTCTTCTGTAACACCAGGGGAAGACCATCTTGGTTCGATGGTAGCCCCTCCAAGTATTTTAGTCGCTTCCTTTGATTGGAATCGATTTGCAGGATACCGCCTTCCGTCTTATGTGCCTTTCGAGATCACAGTACAGGCTTTTGGTCTGGTCGTACCCAGCACCATTATAGACGAAGGTGCGTCTATTAGTGTTCTATCCTCAACTACTTGGCACGCTTTCAGTTCGCCGCCGCTTGCGCCTGTTACGCATAACCTATTGGCATTTAACAGAAGAACGAGTCAACCGTTAGGGATCCTTCCAAGGTTACCTGTTACTTTGGGAGGTAAAACTGTCCATATGGATGTGATGGTTGTTCCAGGCCCTTTGGATTTCAATCTGATTTTGGGGCGCGATTACACCTATGCCATGGGAGCACTTGTCTCCTCCCTTTTTCGTGTGGTCTGTTTTCCACATGAAGGACGGATCGTGACCGTTGATCAACTTTCATTCTTTGGTCCTGATATGGCAGCTGGCCCACCATCATCCCTTCCTGGTTTTTATCCACCCGTTGTATCTGCCCCACCGCAGGTCAACTATGTGGCTACCTGCCCCGTGCCTGTACCCAGTGATAATGCCATTGTGCATCAGGTGTTGGGGGCATTGGGTCCTGACTTCCAGGATGTTTTCCTTCCATCGGGAGTGGAACTCTTGGAAGCGATGACTTCTTGTTCATTATGATGAGGTTTTCGGAGCAGAGTTTGTTTTCTTGTGTCAAGATCCTTAAAAAATGAAACAAGGTTGTCGGAGCATGGTTCTTTTCCTGTGTCAAGCTCCTTAAAAAATGAAACCGGGTCTGGTCGGAGCAGAGTTCGTTTTCTTGTGTCAAGATCCTTAAAAAATGAAACAAGGTTGTCGGAGCATGGTTCTTTTCCTGTGCCAAGCTCCTTAAAAAATGAAACTGGGTCTGGTCAGAGCAGAGTTCCTTGTCTTGTGTCAAGCTCCTTAAAAAATGAAACAAGGGTGCCTAAGGATAGTTCTTTTAATGTGTCAACCTCGTTAAAATAATGAAACACTTTCATGTTCAATTCGAGTCTTTGATCAGTTCTCGTAAAATCCCAGTCGAGTCTTTCTTAGATCTCTTAACTTGAACCTTCACTCCATCTGCCTTTCATATGGACTAAAGCTTGGGGGGCATGTACCTCGAATTGAGTCACCATGCTGGGGGCATGCTTACTTTTTCAAGCATAGTTTGTTTCTATTTCAAGCTTGTGTAAAAATGAAACCGGTTTCCAAGCATAGTTTATCTTTGTTTCAACCTTGTGTAAAAATGAAACCAACTTCAAGCAGAGTTTCCTGATTTCAAGCTTGTGCAAAAATGAAACCATTCCCATTTTACCCCTTGTGATTTCCATCTTATCAGTCTATTTCTGCCAGATGAGCCTTGGTTTTCTCACTCCATCGTCACTATCTGCTTGGCCGATCTCTTGCCTTCACTTGGTTGTTTCACCCATTCCTGAGGAACCGTTGTGATGAGTGGTCTTTTTAGCCAGCCTCTTGACCTTTACCTTGTTCTAAGCAATTCCACCATTACCGGAACCAGTTGCTACCTTTTATACCACTCGTTCCTCCAGGAGGAGTCATCTTTCAGCTCTTTTCTGACTCTCTAAACATGAAAAGATTGCCGAGGCCCTTGTCGTTTCGATCTCGTTAAAGTGGACACGAATCGACATCTACCCAGTATACGTTTACCCCTTTTTCGGGTTGGGATGGATTATTTACGAAAAAGGAATACCCTAGCCTATCGCGACTAGGAGGTTTTCTCGGATATTGTTTTCTACCTTTTCGGGTTCGAGGAACTATCTACGAAAAGGGACCGCTGGAGTTTGCTTTTCTGCTGTCTTTTCAAACTCTCTAAACATGAAAAGACGCCGAGTTCACCCTTTGTCAGACTCGTTAAACCCTGATGACATTGGATTCAGTCGAAATGACGTTATTCGAGTCGCTCCTTCCTAGGGCTCGTTAAATGTACTAGGATGGATTCGCCCGAAGGGCGGACTTATATTACAAGCATATGCTATCCCCTTCAAGCTTGTTATAAAAAATAATTGGGGTACTCGCCATAAATGGTGGGGGAAAATGGAGCCAGCATCGTTGTCGTGTCGGCAGTATGTCGCTCTTGAACATGGCACTTATCTGCATTCGTGTCGGGTTGGGGACAGCTCATCTCGTTCTTCACTTTGCCTCCGTGGGTTTGGATAATCCCTTTTGACCTCTCATCTGCTCATTGCCTCGTCACCATGACCTCTGATCCGTTGATGTCAAATACTGCCAAGTCCACTGTCGTGCCATTTACATGTTCAAGAGAAGTTGACCTCTGCAAAGTATCAACCTTCTTCTGATTCTCATATGATCCTGATTCACAAAAACATCATGTTCCTCTGTCTCGTGTCAATGATGTGGGAAACATTATGGCCCACCTTCGATCAAGGTCACTTCCTGTCGACTTCAGCTCATTATCCAGGAAGTTGATCTAGAGACTCCCTTATGGTACCTTGGAGCATGCATGCCTCAATGGCAGGTTCGTCGCATTCGACGTGAGGTTTTCATCATTGGCCTCCGATCGAGTGATTCTACGGGTGTTCGACACCAGCTCATTGATTCGCACGTCGTGGATTGTACCTATAGTACCTTGAGAGCCATTGTCATTATTGGTGGTTCCTCTCGCATCTGTTAACAGCTTTCATCATTAGCTGGTAATCAGGTGACGTTCTTGCATGTTCGACTTCAGCTCACATATTCGCATGCTTGAACTTGTACTTTGTTCGGGTCGAGATGGAGTGCAAGACCCTGAATTGTGTCTGTTGTAATCCAGGCTGCGATATTGTGGATTATTATGATTATTTACATGACTCACTGATTGGATGGCTGCGACCATGCCTGAGTCTATTTATCGATCCTCATTGGATGGCTGCGTCCATGCCTTGGATCTAGATTATTGTATACTCTGTTATGGATGGCTGCGCCCATACCACGCATATATATCATGTATCTGAGACATCAGTTGTACTTCGCTTCGCAGGTTTTCCAATGGCAGTGTTTTCAGTCGGCATGTTCTCGTAAATCATTTCACCCCTCTCTCTCTCTCTCGGGCCTCACGCTTTAGGGGGCATTTGTTACACAGCAATTTGTCACCGTCCCTACAATCCCCATCCCGCACATTGGAGGGCTCATTCCGTGACCTGTGAGCAGAGACAAGACTTGAAAATACTTTCATTACATCCCTCTGAAGATGAGCTTTAATTTCCCTGAAGACATCTCCCTACAAAAAACCCTAAAAATAGCTCTTTTTCCATTGGCGCGGTTCCACAGTTCAGCCCTCGCACCAAGGGGGCAAATCCTCCAAAGAGGGCACGCCAATTGGCGCTCTGTCATAGAGTCGCACCCGTGCCAACCATACTAAGAGGTGTTTTTTAAAAATAAAAGGCGGAAGTTTCATCCTAACAAATTCCTGGACTGATTTCTATCTTGAGTTGGGAGGTTTGGTTACGGATTTCCATAGAGAGGAAGTGGTTTGCCACCTCTCATGGAAGCTTCCTTGATGATAGGGACAATCCCATAATTATAGGGATCCCAACTCCCCTTCCTCCTTCTATAAAAGCTTGCTCTTCTCCATGGCAAGCTAATATCCAAGTTCCCAAAATCTCCAAGTTCCCAAGAGCTTTTATATCCTTATGCTGCAAGAGCCTTCTTGATTCCCTTAAGGCCAAATCCAAGCAAGGAGACTATTTCCAAGTGTCCGGAGAGAGAGGCTTTTCCCATCCTTGACAGGCTTTATCGAGACATGTTGTGCTGACGACCCGCTAAAGGAGAATGCTGCGTCGAAGCTATGGTTGTATTTTTCTTTTGACTCTTTAATGATAAGCGACTATCGGTTATGGTTCCACTTTTGTTCTTGATCATGTTTATGAGTTATGTCCTCTTCGACTGACATATAGTTGTATGTACTGGATTTTATGCTTGTGTTTGTGTTGTTTCTTGCATGTGCAAGTGTCCGATCACGGAGATCGTGAAGATTGTGATCTGCCAGGGCAAAGGAATGGGAGCACCACCTCTTCTACAAACGACAGCGTTGGATTCCAGGTAAGCCTTCCTCGCAAGTCGGTTTATTTACAATTAGGAACCTACACTGTAGCGTGTTTGATTTTTGCTAGACCGGATCTGGGCTAGTAGGGATCACCTCTGTCCGCAGAGGGGATTTACCTCCTCAACAGGCGCAAAGTCTATTTTTAGACCATGTCTATTTTTAGACATATGGATCATGGTCTATGAGTTGCAAGATGCTATTTATGGATGATTGGTCGAGTTGGTAAAAATAGATGGACCTCTATTTTTAGACGTTGGGCGGTTTCTATTTTTAGACTGCCGGGCTAAAAATAGAACAGACAAATATTATTAACCCTTAATAATATTTAGACTATAAACATTATCTTATTCTCTTGGAGCACTTCAGTTTGATGCTTGGATGTGGCACATGTAGTTGACAGAAGGAAATATGCTTTTCTTAAGGGTTAGTTGAGCTATTTCATGGTTTACTTCAGTTAGAACTCATGTGGCAGAGTTTGGTGGAGTTGATGAGACAGTTGGTGGAGTTGTGTTCTGTTTAACTTAGTTGAACTAGTTGTATTTATGATAACTGAAAAATACACTAGTGACAAGTGGTGTGAATTAATATTAATTAATTCACTAAATATTAACTCATAAATCAACTAAAGAACACATCAGTTAACTGCAATGCATGGAAAGTTCAGTGGAGACCAGTGTTAGAGGTGGGTGAAAGGGTGAGTCTACTATCAGTTGTGACTATTGGCTGTGCATGAGATTTGCACACACATTGATGGAGATTGCCAATGAGGATTGTGCAGTTGGAGCTAGTGGGATTAGAACTTGGATCTCATCATTAATCAACTTGGATTGCGCAGTAGAGGCAGGCAAACTTGTGGAGGAGATTTGAACCTGTGACTTGTTCATCTTCATAACTAGTTTTGTGTGTAGCATTGAGATAGTGCTGAGAGCTGTGAGAGCTTTGTGCTATGTATTGTTACATGTTCTCTATCATTATAATATACAGATAGTTGGGGGTTTTCAACTATTTCTTTCCCCATTACATCCTGTGTTGATATGTGTGCTTGATTATGTTTTAATGAGCGCATGCGATTGCTTTCTATTTCCGCATATTGATGATCAATTGTAGAAGAGGTTATGTATTATGCATGAAGCTTAAATAGTGTGTAATCAGGATAATCTCGGTGAATAATTCAGCTATTATTCAAATTTCTACATGGTATCAGAGCAGAATTGATCATCGGATCTATTACAGTGATTACAATTATTTCAGTAGACAGAGTATGTAACAGGCCAAGTAGCCTCTGGATCCATCCTTTCTTTGAAAGGGGATATATCCAGTAAATTCCCTTACATTCGATCTCTGTGCTAGAAATACTTTGTTCTCACAGATCCAGAAGCAGCTGAGTTTTGAGCTTAGAATTCGAATTTGCAGCAGAATTTGGAATTCGAAATTTGCAGCAGTTTTCTTGGTGCTAGAGTTGAAATGTCTTTCAACGGATTGCGACTGGAGTATGCCCTTGAGGGCAGTTCGAATTATGTTGCATGGAAGGACAGAATGGAGGCGGTATTAGATGATAACGGGCTGAAGGAGTTCATAGATGCTGAGATCCCAAAGCCTACTGATGCTGCTCAAGTTGAAGCTTGGCAAAAGAAGATGGCGAAATGTCAAAGGATTCTGTTGGAGGGCGTGAAGGATCACATTGTATCCAGCCTGCATGGAAAAGCTTCTCCATATTTGATGTGGAAAGCGTTGACAGATCTATTCCAAAGCAAGAGCGACCAGAGGAAGTTGGCGCTCAAGGATAAACTCAGAAACATTAAGATGGAGAAAGGCGACAGTATCGCCAAGTACCTCACTAAGTTCACCCAATGTAGGGATGAGCTGGGAAGTGTGGGGGTGACTGTCGATGAGGAGGACTTGGTGGACCTGGCTCTCCTTGGTCTTCCGAAGAGTTGGTATTCCTATCAGGACTCTGTCAATGGTCGGGAGAAATTGCCAGGATGGGAGCGACTTTGGTTGGATCTCATGCAAGAGGAGATAAGGCGGACTACCAGGGACAGATTTTCATCAAAGGCATCTGATGAAGAAAATTGTGCTTTGGCTGCCAAAGAAAAGAAGGGGAAGAGCAAGAAAGCTTCTCATTCCGGTGCGAAAGGCAAGAAGCAAGACATGTCCAAGGTGAAGTGCTTTCACTGTCACCAGCGCGGACATTATGCCACAAATTGTCCGCAGAAGAAGAAAAATAAGCATCTTCCTTGAGATCTATGATAGGAAAGAGGCCTTAGCCTCAGTTTCGGTTGGATTTTGCGATCGCATGCTTGGTCTCAAGTGTGATGGGATCGGTATGGTTCTTGGACGGTGATGCGTCTTTTCACATGTTGGAGATCGAGATCTGTTTCGATGCGGATGAGAAAGATCTTGGAGTGCACATCGAGATGGGCGATGATAGTGAATGCAGTCACGGCTAGGTATCGGTACCATTTCCTTTGAGAGGGAGTCTGGTAAACCCTTCGTATTGAAGGAAGTGATGCATGTTCCAGGATTGAAGAAGAATCTGATCTCTGTGGCGATGTTAGAAGACAAGGGGCATGATGTTGTCTTCAGCGAGGGAAAGGCTTTCCTGCGCAGTAAGACAACTGGAGAAACCCGGAAGATAGGGGTTCGAATCAAGAACCTTTATCAGTTGCAATTAAATGGCTGCGCAGCAATGGCATGCAAGGCGGAAGGAGTGGTGAGTCGGGATGATGGCGAGTTGTGGCACCGGAGATTGGGCCAGCTTCACCATGGAGCTTTGAAGATACTGCAGCAGATTTCTACTGGGCTTCCTAAGGGCACTCTTGCCCAGTCAGATCAGTCCAAGGGGTGTACCTTGGAAAAATTTGTGAAAGCCACCTTTCACGAGAAGGATAGTCGCGCCACGATGATCCTTGAGAGAATTCACACAGACGTGTGTGGACCTTTCTCAGTAGCTTCGACAGCAAAGCACAAGTACTATGTGATCTTTGTTGATGATTTTTCTTGGAAGTGTTGGATCTTATTCATGCATAAGAAGAGCGAGACATACTCAAAGTTCTGTGAGTTCAAGGCGCTGGTTGAGAAGGAATCGGGGAAGCATGTGAAGGCTCTTAGGAGCGACAATGGTGGTGAATTCATCTCTATTGAATTCAAGTACTTTTGCAGCGCGGAAGGAATTCGGAGAGAGCTCATAGCACCCCATAACCCACAGCAGAACGGGGTTGCTGAGCGAAAGAACAGAATGATCGTGGGTGTTGCACGGGCGATGTTGCATGATCAGGGCCTACCCCTTCACTTGTGGGTGGAGGCATGCAATACTGCAGTATATGTGCAGAACCGTTGTCCTCACAAGATACTTGGCATGAGTACACCCGAGGAGGCGTTTTCTGGTAAGAGGCCTGATATTTCCCATTTGAGGATTTTTGGTTCACTTGTTTACATTCATGTGACGAAGGATGCCAGGAAGAAGCTGGAGCCGACTGCGGAGGTTGGGATATTTGTGGGGTACACTGATACACCCCACAACTATCGTGTGTATTTTCCAGACAGTCGCAAGACTGTTGTGCGACAGGATATCAAATTTCAGGAGGAGAAAGCCATGAAGTGTTCGCTTGAGAGGGAGCCACACTTGCATGAAGATGAGGAGCTATTAGTTCCTAAGGATGAGCTTCAGGATGTGGATCAACCACAAGAGGAAGTTCATGGAGTGGAAGAGACCACTCATGCGGCGCCAACCATCAGAGGGAGGAAGCGCACTACAGAAGCTGAGCGACTGGCTCAAGATGCAGAGAAGGTTGTAGGACCACCTACAACACAGTGCAGACAGAGACAGTCACCGGATCAGTACAATGGATACATGGCTCTTGTGAGAAAATGTGTCATGATAGAGCCATCCTCTTTCGAGGAAGCTGTGGAGGACCCCGCATGGGTAGATGCCATGGTGGAAGAGTATGATTCGATTGTCAGAAACAGTGCATGGGAGATTGTCCCAAGGCCGGAGGGAAAATCAGTGGTGGGTTCGAGATGGATCTACAAAGTGAAGCAAGCGGCTGACGGGAGTGTGGAGAAGTACAAGGCAAGATTTGTTGCCCGAGGCTTCTCACAGATAGAGGGGATCGATTATGAGGATACTTTTGCACCTGTCGCAAGGTACTCTTCCATACGGACGATCCTAGCTCTCTCAGCGCAGATGGGGTGGCACATCCATCAGATGGATGTGAAGACTGCGTTCCTCAACGGAGTCATTGAGGAGGAGGTGTACATAGAGCAGCCTGAAGGTTTTGAGATCTTCAACAGTGAGTCGCATGTTTGCCGACTCAAGAGAGCACTGTACGGGCTGAAGGAAGCACCTCGTACTTGGTACACACGGATAGACAATTATTTCACCGGACTTGGATTCTCCAAGAGTGAGGCGGATCCTAACCTGTACCAGATTGTGGTGGAGGGGAAGTTGTTGATCATTGTACTGTATGTAGATGATCTGATTTTGACGGGTGATGAGTTGTTGATACTTTCATGCAAGGAGGATCTTGCTAGAGAGTTTGAGATGAAGGACTTGGGCCTCCTTCATTATTTCCTGGGATTGGAGATTTGGCAGCGCAGTGGTGGACTATTTGTTTCTTAGGGTAAGTATGCCCGGGAGATACTGGAGAGGTTCAACATGCATGGCTGCAAGCCTGTTGATACTCCTCTTCCTGGTGGTTGGAGGAAGGAGGATGCTACTTCAGCGGAGGTATTGGATGCCACTGTCTATCGACAGTTGGTGGGGTCGCTTATGTATCTGGTCAATACACGACCCGATATTTGCTATGCTGTTAACCAGCTTTCGCAAGCTATGGTTAAGCCTACCAAGCTCTTCTGGAAGGCAGGCAAGCATGTATTGCGTTATCTTAGAGGCACATCGGGATATGGCTTGTGGTACAGACAGGAGGATGAGGTGAAGCTTTGTGGCTTCACGGATGCAGATTGGGCAGGGAGCCCAATGGACAGAAAGAGCACATCTGGAGGGATCTTCAGTATCGGGTCGACAGCAGTTTCTTGGTACAGCAGGAAGCAGAGATCCATGGCACTCAGTTCAGCAGAGGCTGAGTATATGGCAGCAAGCTTGGCTGCATGTGAGGCCATATGGATGAGGAAGATCCTGGTCGGGTTGTTCGGGTCACACTTGGAGCCTACTGTGATTTATTGTGATAACTAGAGTTGCATTAAACTCTCAGCTAATCCATTATTTCATGATAGATCCAAACACATCGACATCAGGTACCATCATATGAGAGATTGTGTGCAGCGGAGAATCATGTTACTTTCATATATTCCCACGGAGGATCAGGATGCTGATATCTTGACGAAGGCGCTCACCAGGAGCAAATTTGAATACCACAGAGGTAGGATAGGGGTTGCAGATAATCCATATCTTGTTGAGAGGGAGTGTTGAAAATGCAACAAGATGATGGAGCTTAGTGAAATGAAGTCGCCTTCATTAAGTGGGCCCGCAAGCTATTTTTGGCGCAAAGTCTATTTTTAGACTATGTCTATTTTTAGACATATGGATCATGGTCTATGAGTTGCAGGATGCTATTTATGGATGATTGGTCGAGTTGGTAAAAATAGATGGACCTCTATTTTTTAGACATTGGGCGGAATCTATTTTTAGACTGCCGGGCTAAAAATAGAACAGTCAAATATTATTAACCCTTAATAATATTTAGACTATAAACATTATCTTATCCTCTTGGAGCACTTCAGTTTGATGCTTGGATGTGGCATATGCAGCTGACAGAAGGAATTACGCTATTCCTAGGGGTTAGTTGAGCTATTGCATGGTTGACTTCAGTTAGAACTCATGTGGCAGAGTTTGGTGGAGTTGATGAGACAGTTGGTGGAGTTGTGTTTTGTTTAACTTAGTTGAACTAGTTGTATTTAGTCTAACTAAAAAATACACTAGTGATGAGTGGTGTGAATTAATTATTAATTAATTCACTAATTATTAACTCATAAATCAACTAAAGAACACATCAGTTAACTGCAATGCATGGAAAGTTCAGTGGAGACCAGTGTTAGAGGTGGGTGAAAGGGTGAGTCTACTATCAGTTGTGACTATTGGATGTGCATGAGATTTGCACACACATTGATGGAGATTGCCAATGAGGATTGTGCAGTTGGAGCTAGTGGGATTCGAACTTGGATCTCATCATTAATCAACTTGGATTGCGCAGTAGAGGCAGGCAGACTTGTGGAGGAGATTTGAACCTGTGACTTGTTCACTTTCTATACTAGTTTGTGTGTAACTTTTGGAGATAGTGCTGAGAGCTGTGAGAGCTTTGTGCTATGTATTGTTACATGTTCTCTATCATTATAATATACAGATAGTTGGGGGTTTTCAGCTATTTCTTTCCCCATTACATATTGTGTTGATATGTGTGCTTGATTATGTTTTAATGAGCGCATGCGACTGCTTTCTATTTCTGCATATTGATGATCAATTGTAGAAGAGGTTATGTATTATGCATGAAGCTTAAATAGTGTGTAATCAAGATAATCTCGGTGAATAATTCAGCTATTATTCAAATTTCTACAATTTGTAGGTATCGAGTTGAATGTATGATTTCCTTGCTAGTTTTAGAATACATGGGTAAGCATGTTTGTTCTTGTTTATATTATTGTCATGGGCATGGGTTTTTCTAGATGTGACAGTTTTTTTCATCCTAGCCTTGTCATTTTCGGATAGCCATGGTGTGATGGGGTTCTCATGTTTCGTTTGAGTTGGATCGTCATATGGATTCGAAACTGAGTGAGGTGGTCTCTGAAAGAAATAACACATGGCCTATTGACCCCTGAATCAGACTGTGGATTTCATTAAAGCCTTGGCCTAGTAACCCTTGAACCAGACTATGGGTTTCGGTAAAGCCGGATTTTTTTGTGTTACCTCAGTGAGCCTAGGAATCATTGACCAGTGAATGGAGGGATATACGGTAAATCCTAGAGGTGGGTGTAATCGATCAGGCCTAGGAATCCTTGGCTAGTGAATGGAAGGATATATGATAAATAATGGAGGTTGGAGTCTCAATAAGGCCTAGGAATCCTGACTGGTGAATGGTTGGATATACGGAAAATCCTAGAGACTAGGATACAAGAAAATTCCTCATGGTGTAGGTGGAGAAATCCTGTGGCATCCATGATTTTTTATGGAATAGTAATCTGGTGGGGATCATGGTAAATCCTAGTTTTATTGATGAGGGTAAGGTGTTTTATCCTCAAGAAGCCCTAGTTTATTTATGGTTATGAGTCCCAAATTCATGCTTGGAATATGGCACGGGGTTGATTGGCTGAAAGAAATATTTGGCTTAGCCAATCTATGGTCAGGTGGTACATGGAAGTCCCAAACTTGGTTGGTTTTTGCATTCATTAATATGAGTTCCTGTCCTTGGTATTTTATGTGCAAATGTATTGGTTCATATGTGGAATTTATGGTTGTTGCATCCTTGTCATTTTTGTTGTTTATATGATGGTTATGAGTATGTTTTATGACAATGATGATGTATGGATATCATCATGTTTTGATTTTCAAATGAATGAAAAATGAATATATGACCTAATAGATGCTAATGCAGCTAATGTGATAAGGCATAAATGCTTCTTAAATATTCTCAAATAGTATGAGACCCATATGCTCAGATCTGTTGTTATGACCTTTGCGTATTTGTGACATGTTTGACAAATTGCTTTTCATGGCTAGTACGAGTCCAGTAAAGTCATTAATAAAATGTTTGAATTAGTACCTTTTTCTCAGTGTTATTTATCATTCATAAAGTTTTCATGAAGTTTTGGGCAGTGGCCTGAGTCCTGGCCCTGAAAAAGTGGCACAGAATCTAGGGTCACTGGCACAAAACTAGCTGAAAAATTCCACATTCGATGGCTTTCCCTTGTTATGGGAGCGACTGGAGGCCTAAATTCACGTTCATAGCTTGTCAAGGGAGCAACTAGGGTGTTAAATCAGTGAAAATTTAATTTGCCTCAGGGTTTGGTCACCTGGAAAGGTTGGTTGGCTCCTGAAGGTTCTGTTGCATGTATGGAAGGTCATTTTAGTTTTGTTTTGTCAATTTCACTTCCTTAACTATACATCGAGAGTTGAATCACATCATAGTATCCTCTCGTCACATATTTACCACAGTGAATGTGGTAGCTTGGGTAAATGTGAGAGGAGGATGTTACAGAGTGGTACCAGAGCATGGTTCACCCCTCGGACTGGATGGGCAGTGTGTTGGTCATGCATTCATGTCAGTTATATATGTGTTCCTTATAATTGTGGTCTATGTGGTTGTAGCATATCTATGGTGGTGGTCATGGTTATAGTGTTGTCCCCATGTGAAAGTACATGGTGTCATTGTGGAATGTGTCGTCATGAGTGTATGATTGGTTATGCATCATTTATGCATGTCGGTGTAACATATTGCTAAGCATGCATTGATATGGTTGTAGTTGTCATGCATGAGGTCATGATGTGTGTTGATATGGTCATGCATAAATGACTAGACTATGCTTAGGATGATATTTATATGTTGTTATGTTTATGTTTATACATGTGTTGTGCTAATCTGGTTGATCTTGCAGATGAGATATCCTCCCCAAATTATATTGAGGTGTGTTGGTTTGTTTATGATTTGGTTTAGCTGACATAATATGCCTTGCAGGAAAGAGATCAAGATGAATAGCAAGATGGTAGACTACAGTTCAAGAGATTCTCCTTATGGATCAAATGAGTAACGTGGTGTTGGGAAAACTTTGATTTAGAAAATGCATTGAGAATTTTGAAGGCAGAAATAATAATTTGTAAAGCAGAAAATGATAGAATCATGCAGGCATAGGAGAAACAAGAAAAATTCAATGTGTTAATCCTTCAGAGTTTTCCAAAATTGTAGAGATAGGGGTCACTTCGAATCAGCCATGGGCAAGAGGATATGACTAATGGGCCATATGGAAGTAGGTATCAAGGTGGTAGCAGGTCGGATAGGGATGACACGGTTAGAGATGGTAGGCTCTTGGATACTCTGGATAGAAGAGGTGATGGACACATGTACTATTCTAGTTCTAGTTCTAACAGGCACTATGATCATCATCATCATCACTATTACAGGAGGAGTGATAGGGGATACTTTCCATATGAGTTTAAGAAAGCAAATCCACCTACTTTTGATGGATATTTGAAGAAGTTGGAGGATGAAGAGGCTTGGTTGCTTGGGATGAAGAATTTATTTGAGTTGCATGAGTACACAGAGAATATGAAGGCTGGAATAGCTATCTTCAGCTTCAAAGGGAAATCATACATTTGGTGGGAAGATGTAAAACGGGTCATAGACATCAAGACAAAATACTTGAGTTGGCATCAATTCAAGAAACTCTTCAAGAAGAAATACTTGTCAAAGAGGTACTACGACAACAAAGCTAAGAAAGTATATGAGCTTAAAATGGGATCAATGAAATATGAGGAGTATAGACCAAGTTACTGTATTTATTGAGGTATGTATTGTATCTTAATGATGCAATGGCTAAATTTTATAGCTTTGTCTGTGGATTTCCATTAGCTTTTAGAGATTGGAATGGGTATTTTGAGCCTCGGTCAGTTGAGGAATTTATTGGTAAATTGAAGCATTGTTATGAGCATTCAAAGCTAATAATTAATCTCAGCAAGGATGGAACAGGAAAGATAAAGGTAAAGGTAAATGGTAGCTGAAAATTGCAAGGCCTCGGAATGCAGAAGAGAAAGAGAATATTACACCATATAAGAAGTTCAACGTAGCTAGACAAGGACATGGGTCACAGCAGCAAAATAGAGGTGATGGTACATGGTGGTTGGAGTGTTGGGCATGTGGTAAGGAACATCTTAAGAGTTATTTTCTACTAAATCAAGGTGGTAGGCCTCATATCTATAGTGCACAGGAGGCGCGGACTGTTGGGGATGTTGGGAAAAGCATTCCTCGTATCTATGCAGCACTGGATAATAGGCAGCTAGATCACCAGGCATCTATCATTGAGATGGACGGTAAGCTTTGTGATTAAGTTGTTTCTATTTTGATTGACCTTGGATCTAATTATAGTTATGTTAACCCTAACTTGGTGGATAAGTGTGGTGTGAATAAATAAGTACCTACAGAATCTTGGTTAGTGTAGTTAGCTACATGTACAATGAAGAGAGTTCATCATTGGGTAAGAGCTTGTGCTTTTGAAGTGAATGGTATGCCTACATCAACACACTTGAATGTATTGTTGTTGGGATCATACAGTATGTTGTTAGGTATGGACTGGTTGTATCTTCGTAGGACCAAAGTGGATTTTTATGACAAATTCATTAAATCCTTGGATGACAATAGGGAATAAATATTCTTACAGGGTAAGAAGAAGGCAATATCAGTCATAATAGTTACATCTATACCAGAAAATTGCAATCACAGAAAAGGGTGTGTTATTTGTAGTGCATATTTCTAGCGATAAATTTTAAGGAGGATGAGGATGCATAGATATTGAGTAGGCACCCTGTTTTATAGCAGTTTCAAGATGTGTTTTCAAAGTTTCTGCCTCACAGGTGTTGGACTATATTAATCATTGTTAAATGACTAAGATGGTACACATAAATTATCAATCCAGGGACATATTTTATTTCAATGACAGCTACATTGTTTGTCCCGATACATCAAACCAGAAGCAAATCAAAATAAAGAGAAATTGTTGTTTAATTAAATGTTGGAATAAATCACTCATTCAGAAATAAAAATGATCTACAGGAATGTAATCATGCCTCAATTAATTGTACCTAGCATGCCACAAAACAATTACCCAGTTGGTCTTTCTAATCACATCCGTGTAATAGCAAAATAATATTGAAATTGAAGTTGATCTACTCACAGCCAGAACAGGAAAAAAAAAAAAAAGAACAAACACTTCCTCCAATACATAAAGAAAATAGGAAATATGTACAACTACCTTAACTGTTGCAATCCCTACTAAAGAGGAGGGCCCTTCCTCCCTAGTAGGGTGCAATAAGAGAAAGAAAAACTACCTTAACTGTTGCAATCCCTACTAAAGAGGAGGGCCCTTCCTCCCTAGTAGGGCGCAATAAGAGAAAGAAAATTAAACGAAAACTAAAACAAACAATGCATGTAACAGCAGCAACGTGATAACTTTGTATTAATGTGACCAAAATTACAGAGCCAAAACTAATATTTTTCTCTACTAACCCCCTTGAATTCTAGGGTCGAGAGTTATATAATGGTTACATGTTCAAAAAAACGAGGAATAGATCAGTCATGAGAATCTTACGATTCACATGTTGATAAAAATAAGATACATATAGTTACAACCACTTCTTAATAAAAATTCAGACTGGAAGAATACGGGTTACAATCAAAACTGCCCAAAATTTGTCATCCTAAAATACAATATGTAATAAATTCTACAACTATCCATGGAAAATGACAATTGTAGCGTAATAGCAATTACGGACAGGTTAGCATCCAGAAGTTGACAATGTCCAATCAGCAGCACAGTTGTAACAAAAATTTATATAGCGGGTCTGTAACAACACCGTGGTGTAACAGATTACTGTAATATCACACTTTCACGGCCTCTGTACGCCTCATGCTCTAGATATTTTGTGTTAAAAATAACATCTGGAAGGACAACAAAAGACGAGAGAACTTCTTCCAACATTTATCCCAGTTAGTCATAAAAAAAATACATGATACATCATAATAATCGATGAAGCGACAAGATAATGAAAATAAGGTAAAACAACATTTTTTAGGATAGAAAAACAAGAAAAGAGGCAAAAATAGTCCCAATAGTTGTAGCCACAAGGTAACAATGGGGGAAACAGATTTAGGAATTAAGTGCAAAATTCCCCCTGCTTCTTTACGGCTTACTTCCACTTATACTCTTCCCAAATTTTCTTCAGCTCTTCTTTCATCCATTTTTCCTTTAAATCACTTATCTCCTTCTGATGTTCTTTCAACAATATCACACCCTCCCGAAGGGAGATTGCTTCCTGTTTCCACTTTTGCAATTCAGAAATCAACAAAAATTTCTCTAAACTCCATCCCGTGATAGGACTTGACGTTCCTCTACATTCAACTTCGACATAAATAATGGGTGTAACAGCCTCTATTGGATGGGTTTTCTCCACCTCTACTATTGTTTCTTTTGTAACAGCAGCTTCATCGGTGGGTTCTTGTGTATCATCCCCTTCATTTTCTCCTAGGGTAGACTCTGTGTCCACTATTGGTTCTTCTATAACAGTAGTGGCCTCCACAGGTTCTTGTGTATCGGCCTCTAGGTCAATCACTACGGGAGGCTCTGCTTTAACTACAAGTTCTTGTGTAACAACAATATCCTTAGCAGGTTCTTGTGTAACAGCCTCCCGAAGTTCTGTTTATGTTTCCATTGGGTTGGTGCTTTCCCCACAGACCTTATACCTTGTTGTTGTTAGTCCCTGAGAACATGTTGTGCATATGGATACTAATATTTCCTTCCCCTCATATTATCTTTGTTTCAATTGTCACCATTTTCCTTTCTTAAATTTTCAAGTTCTAAAAGCAAAACATGAGTTTCGTCCTTACCTGACGAGGAGGGCTCTCTTTCTTCTTCATCTGATCCTTCTACTTCTTTCTGCTTTCTAGTTGTGGAAATGGTTATGTTGGCAAGTTAGCTCTCACCCTATGTTTCTGCTGTCTATCCCCAATTGGCTCGTCAGTGGTTTCTTTTCCAATTCTTACCCTGACGAACCGAGTCTGGACTTCAGCTTCTGCATGACTTCCTTATGAATTCATGACCTGTTTTATCTGGCTTGTCTTAGGCATTTTTCATTTAAATTATTCCCAGCTCCTTCCATGCTGGCTTAGGGCGTCCAACATGATCAATTTAATAAGTCCATGATTGGTCACACATGCTTTAGGATGTGATGTTGTCTTCACCTCCGCTGCCATTATGCTTAATGTTTCCCAATAGGAAAAATGGGAGGTTGATCTTCTACTAGTTTCGAAGATGATTAAGTAGAGGGAAGTGGTAATTGAAGGCGATTGTGGATCTCCCCTCACAATTAATGTACTTGATTAAACCTAGGGAAACATCTTCCCATGGCTGGGGGAGTGATAATCTGTCAACTCCTCTTCCCTTCTTTTCCAAGCTTTCCTCTCCTTAAATAAAATCCTCCTTCAAAGAAGAGTCATTGATTTTCCTGTTGAACCATCTTTGTCCTTCTACTGGAAATGTGGTCACTTGGGCAATTACTTCTTCTATCACTTAAATTTGCAGGCCCCTGACTCGGGTCTAGTGGTTTTTCAAATTCTGAGCGAAATCGATTGCAATAGCCTCATCCAAGCCTTCCAATTTCTAACAATATTCAACCCACCCGACATCCCTAAACACCTAATAATCTTTCAGACAGTTCTGCAAAGCTTCCATGGAGTTTTGGTCATGTCTTAATTTTTCTCCTCCCATCTTTTTGTTATTCTAAATCACTCCTTAAGCTCAACCTACTGTAATATCGCTACACTGCTCTCGGCGCCCTGCTCTGCTTATCTCAAATGAAGAGTTTTAGACGAGGATGCGAGACTTCAGCTAAGGAAGGTGATGGGAGGTGACAGGGTTTGCGAATTACCAAATCATACATCGCACATTCCTACATAAATGTCTAATTATGGAAGGTAACGGAATTTAAGTACAAATTCCTTTTCCAGCTGGATTTGGTCATAATTGGCTATCGTGCTATTTAATTCAATGCATGCAGGGTTAATAACGGTTTCACGACTATATATTTCTTGCAATGATTACGAGATTTATCCCCCCTACTTTAATGGTGACGGTCACCCACGGTCGTCACGGGAATATCATCACATGCCATTAATCACCAAACTATTAAATGATTTCATTACCTTTTCAAATGACGTACATGAAATGATGTGGAGGAGGAATTTGAATTGATGGCATCACCACTTTCAGTGGTCGTAGTGGTCACGCTTGACTATTGTAATTATTACTGCATGCGATGAAATAGGAAACATTGTTCATGGTTGTCGGTCGTTACATGTGTAACAGCCAAGATAGCCTTTGTGTTATTCTTCAGAAAACATGATGATTACGAAAAATATAGTACATAAAATAAACAAATAAGTAACATCATCTTATAAAATATATCGAGAAGGAAGCATGATGTTTTGGAAAAGGGAAAAAAACTGGGTGCAACAGTCACCATTTAAGTGGTTTTCAACTGTTACAATTTGTCTGACTGTGCCCCGAAAAGAGGTTTTCACAATCATATTTTTATTATTATTTTTAATCTTTTCTTTTTTTTTCTTTTTTTTTCTTTTTTTTTTTTAACATGTGTAACAGCTGCCACAAGGGTGGTTTTCAGTTGCTTCACTTATTTTAATTTCAAATTTCAGGTTGCACAAGGGAACATTCCCTTGCTACTTTAAAAAAAATATCAGAGTTTGCGACAATTGTAACAAATGATTCCTTCGAAGCAGGTTGATGATATAACCTCAGACGGTGTCCATTAACCAATAACTGTGTATTGGCACTGTCAATGGTTACCAATTGTACAGTCCCATTGTCAAAGACCATGTCTACTTGGTAAGGACCTACCCATCTGGTGTAGAGCTTGCCTTTGAAATCCTTGAATCTTGAATCATACAAGAGAGCCCAATCTCTTTTTTGAAATTTCTTCTTCTTAATGAACCTTTCATGCCATCTAGCTAGGCCCAATTTCTTCGGTGGTTGGCTACCATATTTGTTAAGATTCCCTCAATAACTTTATTGTTTCTCTCCACTTGACCATTTTCTTGTGGGTGATAAGGTGAAGTGATCCTGTGATGAATTCCATACTTCTCAACCAGATTCTAGATCAAATGAGATGTGAACTGAGGCCCTCCATCTGTCACTATCTCTCTAGGTATCCTGAAGGGAACAAAGATATCTTCGAACAGGAAGTCTGAAATAGCCTTCTCTGTAGCTCTAGTTAATGCCTTTGCTTCGACCCACTTTGTGACATAGTTGGTGTAGACCAATATGTATGATATTTGCTATGATTAAGGATTAATTGGCCCTACAAAATCCAGGGCCCATTTCTCAAATGGTCCTATCACTATCTGAGGTTGCAATGGCATCTCATCTGATTTTAGAGGCTAGCCCATCCTTTGGCAGCTATCACATCCCTTCACAAACTTCTTTGCATCCTAGAATATAGTTGGCCAGTAGTACCCTGTTGAGAGTATTTTATATCTTGTTCTGTTGTCATCGAAGTGCCCTCGATAGGGTTCCTCATGGCAAGCTTTCAAGATATCAAAAACCTCATCTTCTCTAACACACCGCCTAATCTGAAGGTTCGGCTCGGTGTGATAGAGATTTCCATCTATCCAAGAGTAGGTAGCACTTTGTTGTATGATCTTCCTCTTTTATTTGGAAGATAAATGGTGTGGGAATTTTCCTGCAGCAATATAATTTCCTATATCTGCATACCACAATGAGTGAGTAGATATGGAAAAAATATATTCATTTGGAAAAGAATCCTCAATAGGAGTGAAATCATCACCTATAGTTAATCTAGAAATAAAGTCAGCAACCACATTATCTTTTCTAGTTTTATCTAAAATAGTGATATCAAATTCCTGTAATAGTAATAACCATCATGTCTACCATTGGTAACAGGTTTATTCATTAAAAATCGAATTGTGTCATGGTCAGTGTGTACAAATACTTGATACTCGGTGATGTAGTGTCGAAATTTGTTGATAGCATGCACAACTACTAGGAATTCCTTCTCAGTTAGTGTATAGTTGAGTTCAACTAGAGTTAAATTCTTTTTGATGTAGTAAATGGCATAAGGTTTCTTTTCCTCCAGCTGCCCCTAACTTAACACCCATAGCTATGTCATATGCATCCGTGGCGATATGGAATGTCAGTCTCCAGTTTGGTCCTCGCAAAATAGGTGTTGTTGTTACACATTTTTTTAACTTCAAAAAGGCTTGCTCACACATTCTTGTCCACACAAATTCTACATCGTTCATGAGAAAAGAAAACAGAGGAGATGCAATCTTTGAAAAAATTTCTATAAATCTCCTGTAGTACCCTGCATGTCCCAAAAAACTACGTACCTCTTTTTGAGTTCTAGGAGGTGGGATTATCGATATTACCTCAATTTTTGCAAGGTCTACCTTGATTCCATCTACCGAAATGAAATGTCCCAGCATAATTCCCTCGTCATCATCATGTGGCATTTCTTCGTGCTCAAAGCAACATGAGTTTGTTCTCAGCGCTCCAGCATTTTTTCCAAATTAACTAATATTGTTACAAAGGCATCCCCGTAGGGTGTAAATTCATCCATGAAAATTTCAAGACAGTCATTTAAGAGATCCGAAAAGGTACCCAATATTTCCCTTTGAAAATTTGTTGCCGCATTGCACAGGCAAAAAGGAAGGACTCTGTATGCGAAAGTACCCCATGGGCAGGTAAATGTTGTCTTGTCTTGGTCTTTTGAAGCAATATTTATTTGATTATAGCCACTAAACCCATCCAAGAATGAAAAAATAAATTTCCCAGAGAGAGTATCTAGGACCTGGTCAATGAATGGTAAAGGGAAATGGTCCTTTTGGGTGGCCTTATTAAGCTCTCTATAGTCTACACTGACTCTCCACTTGTTGTTCTTTTTCAGAACAATGACAAGCAGAGACACCCACTGATTTTCAGAAATGGGGTAGATGAAATTATAATTAAGGATTTTCTATAATTCCTCTTTCACTATCTCCTTAAGTGTAGGATTCATTCAGCACTGTGGTGGTCTAACTGGTTTGCAGTCCTCTTTAAGGTAAATGCAGTGAGTGCATAGGCTAGGTTGGATTCCTTTCATATCATTATATTCCCATGCAAATGCCTTTTTACATTTATGTAACATCTGTATCAACAATATGTTTTTTCCAGCAGTCAAGTTAGGATTAATGTTTAAATATTTCCTAGGCTCAATTTCAACAAGACTACTGGTAGTATGCGAAGTAGTTTTCAAATGTTTAGTGATTGCATTGTCTACCTCATATTCTTCCCCTAGATCTCTAATAGAGGCAACAGAGAGTGAATGCTAATAAAACCATTAATAATATCATCCTCTCTTTCATCCTTAAATTATTGTGCTTTTCCAAGTGTGAGGAGAGGCAGGGAAAAATCAGATTCAGGTTCAAATTCGTCCCACCAGGGACTATTCAAATCCATATGCAGTTTTGTTGGGGGATAAAATCTCAGGTTCTTAATGGCCTGCCCATATGACATCACCATATATCCGGACCTACATCCGATATATGCGTCTGCAGTGGCTAGCCACGGTCTTCCAAAGATTAAAGGATGACCCGCCAGGTTGTATTTGGTTTGTAAAATGAGAAAATCAGCTAGATAATTCTAAGAAGCTACAGTGATCACCACATCTTCTATCATTCCCTCGGGCTTGACATGGGACCTATCTGCTAATTCAAGCACTGTAGGTGTAGGTCTAATTCCATGAAGTCCTAGGGAGATAAACATATATTTGGTCATTACATTAATGGCTTCCCCCAAATCAATCAAAGTGTTAGTTATGGGCTCGTCACAATATGGACAGTCACTGTAGGATTCCCTGGGTCATTATATTTAGTCAATAAAGGTTTATCAACCATAAGTTCAGACAGTTTCTCCATAACATGGATAGTAGCTGGGTCTTTCGGTTTTCTTCTAGGCTTTTAACACACAGATATCTCATTGTTTTGGCATATATAGGTACTTCCTTAAGAGCTTGTAACAGTGGAATCTACTCATACAAATTATGTAATTCCTTGAGGAACTCAGATTCAGTTTGTGAGGTTGGACCAATTTCAATTAATCGTTGATGGTATGTAGGATCCTTAACCTTAACAGTTGAGTCATTTGTCATAGATGCACCAGCTCTGCTAGGGTTATCTGATGTAGAAACAGCAGGTCTTCCCAAGCTAGCTACTACAGGTGTAATAGTAGGTGTTGTATCAGTTTTTACAGGTGTAGCAGTTGTTTCAAAATCAACTATATCCCTTCTAGGTGACTCAAATTCTTCCTCGATAATAATGGGAGTATGTTCAGGTCTTATTACTTTTCCCAACTGAATTTAAACCTCGTTAAGCCCAATAGGAGTGATAAGATAATTCTGGAAGATAACCAGGGAACCTATGCTCTGAGATGCCTTATTATTCATATTAGGGATATATTTCATAGGTAATTGGGGTCAGACATGAGGTGGAGGAGTTTGAAGAGGAGGCAGTTGTAATTGTTGATGCATTGGTAGTTCTGGGGGTGTTGAACCTTGGCCATTACCTCTCTAATTCTGGCTCCAAGGATGAGATTGCGATGGAGGATATTGCATTGGTGGAGGGGAAGTCCACTGGTTCCATGGTGAAGGAAATTGTGTTGAGGAAGGAGTAGGATACGGACATGGAAATTGCTGACTATTATAAACATTATTCCAAGGATTAAAAGAGGAAAAATATAGAGGCATACCTGTAGGTCGTGGCTGTCATGGTCTCTTTGATCCGATGAAGTAGGAAGAATGGACATCCTCTCTTGATTCTTGAAGTACAGATTTCAGTCTGGATAGTTTGAGACATTGACTAGTGGAATGTGCCAACTCACAGATGTTGCACAAGCTAGCGCTATTCAGTCCACATTCTCTTTCTAAAAGTTTCTTTTTTCTTTGAGGACAGAATATTTCCAAATCTAATTCAGCTTCTTCTTGTGCTTTCTTAACTTGTACCATAGTGATTTGGGCAGAGAGAGTATTGAGGAGGTCGGTTTTGAAATCCTCAAATAGATTTCAGAATTTTGCTATGGTTACTCCTTTACTTGTGGACTTCTATATCCAAACTGAAGGGTCCCAAACTGAACTTCTCCCCTTGACTGATCCTCTTGAACTCCGTAAATAGAACTTCATTATTTCTTCAAGCAGTTCTTGCGATATGTCTCCTTTTCCCAATAGATTCAAATGCTCGATATAGTCATCTCTTATACTTCTTAAGAATATAGCTTTTAGAATTTCTAGGGCTAAGTTACCAAACTTAGACCTTTGTAAATTATAATTGAATCATTCCATGTAGTCTTCCAAGCTCTCCTCCTCCTTCTGTGCAATTCTGAAGATTTATTCCTTCAAATCCCTGGTTCAACATTAATCTTGATACTTAAAGAGGAAGGTCTCCCTCATGTCATTCCAAGTTCAGATTGTGCTGGCACCCAATCTCATGAACCATCTTAATGCTACCCCTTTCAGAGTATAAGGAAACAATTTCAGCTTTTGGGTGTCTGAAGTGTAGTCATAACCTCTACACAGAATATCGAATTCGAACAGAAAGGTATCAAGATCTTCAACAACCATCCCTTGAAAGGATGGTAGAGATGATAAAGGAATGTTTTTCATAGGAGCTTCATCCTGTGTCGCCACTATCAGGAATTCAAAAGTAACAAAACCATCTGTCTTAACGTTCTTTTCCCCCATGGCTGACCCTTCTTGATGGGATGAACTGAACTTGGAATATGCAGGGGATTAACAAATAAATAAAGGATCAAGTTGTTCGAGGACCAATTGTTTCACTACACTACCCACATCCAAATGGTGTTCAACTATATGTTGTTCCTCAGGCCCATGATGCTCCCCACTGGTCTCCCCTTGTCCTTCAATTTCTATATTTTGATCAATGACTTTCCACTTATGTTTTAGATCTGGAGTCTTGATATTAGGAGTGGATATGATATTTGAAGGGTGATGAGGTCTAGACATGGAAGGTACCAATGCCTCAAGCTTCGATATAGTAGTAGATTTCTATGGTACCGTCTTCCTGTTATATCTATATGAAGTAGACTGTTCCTTTTGTGCTTTTGATATCAGATCTCCAAAGAATATCTTTCTTCCCAAATCTGCACTCTTCTTTTCCTTTTTACAACTTGTCTTTCATGTAGTTAGTTAGAGTGGGGGGTGTTGTGGATTTTTCTATTGTCCTACTAGCACACATGGACCCTATGTGTATGAATCCTTCCTACAAGTGCTTCAGTTTCTACAGTGGTGAGCCTACCCAAGTATGTTAGGGCGATGCACTGGTTCTTACCTCTCGTCTTACTGCCCAACAACTGTATAGCTGGAGACACACTAAATAAAACACCTAAAACATCACACTTCTAAGTGTCTCAGCGAGACAATGGTGAGCCCACCCAGGTATATTAGAGCAATGCACAGGTTCTTACCTCTCATATTACCACTCAGCAATTTTGTAGCTGAAGACACACTAAAGAAAAGCACCGAAAAATTACACCTCTAAGTGCCCTAGTGTAGCAATGGTGAGCCAGCCCAAGTATGTTAGAGCAATGTGCAGGTTCTTACCTCTCGTCTTACTTCCCAGTAGTTGCAGACTAGGAACACTCTATCATCAAACAAACAACTATGGTTGATTGGATCGTCACTGCCATCCCCAGCAACGGTGCCAAAATTTTGGACTGTGTTAATCACTGTTAAATGACTAAGAAGGTACACATAAATTATCAATCCAAGGACGTATTTTATTTCAATGACAGTTGCACTGTTTGTGCCAATACATCAAACCAGAAGCAAATCAAAATAAAGAGAAATCATTGTTGAATTAACTGTTGGAAGAAATCATGCATGCAGAAATAAAAAAAATCTACATGAATGTAATCATGCTTCAATTAAGTGTACCTAGCACACCACACAACAATTACCCAGCTGGTATTTCTAATCACATCCGTGTAACAGCATAATAATATTTAAATTGAAGCCAGTCTACTCACAGCCAGAACAGCGACAAAAAAACTTCCACCAATACTTAAAGAAAATAGGAAATATGTACAACTACCTTAACCATTTCAATCCCAGCTAAAGAGGAGGGCCCTTCCTCTCTAGCAGGGCACAAGAAGAGAAAGAAACTTAAACGGAAACTAAAACATACAATGCATGTAATAGCATCAACGTAATAACTTTGTATTAATGTGACCAAAATTACAAAGCCAAAAGTAATATTGTTCTCCACTAACCCCCTTGAATTCCAGGGTCGAGAGTTATATAATGGTTACATGTTCAGAAAAATGAAGAACAGATAAGTCATGAGAATATTATGATTCTCATGCTTATCAAAATAAAATACATATAGTTACAACCACTTCTTAATAAAAAGTCTGACAGGAATAATATGGATTACAATCAAAACTACCCAAAAGTTGTCATCCTAAGATACAATATGTAATAACTTCTACAGTTGTCCATGGAAAATGACAGTTGTAGTGTAACAGCAATTGCAGACAGGTCGGCATCCAGAAGTTGACGATGTCCACTCAGCAGCATAGCTGTAACAGCAGTTTATATAGTGGGTCTATAACAGCACCGTGGTGTAACAGCACACTTTCACTGCCTTTGTGTGCCTCATGCTCTAGATATTGTTTGCTAAAAATAACATCTGGAAGGACAGCAAAAACCAGAGAACTTCTTCCAACATTTATCCCAGTTAGTCATAAAAAAAAGACACAATACATCATAATAATCGATGAAATGGAAAGATAATGAAAATAAGGTAAAACAACACTGTTTAAGATAGAAAAACAGGAAAAGAGGCAAAGATGGTCCCAATAGTTGTAGCCATAAGGTAACAATGGGGGAAACAGATGTAGGAAATAAGTGCAAAACTGGCACCCAACAACAGGGAACTATACTCTTCTATTGAGTTGGTACCAAGGGAAGAAACAGCATCGAAAGCATCGTACATAATGAGCACTCCATATTTAGTATAGTTAAAGTTGCAGTTGAAGGCAAGAATGTGATAGTCGGTTGAGTTGGTTGGGTCCATTAGGATAAATGGACGATGGAAAAATATTCATGAGAAAAGTAACAGGAAAGGTAAAGTAAATGGACTTGAGGCATCAAATGCATTAGCTATGTTGGGAATTGTTGTTCTCAAAGTTGTTCATGCGTTACATTGATAAAGGTATTTCTCTTAACCTAGACATTACGATATCTCGTAATTGTGTTGTGACTATGATTATGTTGATTTTTATATATGCATATATGTATGTATGTATGTCATTGTCTAACAGGGTCATTAGGGATAATTCTTGTGGAGGAATGATTGGTTATACAGGTGAATGGAAGAAAGAGGTTCATGGTCTTATGAGGAATCAAGTGGGAAGAGTAACCTTAAAAAATATCAGTATCACATGGATATGAATTGATATTATATGCTTGTACTATGCCTATGTTTATGTTAAGGACGGGTAATGTTGAGGAATACATCAGCGGAATGGAAGCAATGTGATCGACAGCATGCTAGAACATGCATGAATAGTGGAAAGACACTAGAAGCAAGGTTTCTTGGCAAAGTTAGTGTGTGGTCTATGGATGTGCAATACTATTGTTGCATATACGTTGTACATGTTGCACCTGTGATGTTGTGTGCATGCAATGTTGTGTATATGGGGTGTTGTGGATGTGTTAGTGTGTTTGGTGCACGTATGTACGAAATCACACCAACTTAAGGGGTGTGGTTTTCTCTCTTAAGTTATTGGTCATAGGTAGAAAATAGATGGAGTCAAGCAAATTAGTGGAACATGCTCAAACATAAACATACTAGATAGAGAAATAGCATGCATATTCGAACATAAAAATTAAATTAAAACTAAAACAAATAAAACAAAAGCTCTAAATAGATTAATTCAACTTCAATAATAAAAATGGCGGTGCTTACGTCCCCTCTTATTGAGTGCTAGTAGGAAATGAGGATGAAACTTTAACCCACTTGCCAAGGGGCCCTAAGAACTAGGGGTTATAAGTCCCGATGCAAGGATTTCTTTACTTCCGAGCTGCCTTGGCGCAAAGTCTCCCCCTCTCTACTATGGTGGACTAGAGTTGTTGGATGGCCAACAACTAAGTCCCTCTATCTCTGCTCCAGATCACACACTACTGGTATTGCTTGGGAAAATTCTGCCCAGCATAACAATGTGCTCTCCTGTTGTTCATCTCTTGGTGGCCTTTTATAGGAGAATTCAAATCCTCCTTCCCTCTCTTGGTACATTATTGATAGTGACCCAAGAGAGGATGGTGATTCCATTTTGTGCCACATTTATTCCATTGTGTGCTCCCTTGATGTCCTAAGGAGGCTTGGGTGGTTGTCCTTAGGCAGCTTCAAGTGTGGAATCAATGTCCTGGAGTGTGCCTTGTGGTCTCAAAAAGTGACTTATGCCGCTCCCAGTATTGCGCGCTTTTTGGAGCAAAAGGCACGCAAAGACGCGTTTATCTAAGACTTTTGTGTGCAAAGGCACATTTGACTAGTTTTTCTTATACGCAATTTTAATTTTCCTCAAACCTTAGAGATTTTTAAATACTTTCAGATTCTCTAATGTCTCTCGGCCCTGTAAATCCTTCTGCCTGACATTAAATAATGTCACCTTTGCTTGTATGATTTTCCAGTGATAACAGTTTCCCCCTACTGTGTGAGGTCTAGGAAGAATTGTATAGCTGAAATACATTATAGTTTCTTTTTTGTATATTGTGTGTAGAGAGAGAGACCTATGTGTAGCTCAGAGTTGGAGACACCCTACACCAGGTCGAAGAGCGACCATGTCCTGTGGGATCCCTGCAAGCAATGGTATAATACAATATATACAAATTTTCTACGAGGCGGGCATGTACCATGCTCATGATGCTTTCGCTAGTTAAACAAATCTATTTGACAGATACAAATTCTGTATGTGTCACTAATATGGTAGTGATCTCTTGTTTGATGACGACGAGTGTTGACGCCCTCCGGGGCATTTTTTCTTTGAAAATAGGTGGAATGTGGTACCCATATGTTGGCAATATGATGAAGAGTGTTGTCCTTGATGGCAACCCACTGAATGAAGATGAATACATGAGACTGTTGACATGTGTTGTCCTTGATGGCAATCCACCTGATGAAGTTATTCTTGACCTGATAGGCTTGGTAAATGATGTAAATCTGATATGAAATGATGTTTGTTAGCAATATGATGTTGAGTGTTGGCCTTGAATGACAACTTACTTGATGAAGTTGTGCTTGATAGAATATGTCTTGATGAACTAAATCTGATGTATCTACAGTGAGTACAGAATGTAATAATGGAAGAATTGTCAGTATGTGTCAAAGCATGATGAAAAAGAGTATGTCTCAAGGCATACGCGGATGTGTCTAGTAGAAGTCGCGTATGCACGCGGTAAAGTACGTGCCAAGTCGCGTCTGGGCAAAAAGCGCTCAAAAAGTGCAAAACCAGGGGTAACCACCATGGTATTGACCCATTGTATTGGGTAATGATTCGTCTAAATGACCCCGTCCAGGAATACCATCGGAAGTAATGTAGTTTTGGCTCATGGTATTGAAAAAGGGGCTCATGGTATTGAAAAGGGTAAACCTATATAAAGAGAAGAAATTCATTGTACAAATCATGGGTGTGGTGCAAGATGTCTGAGCTTGAATGAATACTTCTCTCTGAAGTAGATCTGAATGGAAAGGGTTACAGTTGAATGATAGATCTGAATGTATGATGCACCAATGATGAAGAAGGGGATCTAGATCTGAAATGTACTTGTATTTTCTAGATCTGTTTATGGAATGATTAGATTTGTGATGAGGCAAATATCTGTCTGAGGTAAAGGGTAAAATCTGAAGTGATGTATCTGTTGTGAAGAATTGCAATGACATAAAAGTCTGAAGAACCATACGCTAGTTCGCCGAAGAGGAAGAGCGTATATACGCAGCTTCGCTGAAGAAAAAGCGCGTATGCACAATAAAATTAACTCTGTAATATGTACAGAAGTATACGCTGGTTTATGTGAACGGAAGCGCGTATATACGCGACATCAGAGAAAGGAAAGCGCGTATGCAAACTAGGGTTTGCTGAAGTCTGTGGTAAGAAATTTCTGATCTGTTCTGCTGGTTTACTGATATCTGTCAGTGAGTTATATGTATCTGTTTCATGGTTGACTGTGCTTAAAAGTATGGAGTGGGTCCAGTCTGAAAATATGATGAAACGTGGCCTGCAAGTGGTGTCCTAAAGGATGCTTTGGATCCAGTGTGAAAATTGATGAAACGTGGTCCATAGAGTTGCTGAGGGTTGTACGGTCGGGGGGGTTGGAGCTCCTTCCGGAGAGGGCTGATAGCGAGTCGAGGGGGTTGGAGCTCCTTCCGGAAAGAGGGTAAATGCGGCGCAAGTGGGTGCATGTGTCTTTGGTTGGGTACGCACCGTGCATATGTTGTAAGATGCTTTCTCTATAATAAAATATTGAAGGCTGAGAAGCTGCAGCGGTGGTTTTCTCCCGACTTGGGTTTCCACCTAAAAATACTGGTGTTCATGTGTGATGCTTTGTGTGATGGTTTATTCCGTTCTTACTGCACATGTTTACTGTTTATAGAACATCTAATGAATGAATGATGGAATGATATAAGTGAAGAACTAATGGCATAATTAGATCTTTGTGTATACGCGAGTTTTATGAAGGATATCCGCGTGTATACGCTAGTTGGCTTCAGCAAAGTAGCATATGTGTTTTAAAGGAATGAAAAAGTAAAAAGTTTGAATATGCAGTAAATACTGATTCACCCCCCCCCCCTCTCAGTATTTTTCCCAACAATTGGTATCGGAGCAAGGTCCTTGTGCAGAAGCTTGATCGCTTAAAGGAGATCCGTCGCAATGGGAAGTCAAGAAGGAGTAATGTCTATAAAGCCACCTCTATTCAATGGAAGCAATCTGATATTCTGGAAGGTACGAACAAAAGCATATATGCAAAGTCTTGGTGCAGATGTATGGGCAATCGTGGAAGAAGGCTATCAATATCCGACAAGTATTCCTACTGATGCAGCTGAAAGGAAGAAGTATGAAATCAATGCCAAAGCAGTGAATGTCTTATTAGGAAGCATGTCTGAATCAGAATTTGCTAAAGTGATGCAGCTACATTCAGCAAAAGAAATATGGGACAAAATCATTATGAGCTATGAAGGAGATACAAAGGTAAAAAGTGAAAAACTCCAAACTCTTAGAATTGAATATGAAAATTTGAAGATGCATAGTGATGAAAGTATTGCCCATTTCTTCTTACGTCTGGACAATATTGTAAATCGAATGAGAAATTTGGGAGAAACCATAACTGATACTACTCTGGTGGAAAAGGTCTTAAGATCCTTGACTTCGAAATTTGACTCTAAAGTTTCAGCTATTGAAGAAAGGCAAGATCTGCAAACTCTTACTATTGTTCAATTACATGGTATTCTGACTGCTTTTGAAATGAGACAAGGAGGTCCTTCTCAAATCAAAGAAGTTGTTTTTAAGGCATCTGCAAAAGGAAAAGAAAAGGAAGTTTTCAAAGAATCCAGCTATATATCCGAAGAAGAAGAAGCGAATTTTGTGAGAAAACTTCAACTAGGTACTGGAAGATTCAAAGGTAAGCTTCCCTTCAAATGTTTTGATTGTGGAAGAATTGGTCACTATGCTGCTAAATGTCCTTATAGAGAAAAACATGGTAAAGAGAAACAATTTGAAAAGAGGAAGATTTATTTTGCAAATGAAGATGAAGAAGATTTTGACCATGATCTGAAAGTGCTCATGGAAAAGAAGAAAAAGGAGAAGGCTACTCGAAGCAAGAAGATATCTCAGAAAACATGTATAACAGAAATTGAAGAAGATGAATCAGGTAGTTATTGGGGTCCTTGTAATAATCTTCTTTGTGCAAACAATAGTGAAGATAGTGAAAGCAAAGTTGTGGATCTAGAAGAAGCTCTCAAGATTAAAGTTGAAGAACTACAAAGTTCATCTAATAAGCAAGAACCTAGCTACAAAGAGATGATCTCTCAAATGGAAAAAAAAATAGAAATGCTAAATGGACAGGTGGACAAGTATCAAAGGTTTCATACTTATGCATCCAATCGAATTAAAGGACTAGAAGCAGAAATCAACGATTTAAATGCAGATCTCGAAAAATCAAGCAAGAAGAATGAAGGACTTGAAGCTGCAATCATCTCTCTGCAAGCAGATCTTGAAGCATCAAGTAAGAAGAATGAGGAACCTCTACAACCATTTGAAAAGGAAGGCCTTGAAGCAGAAATCATCTCTCTCAAAGAAGATATGGAAAAATCAAATAAGAAGAATGAAGAGCTGCAACAAACATGTGAAGAAAACGAAAATTGGTTGAAAGAAGAGATTCTAAATCTAAAGGATCGAGTAGAAGATGGAAGAAGGAAAGAAGAAAGCATGACAAAGCAATGTCAAGCCTTGGAGGTTGAGGTAAACATTCTCAAAGGTAAATTAGAAGAAAAGGTGAAACTTTTGAGGTTTCAAGATAGTACTAATATTTTGGACAATATTCTGAGTAATCAAAGGTCTCCTGCTATCAAACTTGGTCTTGGTTTTCATGAAACTGTTAAGGGAAAATCTAGTTCACAAGGAAGTGCTAAAGAATCAAAGAACATCAATGCAAAATTTGAAGTGTTGGAAGAAACAAAAGGTCAACCGACAATCATGAATTCTCAAAGGAAATCATTCAATAATGTTGAATGCCTTAGATGTCATAATTATGGGCATGTTGCAGCCAATTGCAGAAGCAGATTGTTCCAGCCACAAAAAAACAGATCCTACATAGAAAGGTACTCTGGTTTCTTCAAGGGATATTGTTCTTCATGTAACAAGTATGGACATAAAGCAGTTGATTGCAAAAGAAGGAAGATTAGAAATACTCATTGTGATTCTTATGCTTATTTCTCTGGACACATGAGATGTTATTCTTGTAACAAGTATGGACATGTAGAAAAAGAATGCAGGTTGAACAGATCTGAGAAAGTGGACAATTTTCAGCACACAATTAGAAAGTTCAAGCAAATTTGGAAAAATAAGGAGGACCGGTCAGAAACGTAGGGAATATTGACCCTACTGCAGTCATCAGCTTCTGAAGCTTACTTCTCTTAATGACTACAGAAGTGATGTGAGATACATTATGGAGCTTAGTAATGTATCGTCACAGGGGGAGCGATGTATGATGATTCTCATGGTTGATTTGATTATTCTAGTTATATGTATCTCTGACAGAGCATCTGATATGAAGAAGACAGGTACAGGAAGGACAAGTTCAGGGGGAGATGAAGGAATGTGAAAATTTCTATGCTTCACTTTCTATACGCGGGTTCGATGAACAAAAGTCGCGTATACACACGAGTTCCAGCAGACACAGTCGCGTATGCATTAATGATAAGAGAATTGGGATGACAGTTGAAGATCAGGAGCAGAGGTTCAGGGGGAGCATCAGTCTGACTGCTAATGATTGTACTGTTAGCATTATTTTGGTTATACTCATGCTAATGAAATGATACATGGTTTCTTATGATGAAGATCATGGATGAGCCCGGAGTGTTACTTGATGAAGAGTATTCGTTGGATATGGACAGATCATGCAGAGTTTGTTGCTGGTGACTTGCTGTTGAAGATGTTCAGGTTGCACAAGTTAAGGAGGAGCAGCAGGTTGAATACTAATGATTGCATTGTTGGCACTATGACTGCTTATTCTTTGGTTATTGTGATGCTCATGCTCAAATAATGATGGCTTGATACCTGGTTTTGAGACTTTGAATGAGCCCTGTTTTCTGTTTGCTGAAGTTTATCTGTTGGATGAGATTGGAAGTCTTATGATTCAGAGATAAGAATAGATCATGCAGAACTTGTTACTATTGTTGAGACCTTTTCCCTACATATGGTACATCATGTCAAATCTTGAAGATCTTGATGATATTGGACCACATGAATGATTGCTTGACACATATTTGAAGATGTTGTTCTAGTATGATAATTTCTCTTGGAAAGAATGTATTGATGCTGCAAAGAATCTGAAGGCTTGGTTACTAATGTGCTTATGCTACAACCGTTGGATGACACTTGAAGACACAACTACACTATTCTAGCTATTTGTATTCCAGGGAAGCATTCAAATATCTCAGAAAGAATTTGAACACTGTCTTTTCCTCACAGAGGATCAGATCTGGTTGAAATATAGAAGATGGTAGTGGATACGCGGATTTCATGAAACACAGTCGCGTATATACGTGAGTTCATGCACATAAAACCGAGTATGTCTGGTTGCTCACAAATTTCTGTTTGGGGTCAGCTTTCTTCAGCATAGCTGCAGTGCTATTTGGTATCTCTGATACTGTTTGGTATCTCTGGTGGTGTTCCAGCTCTCATAATTCTATTTCTAATGTTTTGATAAAGATGCCTTGATGATTTGTTGGTGAAAGTGTTCAGGTTGCACAAACTAAGGGGGAGCCTTAGTCATATGGAAAGGATGCTTGGATGCACAGATTCAGGGGGAGCATTAGCTTTGCCGAGTATAATGCATTGTTGGCATTATGTTGATTCTGAAAAATGTTCTCTTTCTTGAGGACTTTCTGGTGTTGGTCATAAATGGTCATATTTGTAATTTGATGAAAAGGTCTTGTTGAGACCCATAATGTAAATTTGTAATATTCAGTCATGTAAGGACTTATCAAATTTGTAAACTCACTTGGTTGGGTGGCTGAGTCAAATTTTGTAAACCCACTTGGTTGGGTAGCTGAGTTGAATTTTGTAAACCCACTTGGTTGGGTATTTGAGTCTCATATGTAAATCCACTTGGTTGGATCTTTGATGTAAGTATGAGTCCTTGGTGATAGGAAGGTCATAGAGTCATGTACTTCATTGAAACATATGGATGAACTTTCAGCATGAACTCAGGAGGAGCATGGTAATTTCATTATACATCAGATCTGCAGAACGCTTCTTCTACATGAGGAGAAAAGGGGGAGAGTGTGTTGGTTTTGATCCGCCCTTTGCCCTTGATGTCAAAGGGGGAGAGTGACATGGTGTTTGAATGAAGAGAAAGAATGGTGTCAAAAATGGGGAATGTGACATGGTGTCCTTGTATTCTTAATGTACCTATCTGTTGTGGTAACCAAACACCATTGTGGTTGCCATCAAGTCCAAAGGGGGAGATTGTTGGCAATATGATGAAGAGTGTTGTCCTTGATGGCAACCCACTGAATGAAGATGAAGACATGAGATTGTTGACATGTGTTTTCCTTGATGTCAATCCACCTGATGAAGTTATTCTTGACCTGATAGGCTTGGTAAATGATGTAAATCTGATATGAAATGATGTTTGCTAGCAATATGATGCTGATTGTTGGCCTTGAATGACAACTTACTTGATGAAGTTGTGCTTGATAGAATATGTCTTGATGAACTAAATCTGATGTATCTACAGTGAGTACATAATGTAATAATGGAAGAATTTTCAGTATGTGTCAAAGCATGATGAAAAAGAGTATGTCTCAGGGCATACGCGGATGTGTCTAGCAGAAGTCGCCTATGCACGCGGTAAAGTACGTGCCAAGTCGCGTATGGGAAAAAGCGCTCAAAAAGTGCAAAACCAGGGGTAACCACCATGGTATTGACCCATTGTATTGGGTAATGATTCGTCTAAATGACCCCATCCAGGAATACCATGGGAAGTAATGTATTTTTGGCTCATGGTATTGAAAAAGGGGCTCATGGTATTGAAAAAGGGTAAACCTATATAAAGAGAAGAAATTCATTGTACAAATCATGGGTGTGGTGCAAGATGTCTGAGCTTGAATGAATACTTCTCTCTGAAGTAGATCTGAATGGAAAGGGTTATATTTGAATGATAGATCTGAACGTATGATGCACCAATGATGAAGAAGGGGATCTAGATCTGAAATGTACTTGTATTTGCTAGATCTGTTTATGGAATGATTAGATCTGTGATGAGGCGAATATTTGTCTGAGGTAAAGGGTAAAATCTGAAGTGATGTATCTGTTGTGAAGAATTGCAATGACATAAAAGTCTGAAGAACCATACGCTAGTTCGCCGAAGAGGAAGAGCGTATATACGTGGCCCGGCCCGCGCGCGCGCGTATGCGCGTCGGGGTGCTTTCATGTGTGTACGGGGGGGGGTATACGACGGTTTCGCGCGGGCGAAAGCGCGTGTGTACGCAACTTGTCTTGCACGAACTCGCGTGTGCAAAATAGGGTTTGCTGGTACGTAGTGCAGTAAACGATCGTACGCTGGTTCTTGTTCTGTCGATGTGAGTGTATGTGTCTGTTCATAGTTGGTACAGCAGCAAAAGTATGGAGAAAGGGTCCGGTCGAAAATATGATGAAACATGGCACCATGAAGTGGTGTCCTAAAGGAAGCTTTGGATCCGGTGTGAGGTCAGTGAAACGTGGTCCATAGAGGTGCGCAGGGTTGTAGCTGGGTCGGGGAGTTGAACTCCCTTCCGGGAGAGGGTGAGTAGCGAGTCGGGGGTTGGAGCTCCCCTTCCGGAGAGGGGTGGTAAACGAGCGCGGTGGGGTACTGCGTCTTCAGTGGGGTACGCACACCAGCACATATGTTGTAAGATGTTTTCTCTATAATAAAATATTGAAGGCTGAGCAACTGCAGCGGTGGTTTTCTCCCGACTTGGGTTTCCACCTAAAATCTTGGTGTTCATGTGTGATGCTTATGTGTGATGGTTTATTCTGTTCTTACTGCACATGTTTACTGTTTATAGAACATCTAATGAATGAATGATGGAATGGTATAAGTAAAGAACTAATGGAATAATTAGATCTCTGTGTATACGCGAGTTTTATGAAGGATATCCGTGTATATACGCTAGTTGGCTTCAGCAAAGTAGCGTATGGGTTTTAGAGCATGAAAAAGTAAAAAGTTTCAGTTTGCCCTAAATACTGATTCACCCCCCCCTCTTAGTATTTTTCCCAACACCATATGCTTAAACTTGGTATGGCATATAAATACGCATTGTATGCATAGGTGTTGGCTGGTAGCTTCCCTTGTAAGCATTGTTGAAAGAGACGCTTATAAAGGCACAGGTCTTCGATGAATTTGATCAAAGTGCAATGGTTGTAAGGTACGATACCATCTTGACATGAAGGCTTGTGTTGTAGTCAAATTTTAGGAGGATCGATGACGTCTGTTGACAATGATGTCTCCCACAGTGCCACCCGAGGATGTCCCTTTTATGGAGAAGGGTGATCCAAGGTACCACTTCCTTTTTGGAAAAGTGTTGAAGTCGAAAAAAAGGAAGCCTCAACCGAACGAGGGGGTCACTAATACGGAGGATCAGGATCCTGCATGTGATGGGTTTAACATAGACATGATGGTGAGGGGTGACTGAAAACATGATGGGGATTCAGTGGCCCGAGGTCAGAGTAGAAAAAGTAGCTTGGCGGCAGTCATAAATATTTCTGATGGGGAAATCCCCGAAGTTACTAGGACTTCCAGGGTGGGTATAAACTGGTTATGAATGTCATAACTATAAGGAAAAGACCCTCTAGCGGAGGTTATAAAGGAGGTTTTTAGTGTTATAAAATTGGCCAAAAGTCAAAAAAACATTTGCTACAACATCCGTTTATGATTACGGAGGTTTTGTCGGAACATTTAACGAAAATTCAACACAACTAAAAAAAAATGGGTGGCCAGAGGTTATTACATATGTTTTTTCATCTTTGCACTACTCTCGATTTAATGCACCAGTGTGTACATGAAT
Organism: Pinus albicaulis; assembly: GCA_034641835.2. NCBI lineage: Eukaryota > Viridiplantae > Streptophyta > Pinopsida > Pinales > Pinaceae > Pinus > Pinus albicaulis. Next base: position 470,560,347 of record CM076571.1, read on the forward strand.
ACGGTGCCCCGGGGCTGTCTCAGTCGAACGAACGCACCGGGACGTTTAGGTGTAAAACCACACAGGGCGTAGTGTTGGTCATACAATGCATGGGTTCGTTCTAATTGGTCTTGGGATTTGTGTGGTGCCCATAGGTTGTATCAATGCACCAGTGCGTATACCTTTATGATGCAACGGTGCATCGTATCACAGAAAGGCACCAAGATTTATAATTGGTATCGGTATTCGTGCGGTGCCCATTGTTCGTAAAAATGCACCGGTGCTTATAGATACATAAACCCCCTGGTACGCAATATCACACAAACGCACCAATATTTATAACTAGTATCAATATTTTTGTTGTGCCCATAGATCGTACAACAGCATCGGTGCGTATAGACACATAAAAGCACCGGTCGACAACTACTAACACGCACCGGTTTTCATTTTATTTTTTTTAGAAACATCGACCTTTGACAGTCCAATTATTGTGATTATTTTAAATTCATTATTCATCAAAAGTCGACACATCTTATAACAATATTCATATTAATTACATTTTTATTAATGCATTTGAATGTGTTATTTGGATTAATTTGTTATATCATATCATAATTATTGTGGTTTTTTAAAATTCATTATTCATCAAAAGTCGACACATATTTATCTTATAACAATATTCATATGAATTAAATTTTTATTAGTGCATTTGAGAACGACAATGGAGAATGCAATAGCGACAATGGAGAACATAATATAATAAATTAAAACATATTATATATATATATATATATATATATATATATATATATATATGAATAAGATAGTCATTATCATACAAAATGGGACAGTTATTCGTATCCCTTTGTCTTTCAATTGGGACACTATGTCCATTACATTAAACAAAATGTCTGATTTCATAGACATTTCAAAAAATAAAACGCCTTGTTTGATATCCAAACATAGTGATCATCATTCTTCACTTGAAATGATGTCACTGCTAAAGCTACTTCCATGACTTGGGTTATTTTCAAGAATTTTTTGTTTACGGCATTGTTTGTTTTCTTCTTCTTCACCTTCCATCTAAAAACATAAAAATAAACTGAAATGAGTGTATATACATTGGTGAGAATAATAAAAATTGCAATATTAAATAATATACATCAATGTAAATCGAAAAGAAAAATGACGTACCATAGCAACAATTGACTCATACACCATACACATTCTTTCAAAACCATGTACCATGCCATCTTTCAAAATTTCATCTGTTGGTGCAGTTCCATACTTTGTTTCCTGCAAGTTTTATAGCCCATAACAAATCATATATTTAATATAAAAGATGTTGTTGTTCTATTAATTATAGACGGAGCTAAGTAAAACAAGATCGATAGATGCTTACAAATTCCACAATTAAATTCTAATATGCCAACATATACTCACAACCCATATTTAACCCAATTTAAATCAATTCGTCTGATGGTTCTTATTTGTATGTTAGCACCTGTTTGAAGAAATTTAGTGATGATTTTTGTAAAACAACTTAAAAAATACAAAAATGAAATCTAGTTAAGTTGTTATAAGGAAATAACAATTACTCAGAAACTTAGAGATCAACCCTTTTCTTCCTTGTCGTACTGTTTTATGTGTTGAATGGGTTCCATTTTCTTTTCTTTTCTGCAAGAAAATTCTTGAAAAATAATATTTAATGCTAAATTTTTTATTTATTTTACCTAATGATCGAAAAATTCAATGATTACATATTACATTTGAAGCACGTTGTTGTTGAGATGGCTCCTCCTACGATGCAATTTTGTCCATTTCTTTGTCCATCTCCTTGTACACCTTTTTGGAAATTCCTACTGGAATATTTCTGATATCAGCTCGTTCATCTTTTGAGATTTTCATAATCTTCCTGAAAATGTAACATGACAATTAAATATTTAATTTTTATATTAATACATGAAAATTAAATATAACAAAAGTGATATTTATAAATAATTCTCAAAAAACATTCAAAGGAATATTACTTTTTCATTCCTTCTTTTTTGTTGTTGTACGTTTTTGCTATTAAAAGTCTGACATGTCTCATTGACCAATTCTCTAGAATCTCTTCCTATATTTTAGATAAAATTTTGTTCTTGGAATCATTGGATTGATTTTTGTATTGTAAGTGGAAAGAACGTCTATACATTCATTCCACTAGATCCCTCAAACTTTTGTAAAAGTTTTTCCCCCTTTCGTTAACTTCCAGCACCACTCCAGATAAGCTAAGGAGCAATTCATTTTCATTTGCATGTTCTATTTTTTTTCTTTTCTTAGAACAACATTCCTTTTCTAAGTCGTTGGCCCCAGTAGAAAATTAAATAGATGTGAATAAGTAGACTATTTAACACATGTTATCTAATAATTTTAAGTATATTATTAATGATAATTAAAAAAAGAAACTCATATTGGATCGATATTATTTTTTCATTCTCCTGATTCATCCTTTTGCAATTTTTCCATTAAACTTTTACGCTCTTCTGGTCCTAAATTAGAAATAATCATATCGAGCTTCATCGTTTTGTGGCTCTGCATGATACACAGTAAACAATGCATATTAGTTAAACTTACATATAGCTCAAAAATAATATTTTTTATAAAGAATTTACAAAGAACTTGCTTTTTTTGCTTTTCTTTATGTTTTATCAGTATTTTTGTTACTTGATCTCTTGTCAGTCATTTCTTTATCAATCTGAAATCTGTACCATATCATTCATTAATATATTTATAAATAAATTCTCAACTTTTCAGGTAGAAAATAAATCTCAAGACACTGGTGTGCCTTTCATGAGGTATGCACCGCTGCCGGTGCATGGGGATACTAAAAACGCACTGCAAAATAGTATAATAGACCGTACGGTGTGTTTTGTATTATAAACGCACCACAAAAATAGTGTAATAGATCGTACGGTGCGTGGGCTATTATAAACGCACCGCAAAAATAGTGTAATACATTGTACGGTGCTATCCTCATTAAATGGAGCACTGGTGCCCTATTTCAGATATGGCGCACGGATTTAGAAAATTTATTTTTCAATTTTTTTATTACACAGTACTTGCGTAGTGCGTTGTATAATACAACGCACCAGTGCGGTAGGGTACGCAGGGCGCACCGATAAAGAAAATCCATTTTTTCCAAAAGTTCACGCAATGGCCGAATGGATTGCGATCCGACTATGAAAGTCGTCCCGTGGGTTGGACGTCAATCTAAAATGGAAAACCCTATTTTTGAAATCATAGAAACAGGGAGAAGAAAAGGGAAAAAACAAAAAAATGAAGGGTTTAGGGTAAAAATGGATAAAACTGCAGAAAAAGTAAAAAACTGCAGAAAAAAAAGTAAAAAAAAGTAATCAAATTTAATCATGAGATGGTTTGAAATTCTATGATACAGGATTTGAATCACGAGAGATTTGGTTTTTGATTATCTGAATACTTCTGTTCAAACGTATTTCGCTGCTCCATAGTGCCCTCGTGCTCTCCTGCTCCAGGTCTGTCTCCTGCAAATATCTCTAGCTGAATATTTTAGAAAAAATAGTGAAATAATGAAAAGTGTTTAGTATTTAAAGAATTATTTTATGAAATTAGATTTTCGAAAATATTTTTCCACCCATTTTTCACATTGCTGCTTCTTTTTCACTTAAAGAAAATAGAGTTGCGTTTTTTTTATTTGTGTTTATTCGTGACCGGTGCGGAAGAGTTATGAAGTACCGATGCGTCTGAGTAATACGACGCACTGGTGCGTATTATGATGATAAGCGCAGCGGACTGTATAATTTTTTTTTTTTATATGTAAGATCATAATAAAATAATGATAATTCTAAAGTACATGAATTTATTTTCATTATTTTCTAAACTTTATTATGTTACAAAAATTCGTATTATTCTAGATTTGTTATTTTATAATTATTTGCAAATTTAGAAATTTAAACATTTTAATAAAATCATTTCACATTAATACAATGAAAATTTTCACATTAATAGAATTAAAATTTTACAAATATTTTACATACAATTACAATTACAATTACAATTTTACATTAATTTCACATACATTAATTACGATTAGAATTACAATTACAATTTTACAAATATTTTACATACAATTCAATTAAAATTACAATTACAATTTCATAATTTTACATACAATTAGAATTACAATTACAATTTTACAATTTTTCATATATACAATTACAATCATTTCACAATTAATTAAATATTATAATTACAATTAAATTTTTACATACAATTACAGTTAAAGTTACAATTACTACAAATACAAATACAATTTTACAATTTTACATACAATTAAAATTTATATTTCAATTACAATCACGACATAATATTTAATAAATATCATGGTCATTTAATATTAAATTAATTAATAAACATCATCACGATCATGATAACCATCATACAAACATCATATTCGACTAAATAACACATTCAAACATCAAATTAACATTATATATTAACATCATCACAACACAAACATCAAATATACATCTCATGTCAAATAACTCATGTAGTTATCACATATACCCATGAATCTACAAGCTAAACATTAAATGAACATATCTAACATGACCTAACAATATGCGCCACATCATGATGATCACCAACATGTAAATTAACTACAACTGCAACATGAACATAAAATACATGGACCATATATATATATATATATATATATATATATATATATATATATATATATATATTTATAACTGAATAATGTTAAAAATATACAACTGTAATATAAATGTCATGGATCATCTGGTGGTAGTATAACAACAAGTGGACGCCTGCTCAGTAAAGAGTGCATCCTCGACGGTTGATGGTCGAGCCTGCTCATTATCATGATCACTAGTAATGATGGATGCATCAGGTGCCGGTGGTAGTACAACATCAATATAAGAAGTAGTAGTGGAGGCATGCTCAGTCAATAGTGCAGCCTCGACAGTCGATGGTCCAGCCTGCTAATGATCATGACTAGTACTGATGGATGTTGTAGGCTACTGACTGGACGTGGCCAATGGTCCAGCCTCATCTCCATGATGACTGCTAGATGGTGCTAGTGGAGCCTCATGCTCGTCAGGCACGGCGCGAGGTGAACGATCATGAGATGATGAGTCGTTGCTCGCAGACTGTCCATCACATGTCGCGGCTTGACTACGCCTATAGCTACGGACAGTCCTCCTCAGTTGCGTAACAGCTGTCGTAGCTCCTACAACATGTCGCATCAGGCTATACATGTCACGGGGCATGCCTCTCCACATCCGTAACAACCTATCATACGCCTGTATGTCTCTGTAATGAGAGGACCTGATGCCCGCCTCAAAAATCAATGCACTCAGTTGGTTTCCCAACTCCATCCTATATCTAGTCTCAGGTCGACCGCACCTAGCAATAGGTGGTACCAGTGCACCAACAGGAACATGTCTCTCTGTTGCACTAACCTCATCCTGATCATGATCATCCTCGGCATCGGCCATGTCCTAATCGTCATCAGGATCCACACCTAGATCATGTGGTGGATCTGGCATCTCCTCACCATCAAAAGAGCCAATGTCTGCAAAATATATATACAATTACACAACAATAATTAGACAATTTCATTACACAATTTAATAAAAACAAGTTAAAGAACATGTTAGAAGAAATATAAATAAAATAGTAATATTACCTCTATCATCTCGCGGCTCATCATCTATGAAGAGGATGTTGGGACACCCTATCCAATCTAATCTAGCATAAGGACATGGGACCATAATGAAGGGATGCAACCCGTCAACATTGGCTAATAATTCCAGTCCATAATGTGATATCCTAGCTGGAAACATAGTGTCTCCCCTCTTGGGCATCATCTACCCCCACATGTGCATCCAGGCCTCGAGCATCAACCTACGAGGCTTTCGAATAAAACTAGGTCTCATCTCTATAAACCTCTCAAAAAATAAACAAAACAGCTCTGAAGAAAAATGGAAGTTGACCCTCCCTTGTGCATGAGTACGACATCTATCTAAGGTCGTACAAAACTACCACAAAAAAATGGCAGACCATCTGAAAAGTCGTGGTTGTTGTACTAAAGAATCAACATAATATAAAAGAGAGAAACTAATGCATTGCCCATCATTGGCGTTGTGTGAAATGATCGAAACGATAAGTGAGAGGCACTACACGTCCTGTCTACCAAATGAACCTATACGTAACTGACCTCCAGGTACCTGAAACTATAAAGGAGATAGTACATGTGCTCCAATGTATCTCTGCAAGTAAACTAACTAACTCCCTGCCACACAGCCAGCTGGCACGTCTAGGAATGAGGGAAAATCCATCCCTCTCCTCGATAGTCCTGTAATAAAATAAATATCCTCCTTAGTGGGTGTGTACCACTAGTCAGGACCAACCTAGAAAGCCTGTCGGTGGGCATTCCACCTGCGGATAAGATATCTCAAAAACACACTATGGGCCTTTAGGGAAGTAGCCTCCTCATAGAACATGAGGAGGCCTATCTGCCTAAGGATCCCCTAGGTATTTTCTGTAATAGGGCTAGGGTATGCATCTCTCTCCCTCTCTCGGGAATCCCATTAGCGAATCATGTCATATTGTTCCACCTGTTGTTGCTGCTATTCCTCCTCTTCTCTCTGAATCATTGACATATTAAATAAATAAAAATTATTAAAACAAACATATATTTAGGAATATACATATACATATTTAAAAAAAAAAAAAATAGACCAGTCTGTGTGCCACAAAAACAGTCATGCACCGGTGCCGGTGTGGCTTAAGTTTGTAGCGCACCGGTGGTGGTGCCCCTAATGAAATAAAACGCACCGTTCTTGGTGCAGCTGTCTTTTTTTCAAGCACCATTGAATATATCTAAGGTCAGAACAATGGTGTGTTGACTAAAATATACACCCTTGAGCGTATAGTCGTGTCAGCTCACCAACTTCTTGACAATTACATAGTCGACGGTGCAGTCATTTACCTGGCCGCACCGTTGACCCTCTTGGAATGCCAAATGCGGTGCGCTGACATACACCGGGATGGATAATTCCGTCAACGCACTACACTGCGATTCCCATGGTCAACGGTGTGCCTGGTTAAATGAGTGCACTGCATTTTACTTTTTTTTAATTTAAAATTATGTGGGGCATCTTTCGGTATTGCCCAGGATACAGTGCGGATAGCGTTAGCACCGGTGGTGGTGCGACCTGTAAATTTTACAGGTAGCACCGGTGGTGGTTTGGCCTGTAAATTTTACAGGTAGCACCACTACCCGATGCGAGCCGAACGGCTCAGGCGCACCGCACGACAATTTTTTTCTTTTCTTTTTTAATGGTTCTGCTAAAAGGCTTAATTATGGAAAAACTAGAAAAATACTTGTACATTTCGCCATTGAGGAGGCATATTGGATGTAAAATTTGAAAAAGAAAATTTTCCCACCGTTTTTCAAAATGCAAGCTGGAGATTGGTGGCCAATGCAGAGCAACAGTGCGTGCAATGGGTGCAATGCGAGCACTGATGTCAGGGCGACTCAGACAAGGTAAAATGGCACCAGTGCTTCAAAGCTCTGGAGCACTGCGGAAAGTGAAAAATGCGGTTTTTTGGCCGTAAATTTTTTCTTATTTAACCATGTTCCGATGCGCGGGGTTTTATAGGCACATCGGTACGCTTACTTACAACTACACCAGGCGGTGTCAGATTTGGCACGTTCTTTATGATGCACCGGGGCAATTCCCTAACACCACACCGGGATGTTTCAGTTTTGGCGCGATGTTTTGATGATGCATCGGGGCAGACTTTTTGTAAAGCACCGGTGCGGAATATTCATGAAGCACCGATTTTTTTGCCTTAATTTTTTTTTATTTGACGCTATTCCGGTGCGTGATTTTTATAGGCGCATTGGTGCTCTTGGATATGAACGCACTGGCACATTTCTATTTTGGCACGGTGGTTTATGATGCACCGGTGTGGAAGAGTAGCGAAGCACCAGTGTGTTACTATAATAGGACGCCCCGGGCAGGTGTGTACGTTGTGCACGCTGTCCGGTGTGCCAATGTTTTGTTTGCATCGATGCGTTCTATGGTAGAGCGCACCGGTAATTGAGAGCTCAGGAGCACTGGAAAAATGAAAAATTCGGGTTTTTTGTCGTAATTTTTTTTTTATTTAACCCTTTACCAGTGCGCTTAGTTTATAGGTGCACCAGTTTTGTCTCTTACGAACGCACCGGTCGATTTTTGTTTTAGCGCGTTGTTTTTTGATGCAACGGTGCGGTTTCTTTCTTCTACACCAGGTGGTTTCGGTTTTGGCACGGTTTTTTATAATGCACCGGCGCGGAAGAGTTGTAACATACTAGTGCTATAGAATAATACGACGCATCGGGCGGGTATGTATGGAGTGCACGGTGTCCGATGTGCCAATTTTTTTGTGTGCGCCGGTGCTTTCATGATTCTAGAGCATTGGGGCGATGTTTAATGATAAACGCACCAAGAGGAAAACATTCGCAAAACCCTCCACCCGCCAACCTCCTCTAGTAACCTCCGCTAGAAATGGATGTATGGGGTATTTTTCTGTGGGGTTCCTCAAAAACATCTGCTAGAGGGTCTTTTCCTTGTAGTGATTTTTGGCTTTTGCATGAGGGTGGTATACTCCGACCAAGGGTGACTAGGGACTGCTTCCATGGGAGAAAAAATGAATGGGTGGGTGGGGGACATAGTGCATTGTTTGCAATCTTTGTACACTTACCAAAAGAATAAAATAATGGGGTTTGGTTTGTACAAAACATAGAGACAAGTGCCCCAAAACATGAAAGTTTTCGCTCACTGATGATGTGAGGAAGGTGTTTGGCTGAGGGTGGGGGGGCCATTGGTTAGTCTCATGTGTGAGGTTGATGAAGCAGATGAAAAAAAATTTTGCAGATGGGTTATGCTGACGGAGGTATCGTGGGCCAAATACGAGGTGCGGTAGTGCGCTTTTGATCTGCTTGTACAACCTGGTCGTCCGGGAAAAGGGTTTTATTTCATATGGTAAAACTTGACCTTATGCATGACGACTGAATGGGCATGAGGTACTTCCCAGACTAAGTTGGTATGGCCATGGCATCACTATTGTTTGTGATATATGGTCTACTTTGGGTGACGATCGCCATGGAGGGAAGGCTCTACCGACCAACAAGGATGCTTATCATGTGCAAGGTGAGGTGATGATAAACATAGTCAGTTGTGTGGAACCTATGGATGATTTCTGATGGAGAAATGATGTCAGGATATGCATATTTTTTCTTGGACCCTATCATGCTAGGGCTAGAATGATACCTACTCTGGAACTTTCAGTGGATGGAGTGGTGGATGGTTTTCACACTACCTACAAAAACAGATACCCCAAGTGAAATCATCTTCTTTATTCAAATATTATTGAAAGACATGTTCTTAAAAAAGAACATGGGAGAGGGCATACCTGTCGGCACTGAAAATTTATTTTTTTAGAGGTGCGAATGTGTGGCACCTCCTTTGGGCATTATGAAGTGCTTATCACAGTGTTACAGATTACTGCTGCCTAGGTGACCTTGGGCCAAAGTCCCGATCAAACCATCTGTAGTAATCGATGTGCATGGTAACTTAAGAGGATGAGGTAACCAGGTTCCCCTGTCCCTGGTAGGTGTATGGTGGCTTGGGGGGAATCTCCATGATGGGAGCTTTCATGGGCGCAAGGTTGGGTCTCCTACTAGGATGGTCAATTTCCTATCGGTTGATCAAGAGATCATGAATTTTGCTCAAAATTGAAAGTGCTCGAAACTGTACCAAACCTAAGCGACCAGGTAGATCTCATCATTCTTATTTCGGCGCCGCGAACGATTCAAAAAATTGATGTCATATGAGGGAGATATCATGTTCTGATCGATTTCCAAAACAGCTAAAATTTTGTGACAGGAGTGACTGGGATGCCTAGTCAGCATGCAAGTACAGTCAGAAAAAAATGGAATATTATGGGAATATTTTGTTTTCTCTAAACCAATAAGGTTTTGCCACATGGCATCTGCTGGGGCGTTGATTTAGTTGTATGTTTATTTTTCTGGACCATTGGATGGGTGACACGTGGTTATCCCAGAGGCTTCCACGTGTACCCTGTATGGCGGATCAAAATTATGGTTGGGTCCGAGGGGTTTGACCCTGTGACCTATGGCGCGCCCGCACAAACCTTCCACCAACTCTGCTATCAAGTTTCTTAGCCATATATGTGCTCCGCATATTTTTATAAAGTATTGGTTGGCAAGTTGCCGGGGGGGGGGGGGTGACTGCTAGTGGTCCTAACCCATTGATGACTCCAATTTTTGTGGTCACATGGTGAATATTAAACCGTGGCATAAGTTATAACTAACAGTTCCAGAACCATTCAATCCAGCGGCAGATACAAACGGCCCGTTTGAGTGTTCACATTGATATTACTCCGGCAGTTGTATTAACTCCAACAGTCGTAAAACCTGTGGCATTTAACTTATGGTTATCACATGCAAACACCTCCACGAACTAACGGTTAGTTCAACCGTTCGGATCTCTGACTTCAATCCGGGTTCCACTCCAACCTTGTTAATGCGGAGTTAAGATAACCGCGGGGTTTAAGGGGGTTGGAATGTGGCCACCCCCGCCCCTAACCAAACTTTAAATGTTATGGCTATCAATTCAGCAGACTTTTAGTGCTGGCCCAAAAATTCGTGGTTTGGCCAAAATTAGTTGCGAATAACTGCAGTTCTCCACAATTAGTGGAGGTTTTGTAGCTGTGATTGGAAAAATGGCTAGGGAGGTCAATTTTTGACCAATTTGGGTGAAACAAGAGTTTAACTAGACTAATTTGAGCATTCTAGATCCACTAGTGCAGAGAAAACAACCATTAGAGCCTTGTAAACAGATGCATTTTCAATTTTGAGCATAATGACAAAGAGGGACATGCAATTGGGAGTTGGACCAGCAAATGTAACCCAGGAGGGGTGAACTACTTCATCATGTCTGTTGTGTAAATATTATGTGTGATGTTATTTCTCTATTATACATTGATGTCTAGTGTTATTTAGGCTTATTTACATGCTTAAAACTCACAAATTCATCTATGTTTCATGCTTAAATTCCTCATTCCTTAAGCAAACCAATGGAGACAAATTGTACATGTTTTATAACTGAAAAGACACTTAGCACAGCAAACTAATACAGTCCTTTTAGATTAGTTTGGTATCAGAGCTAGATTTTATTCTCTGGTTTTGTTGTGTGCAAATATTTGTTAACTATTTGCAAGTTCTCACATGCTTACTAGGCTCAATCTTAAGAGAGGAGAAGGAAAATTGGTGGATGTAAGAGGGTCTCAAAGTGAGCCACAGCAAAGGAGGGAAATATTGCCACATTCTCTACCACCTAGTTCACCTCCAAAAGAAGCAGAATTAGCATTAAGCATGCCTCCAGAGGAAGAATAAATCCATGAAGAGGTGGATCCCAAAGAAGAAGAAAGGGTTTTCAGGAAAGAATTCCTTGACATGACTGAGATGGTGAGAGTCCTTTATCAAGAAACGAATGAGAGACTAGAAGGAGAAGGATCCAAACTTCAAAAGGAAGGATAGGGATCATCAGGAGGTCAAAATGATGAAGATAAATCAAAGAAGGGAAATGGAGGCAATGGAGGCAATGGAAAGTCACCATCCTCACCTGACATCATCATCATCCTCTACTTCATCTTCAATACATCAGCCACACAAGTCAAAGAACATTGGTAAAAGTCCTTTTCTAAAACTTGATGTTAAGTTTGAATTGCCAATGTTTAATGGTGAAGTCAATGCATAAAAGCTTGACAATTGGATTAGGCAATTGGAGGTCTATTTGAGAGTTTAGAACCTTCATGACGATGATACCAAAATCCAACTAGCCTCATTGAGAATGGAAGTTGTAGCACTTGTTTGGTGGGAAGCCAAGACAAAGGAGGAGATCAAGAAGCATGGTAAGATTATCCTGTCATGGACTGATTTCATTACTACAATCATAACAACAGTTTTATCCATTAGCTCATATGCAGAAAACCATAATGAACTAGAAAAATTTTAGACAATTGAAAGGACAGAATGTGCAAGATTACACCCAAGAATTTAGGAGAACAACTCTCTTATTAGGGGTAGATTTTCCAAGCCAAGATACTTTTCTCAAGTACATAGGAGGCTTACATAGCTACATAAGACATATTATCCTCATGTTTAACCCTACAAGTCTAGATGAAGTTTGTGTTCAGGCCACACATCTAGAAGCTAGAGGGAAAAACATTACTGATGAGGGTAGGAAGAAACCTTTTAAGGGGAAAAACAAAGAGAATACCTCAAAATGTAAGGGCAAAAGGAATTCATATGTTAAGAAATAGGGAGAAAAAGTGGTCTGTAAACATTGTTCAAGAGAAGGCCATGAAGAGAAAAATTTTTGGAAATTACATCCTAAAAAGAGGCCCAAACATCAGAACAACAAAGGGAAAAAAAAAAATGAAGCTACAACTCAACATGATTTAGGAGAGGATTCAAGTGATGAATCTAAAATTACATCCATGGGATAGAAGAACATGAAGGGGAAATAAATTGAAACAAAACCCAATACTATTACATCAAACTATCACATACAAGCTCCAAATGAATAAGAGAGAATTGAATTGTTTCATGTGAGGGTCATATCCAAACATACCAATATTGACACACTGTTTGACAGTGGGTCGCAGGAAAACTTAATCTATGAAGACTTGGTTAAGAAACTTAATCTTGAGACCATTCCACATCCAAAACCGTATCTACTTGGTTGGATTTGTAAGGATGCAAATTTACAGGTTTCAAAGAAGTGCATATTGTGGTTTGCAATAACTGCACATTTTATTGACACAGTTGAATTAGATGTGGTTCCACTTGATATTACAGGTATTGTGTTGGGCAGTCCTTACTTGTATGACAAGAAAGTGATCTTCCATCGTCATGAGAACAAATACCATTTATTCAAAGATGGAAAGGAGTACATTGTTAGAGCACATCGTAAGAAGACAAATATTGCAATGGTAAATGATGTACAGGTAAAGAGGCTGGTGAATTCAAGTAAAAATTTTGTTCTTCTAATGATTAAGCATAAAGCTTATGTTAATCATGAATCATTTGAGGATTTTGATCCTAAGTTGAAATTATATTTATATGATGTATTTTATGCACATCATGAGATGTTTCAGGAGCCAACAGGATTGCCTCCAAAAATGGAGATTCAACATGAGATTCAGTTGCAACAATATTGTCCTCTTCCAAACATCGGCATGTATCGCATGTCGATAATGGAGATTGCTGAAATTAAGAGGAAAATCAAGGACATGTTGGACAAAGGACTCATAAGGCCAAGCACTTCGCCATACAGTTCACCCATAGTTTTGATTCTAAAGAAAGATGGTACTTGTCGCATGTGTGTATACTTCAGAGCTTTGAACAAGATAACAGTAAAGAATCGATACCCACTCCCAAGGATAGATGATTTGCTTGAGCAGCTGAAAGAAGCAAATTTTTTCACTAAGTTAGATTTACGAAGTGGATATCATCAAGTAAGAATTTCCGCAAAGTGATATATGGAAGACTGCATTCAAAAGAAAACAGAGACCCTTTGAGTGGTTGGTTATGCCATTTGGTTTGTGTAATGCACCAGAAACTTTCATGTGTGTTATGGATAATGTTTTGCATCCATTTCTTGATGACTTTGTGATTGTGTATTTAGATGATATACTAATTTGCAGCAAAACAAGAGAAGAACATGTCTTGCATGTGAAAAGGGTGCTTAATTTTTTGAAGAAAGATAAACTATTTCTTAAGGTGTCAAAGTGTGAGTTCAGAAAGACTTCTCTGGTTTATTTGGGACATATTGTAGGAGGATGAAAGTTGAGAATTGATCCTTCTAAAGTGGAAGCCATTATGAATTGGCCCACTCCCAAAACAGTAACCGAGGTAAGAATTTTTTTAGGCACAACTCAGTATTGGAGAAATTTTATTGCTAACTTTTTGGCCATAGCATATCCTATGCATGCAGTGATAAGTGTGAAGAAAGGCTTCCAATGGGGAGGCAAACAGCAAAAATATTTGTTGAGATTCAACAAGATGATGATCCTAGTGAAAATTAAGCACCTACACTAGGTGGGGCCCATAGGCTATTTTTAGGTGATATATCTATTTTTAGAATTTGGATCAAAGTCTATTTTTAGCAGTACTCTATTTATAGATAGTTGAGAAAATTGTATGGATGGATGGGTGTATAAGTTTGCAGTGCATGTGGGAAGTTTTTTCGTGGAATGCATGTCTAAAATTAGAATGCATGTCGATTTTTGTTAAGCCCTTAACAATAATTAGACAATAAATAATTATATATTTTCAATGAGCACTTGGAAATAGTTAACTGAAGTGGAAAATCAATTAGCTAAGTGGATTTTGAGTTGAAGTGGTTGGTTGGTGGACCATGCAGTGGACTTCATTGTAACTGAGTGATACAAAGTTGTAACAGAGTTGGATGTGTAGTTATGTGATTTGTTATTTATTTTAACTCAGTTAAGTACGTTAAACTCAGTTGTGCTAGTTGTAACTAGTTGTAACTAAAGATACACTAGTGAGACATCAGTGAATTAAATATTAAATTAATTCACATGGAGTGATCTCACATGCAACTGAAGAAATACTACTGTTAACTACATGCACTTCAGATCTAGTGGAGACCCACTTGAGAGATAGGTGAAAGGGCCTCATTGACTATCAGTTGTGACTATAGTGGTGCATTCAATGCATCTAAACACACATTGGAGATGCCAATGAGGATTGCGCAGTGAAGGAAAGGCAATATTGAATCCATTCAGGGATCTTCATCATCAGGGATTGCGCAGTGGAGGCAGGTTAGCGGCAAGATTCCCATGCCGTTCAAATTTCCATTAGCGGAAGGTCAAATATGGCAGCAAGAAGGTGAAATTTTTGTGTCTCAAGGCAAGTATGCAAGGGAGATACTCGGTAAGTTTCTCATGGAGGGCTACAAACCCATGGATACTCCTCTTCCAAGAAACTAGAGGAAAGAGGATGCTACATCGGCATAGGTAGTGGACGCTACTATTTATCTACAGTTGGTGGGTTCGCTCATGTATTTAGTTAATACAAAATTGGACATACACTATGCGGTGAACCATCTTAGTCAAGTGATGGTTAAGCCTACCAAGATATTTTGGAAGGCGGGAAAGCATGTCCTGAGATATCTCAGGGATACATCTGAGTATGGCTTATGGTACAGAAGGACGGATGAGGCAAATTTGCATGGCTTCACGGATGTAGATTGGGAAGGCAGTCCAATGGATAGAAAGAGCACATCAGGAGGTGTTTTCAGTATCGGATCTATAGCTATTTCTTGGTACAACAGGAAATAGAGATCTTGGCACTCAGTTCAGCTGAAGCGGAATACATGGCAGCAAGTCAAGCTACATGTGAGGTTATCAGGATGAGGAATATCATGGTTGGTTTGTTCGGTTCTCATTTAGATCCTATAGTGATTCATTGTGATAATTAGAGTTGCATTAAACTCTAGATTAATCCTATGTTTCATGATAGATATAAGCATATAGATATCTCGTATTATCATATCAGATATTGTGTGCAACAGAAGATCATTTTGCTTCAGTACATTCCTAAAGAAGATCAAGATGCAGATATTCTAACAAAGGTGCTCACCAGGAAAAAATTCGAATACCATAGAGACAGGATCGGGGTGAAGGATAATCCCTTTCTTGTTGAGAGGGAGTGTTGAGATTCAACAAGATGATGATCCTAGTGAAAATTAAGCACCTACACTAGGTGGGGCCCGTAGGCTATTTTTAGGTGATATGTCTATTTTTAGAATTTGGATCAAAGTCTATTTTTAGCAGTAATCTATTTATAAATGGTTGAGAAAATTATATGGATGTATGGGCATCTAAGTTTGGAATGCATGTGCGAAGTTTTTTTGTGTAATGCATGTCGATTTTTGTTAAGCCCTTAACAATAATTAGACAGTCAATAATTATCTATTTTCAATGAGCACTTGGAAATAGTTAACTGAAGTGGAAAATCAATTAGCTAAGTGGATTTCAATTTGAAGTGGTTGGTTGGTGGACCATGCAGCAGACTTTGTTGTAACTGAGTGATACAAAGTTGTAACAGAGTTGGATGTGTAGTTATGTGAGTTGTTATTTAGTTTAACTTAGTTGAGTTAAACTCAGTTGTGCTAGTTGTAACTAAAGATACATTAGTGAGAGATCAGTAAATTAAATATTAAAATAATTCACATGGAGTGATCTCACATGCAACTGAAGAAATACTATTGTTAACTACATGCATGTTAGATCCAATGGAGACCCAGTTGAGAGATAGGTGAAAGGGCCTGGTTGACTATCATTTGTGACTATAGTGGTGCATTCAATACATCTACACACACATTGGAGATGCCAATGAGGATTGTGTAGTGAAGGCAAGGCAAGATAAAATTCATTCAGGGATCTTCATCAACGGGGATTGCGCAGTGGAGGCAGGTTGTCAAGAGGCAGTAAATTGGTGCATGTGTGAACCAATTTTTGTATGACAGTGTCAGACGATTGTATATTGTACTGAGAGCTCTTGGAGTAGAGTTTTGTATGAGATTGTTTCATGATCCATGATATACATAATATATGATAGTTGGGGTTTTTAGCTTTATGCTTTCCCAGTAAAAACTTATTTGTTACGTGCGATTGATTTTTATTGATGTGTTTTCAATTGGCGATTAAATTTCAGCAAAGAATTAAGTAGAAGGATTTTGTATTTAACAGTGGATATAATTGTTATATCGGGAGAGTCCGGTAATACATCACAGTATTAATAAAATTTCTGCAAGCTTTTTAAGCTTTAAAATACAAGATCAGCTCAACTCCAGTCCTTGCATTACTGAATTTGAGACAGCCATTCGAGATACAAACTGATGCTAGTGATTATGCCATGGGCGCAGTACTTTTGTAGTATGGTAAGCCTATCACTTTTCATTCTGAAACATTAAATGGTGTTGTAACTAATTATCCTACATATGACAAAGATCTATATGTGTTGGTACAAAGTGTCAAGAAGTGGAAATACTACTTGATGGGTAAAGAGACGATTATACATATCGATCACCAACCATTACAGTACTTGCAGTCGCAAAAAAAATTGCAGCAATCACGACATTTCAGGTGGATGGGATTCCTTCAATAGTTTCACTTGGTTATAAGGTACAAGAAAGGTATTTTCAATCAATTTGCTGATATTATTTCAAGGCCAATCATAAGTTCTTCTACTTTACTTAAAAATGATTCTATTGTACATGAGAATTACATAGAACAATATGCACATGATGCTGATTTTCAAGATGTGTATGCTAGTTTGAGTGAAGGGAATCAAGTTGAGGAAAATGATTATCACATGCATAACAATTTTCTGTTTCATTTGGGCAAGTTGTGTATACCACAAGAAGAGAGGCTTAATGTCATGAGAGAGGCTCATTCATCTCTTATTGTTGGACACTTTGGGGTAAGCAAAACAGTGGCGCGTCAAAATAGCTATTTCAATTGGCCTCGCATGATAGATAGTGTGTCACGTTTTATAAGAGGTTGTTCTATGTGTACAACAAGAAATCCTAGCAATCGGAAGCTTGGGTTGTACATGCCACTACCGGTACCGTCAAGGCCATGGGAGAGTGTCTCCATGGGCTTTGTTGGAGGTCTACCTATGTCAAGAAAACAACATGGTTATCTTTATGTAGTTGTGGATAGATTCAGTAAAATGTGTATACTTATGCCATGTAAGAAAACCATAACTATTGAACAAACTGCTGAACTTTATTTTCAACATGTATGGGTTCATTATGGATTTCCAAATTCTATTGTTAGTGACAGGGATTCTAGGTTCATTGGGAATTTTTGGTCCAATATTTGGAAGATGATGGACACAAAGTTGAAAAAGAGTACTGCTTTTCATCCGCAAACTAATGGCCAAACCGAGGTGGTGAACATAACCATTATGCAACTATTGAGAGTATATTGCAGCAAACATCCCAAGTTGTGGGATGAACAACTGCATTACATTCAGCATGCTTAAAACATGGCCAAGCACTACTCTACAAATACTTCACCTTTTGAAGCATGTTTTGGGTATTTGCCGAAATTGCCATTAGACTTCATCTTTGAGAAGTATTTTGCAATTCATGGGCATGGTGATATTGACAAGGCTCAAAAGTTCATTGAGAAAATTCAGATTATTCATCAACAAGTTTAAGAACATCTTGAGAAGAAAATATAAGGAGAGGCATGAAAAACATAGATTTGATCACAAGTTTCAAGAAGGAGATGAGGTATGGTTGCACATAAGCAAAGAAAGGATGCAAGGATAAGGTAAAAATCTCAAGCCCATTCGCTATGGTCGATTCAAGATCATCAAGCAAGTTGGTAACAATGCATTTCAACTTGACTTGCCTTCATATATGAAAATGTATTTAGTTGTCAATGTTGAAAATTTATGTTTGTATGAGCCCCCTTTGATCGATGATCAAGGGAGTGATGTTCAGCTACCTTCTATTGAAGATTTCTTTCCAGAATTTTTGGATGAGCTCAAGGAGGATACCATCCTTGACTAGAGGACAAGAGCATCTAAGAGGGGAAGTGTCGACTATCTTCGAGTTGGGCTCAAAGGAAGTAAGCCAAGAAAGGAAAAGTGGATGGAAGTTGGAAAGGTGAGGGATTTGTACCCTCATCTACTTAACATGTAATTAAAGTCTTTTGGGGTCCAAAAGCTTCCCAATGGGGAGGTGTGATCAGGAGATCATGATTTTTGCTCAAAATTTAAAGTGCTCAACACTGTATCGAACCTGAGCGATTGGGTAGATCTCATCGTTCTGATTTCGATGTCGCAAACAATTCGAAAAACCGATGTTGTATGAGGGAGATATCTCGTTCTAATCGATTTCCCAAACAGCTAAAATTTTGTGACAGGAGTCATTGGGATGCCCAGTTAGCATGCAGGTACAGTCAGCAAAAATGGAATATTCTGGGAATATTCCATTTTCTCTAGACTAGTAAGGTTTTTCCATGTGGCATCTGTTGGGAAGTTGATTTGGTTATATGTTTGTTTTTCTGGAACATTGGATGGGTGACACGTGGCTAGCCTAGAGGCTGCCATGTGTCTCCTGTATGGTGGATCAGAATTATGGTTGGGTCTGGGGGGTTTGACCCCGTGACCTCTGGCGTGCCCGCACAAACCTTCCACCAACTCTATTATCAAGTTTCTTAACCATATATTTGCTCCGCATATTTTCATAGAGTATTGGCTGGCAAGTTTGGGGGGGGGGGGGGGCCAACCCGCCGGCGGCCCCAATTGTTGTGGTCACATGGAAAATAAACCACGGCATAAGTTATAACTGACGGTTCCATAACCATTCAATCCGGTGGCAAATACAAATGGCTCGTTTGAGTGTTCACATTGATATTGCTTTGGCGGTTGTATTAACTCCGACAGTCGTAAAACCCACGGAATTTAACTTATGGTTACCACATGCAAACATCTCCATGAACCAACGGTTATTTCGACCGTTCAGAACTCCGACTTCACTTCAGGTTCTTCTCCAACCTTCTTAATGCAGAGTTAAGATAACCACGGGGTTTAAGAGGGTCTGCATGTGGCCACCCCTGCCCCTAACCAAACTTTAAATGTTAGGCTATCAATACGGCGTATTTTTAGCACTGCCCTAAAAATTCGGGGTTTGGCCAAAATTAGCTGCGGATAACTGCAGTTCTCCAAAATTAGTGGAGGTTTTGTAGCTTTTATTGGAAAAATGGCTAGGGAGGTCAATTTTCGACCAATTTGGGTGAAACAAGAGTCTAACTAGACTAATTTGAGCATTCAAGAGCCACTGGTGTAGAGAAAACAACTATTGGAGGCTTGTAAACACATGTATTTTCAATTTTGATCATAATGACAAAGAGGGACATGCCATTGGGAGCTGGACCAGCAGATGTAGCCAAGGAGGGGTGAACTTCTTCATCATGTCTGTTGTGTAAATCTTATGTGTGATGTTATTTCTCTATTATACATTATTGTTCAGTGTTATTTAGGCTTATTTACATGCTAAAAACTCACAAATTCATCTATGTTTCATGGTTAAATTCATCATTCCTGAAGCAAACCAATGGAGACAAATTGTACATGTTTTATAACTGAAAAGACACTTAGCATAGCAAAATAATATAGTCCTTTCAGATCATCGGTGGAAATTGTGCCTGGTGCAGAGGTGCCTGAATGTTTCCGTTAGCGAGCATACCTTTGGTTTGTGGTTATGGCCAATGCAAATGGTGCATGGTACCACTTTGCCAACTGAGTAGATTGTGTGGGAATCAACACTACTCTTCGTCCCAGATGTGGACTCTTGGAAAGGATCTTATTGGACACCTAATCCTCTATGGGTAGGTGTGGAAGACGAACAGTCACAAAGGAGTCCAAGTGACCTTGGAAGATGAATCCAAGGGTCACACCAATGTAACATAAATAGACATCTATGGTGAATAATATGAACATCTCACACTTATCCTTCAGCTCTTTCTCCTTTTGTGTTTATTGTCATGTGCATTTACCATGCGTGTTTAACAGATCTGTTGTAGAAGATGAGGTCTTCTGCTTCCATTTCCATGTCGTTTGCTTGGGTGTATCTAACTCTTTGGGAGAGTGTAGACGTAAAGCTGCTCTTGCTGCTCTTAGCTTGGGGATATGCTCACATTTAATCGTATGATGAAAGTGTGAACAAATCCGGCAATAAGTACGCGTGATCTTCTCTTGGTTAGAGAGAATTTTTTGTGGGATAGAAGAAACTGTGCGAAAATTGTTTGCGAGGGGCTTCAGTTCTTTGCATTGATTGACCCGGTGGTCATTCAGGTCACATAGTCTGCATGTTATCCTAGGTTTTTCCTGGGTCATTCTTGGTTGGTGCGCCCTCCCAATTTTCCCATCACACCAATGTGGGTGTGGGGTTACTGGCTTGGGGTGATGTACTTTCTATACCATTTAAGGAGATCGTCCTTTTTCTTCTCTAATGTGTGAATCATATCTATTAGAGGACGAGCTTGTGGGATATAAGTACAACGTTGTTCATGGTGATTTCCCTGACATACTAGGAAAAATATCCTAGATATGGGGTCCCATCATGCTCATTTTGTGGTCTGACGGCGTACCAGCATCATACCGCTGCTAAATCAGGGTAAGTGGCAGCCACATGATTGGGTATTTGACATAACGCACATGTTGGTCTTCTTTGTAGAGAGCGGTTGGGGGAAACTAAGGGTTACTTGATTGATCGCTTTTCGGCTGACAGGAAGAGGATGGATCTGCTCGTCACAACTTCTTGGGTTGTCGAGCTGTTTGTGGACTTTGAGTCTGTGCCATGTTCTTGGGAGAGGCAGACTATGGTTGATCGCATACAAGCTAGTGGTGTGCGAAACCTAGGTATGTAGTGACAATGGCGCACCGGGTGATTGTCACCACATTTCTGACATGAATACTGGATTTTCATGTTATTGTGATATACTATATGAACTGGATACCATCGCTGGAACATTTCCGAAGCTGGGAAATCAATGATGAAATGATCAAGCTCATCGCAGAGTACACTACTTTCAATGGGAGGTGGGGGCATGGCTGGGAGTCTTTATAGTAACTATCGTTCCTCCTACAGGTAGAGGATGGTGCAACATTCATCTCCAGATGACTGGGTGGAGGGATCCTCTTGATAGGATCGCTTGTTGACGTGTAAGGCGTCCCTATATCATGGGATTTCTGGGCAATGATGGGTATAGTGCCTATAATTATTGCAGATAGCACATGCGTGATTGGTATGCAATGCTTTTCCTTTACTTTTGGGGGCAGTTTCCTTTTTACGAGAACGTGGTGTTGCGATGTCTTCCTCAGAGCTAAGGAGTGATTTTAATTCATCCAGCTCTAGGTTCCTTTTTATGGGAACGTGGTGTTGCGATGTCTTCCTCAGAGCTAAGGAGTGGATACCATCGCTGGAACATTTCCAAAGCTAGGAAATCAATGATGAAATGATCAAGCTCATTACAGAATACACAACTTTCGATGGGAGGTGGGGGCATGGTTGGGAGTCTTTCTAGTAACTGTTGTTCCTCCTACAGGTAGAGGATGGTGCAACGTTCATCTCTAGATGACTGGGTGGAGGGATCCTCTTGATAGGATCGCTTGATGACATGTAAGGCGTCCCTATATCGTGGGATTTCTGGGCAATGATGGGTATAGTGTTTATAATTGTTGCAGATAGCGCATGCGTGATCGGTACGCAATGCTTTACCTTTACTTTTGCGGGCAGGTTCCTTTTTACGGGAACGTGGTGTTGCGATGTCTTCCTCAGAGCTAAGGAGTTTTCTCATCACGTCGATGTGGGTGTGGGGTTACTGGCCTAGGGGTGATGTACTTTCTGTACCATTTGAGGAGATTGTCCTTTTTCTTCTCTAATGTGTGAATCATATCTATTAGAGGACGAGCTTGCGGGATATAAGTAAAACGTTGTTCATGGTGATTTCCCTGACATACTAGGAAAAATATCCTAGATACGGGGGTCCCGTCATGTTCATTTTGTGGTCTGGTGGGGTTCCAGCATCATACCGCTGCTAAATTAGGGTAAGTTGCAACCACATGATTAGGTGTTTTACATAACGCACATGTTGGTCTTCTCTGTAGAGAGCGGTTGGGGGAAACTAAGGGTTACCTGATTGATCGCTTTTCAACTGACAAGAAGAGGATGGATCTACTCGTCACAACTTCTTGGGTTGTCGAGCTATTTGTGGACTCTAAGTCCATGCCATTTTCTTGGGAGAGGTGGACTATGGTTGATCGCATACAATCTAGTGATGCATGAAACCTAGGTATGTATTGACAATGGCGCACCAGGTGATTGTCACCACATATCTGACATGAATACTGGATGTTCATGTTATTGTGATATACTATATGAACTGGATACCATCACTGGAACATTTCCAAAGTTGGGCAATCAATGATGAAATGATCAAGCTCATCGCAGAGTACACAACTTTTGATGGGAGGTGGGGGCATGGCTGGGAGTCTTTCTGGTAACTGTCATTCCTCTTGCAGGTAGAGGATGGTGCAACGTTCATCTCCAGATGACTGGGTGGAGGGATCCTCTTGATAGGATAGCTTGATGACGTGTAAGGTGTCCCTATATTTGTGGGATTTATGGGAAATGATGGGTATAGTGCCTATAATTGTTGCAGATAGCGCATGCGTGATTGGTACACAATGCTTTGCCTTTACTTTTGGGTGCAGGTTCTTTTTTATGGGAACATGGTGTTGCGATGTCTTCCTCAGAGCTAAGGAGTGATTTTAATTCATCCAGTTCTAGGCAGATGTGGGTAGGGTGACCTACTACGTCACATATGGTGCAACTTGGTGATTCTCGTTGCATGGTGGGAGTCACCACCCTCTTTCCTCTCTTGGTTTTCTTAGTCATAATCATCGATTTTGCAATGGGAATTTCCTTTGCAGGGATGTTTTCGATAGTTTCCTGAATGGGTGAGGCCTCCTCGGGACGGAGGGGATTTAAACCTGTGGCAATGATGTGTGTGGCTTCCGTCCCAATAGGGGGAACGAAGTACCAAACTGGTATTGCAAAATATGTGTTTGGTAACACCACTATTTCCAAGACCTATTGGGATACGAAACCAGCTAGGGGGTAGAGGAAAGGGATCTGGGAAGCAGTGTAGGCTAGAGAGGCTATCATGGCCGAGGACTCAGCGTCACTACTCCTCGTGTTTGTGTCCTAACTAGCTTTAGTGCTTGATGTTGACATCATGCACACCGAAGCCCTTGTGACATCAGGTGATGATTCAGGTATGACAGGTGGATCTCCTAGGAATGACCCGAGGATGGACGACGGCTTGAACTGGTCGGGGCCATATTCTTGGTACCGTGAAATCACATCCGCAGTTGTATCTATGTAGGGTAGAATGACATCGGTATTTGTTAGGGGCCTCTTTTCGCTATGCGTCACTTGGTCGACAATAACGATGCGGTCCTCATGGGGGAACATCATAGTTCGGAAGACGGAGGAGGCGATGGCTCATGTTATACATATAACTCTGACCAAGGAGTATATTATAATCCAACTGGGTTTCCAAGACTTCTATGTCTATAAGGACCATCTTTCCAGCTAAACTGACCGAGACATTTTGGTAAAGGCCGACGAGGGCCGAAGGGAGACCATCGTATGCTCTAAGCGTGATGTCTCGTGGCTTTAGTTCGGGAGACCCTAACTTCTGCCAAACGTTCTTTGACATGATGCATGTGGATGCACCTTCGTCAATGATACATCGATGAATGGTAATGTTTTGGACCAACACTAGTATATGGAAGGCGACCATTGAAGGAAGCCTAGGGGTGGCTTTATCTAAATCAAAAGCCATTAGGTGCAAATCGGCAGGGTCGATGGCACCTAATGCGAAAAGTAAGGATTTTTGCTACTTTGGGCATGACTGTAATACCTCCAAAGCTGACATAGAGGTAGGGGACTTAGCTAGATCATCCACAATGCTATAGTTATGGGATGCTTTGGAATAGTTTCCTGCTCGCCTAATTGGTCCCTTAGCCATCTTTGGAAAAGGTTAATTAGGCATCTTTGATATGGTCAAAGGTGTTTTCGGTGCACTGGTACTAGCCCCTAATGTGTTGGTGTCTGGTGGGTTGTCGTAACTTTTATTCTGTGTTTGAAAAAACATGTCTTCACCAGTCATGTAGATTTTGTGGCTATTCTTTCCAGAGTCGTCGGGAGTTTGTTTCTACGTGCTAACTATCCCTTGATGGGGGAAAGGTTCTTGCATGATTGTTGTCTATTGGGAAGATCCCCCTTGTCCACGGTTACTCTGTAGCTTCTTCAGCTCAGGGAGGTCAAGACAGTGGTCAGTGTAGTGGTCGTACTCACCACAGATCGAGCAAGAGTGGTATGTTCGAAGAGGTGGCCTTTTGTTCAGCCTTTGGGAGTTGCTTGGATCCTAATTTTGATTTCGGTTGGAGTTGCCTTCAGCCTGAGAACACAGAGGGCGTTGCTGGTTTTTTCTCCCCTGTCTAAGATTTCCTTTAGGCTTACTTTTTCCTTTTTTCTTAACCATGTTAGGAGGGTATTTCTCCTGGTTATATGGTTGGCATGGTTGGTTTTGGGAGGGTTGCACAAATTTCACCTGTGCATTATTCTGCATGTGCAGTTCTTGTGCTGGGGACTGAGTATAATGTGGTCCCTAGTTTGTAAATGGTTGTTGGGGGGGAGCTCTTCCATCAGCATTTCTATCTGCGTATTGGGTCCCCTGAGTTGGAGAATAGGGTCCTCCATGCTGATGGTGATACGACGACGTCCTACTGGTCAAATTTTGTAGAGGAATGTGATGAATTTGGTAGTCGGGTTGTGGTACGTTCTAGGTAGAATCATACGTGTAACTGGGGTTTTGAATGCTACTGCTTGGGTAACTTTGGGTCAATGACCCAATTAAACCATCTGCAGAGTTCGACGCACCTGGAAATTCTTTGTAAGTTTGCAGGCACGTGGAATTCAGTAGGATATTGTAAATATACCCTAACTGCGTATAGATCAGCTCAAGTTTTTGGGCCTTACTAATGGAATCCTCTTCGAATATGGGCTTTTGTTGCGCCACATCCTTCGAAATCTCCGTGGTGAGAGTTTTCAGGAATGGGTCTAACATATCTCGATCGTCGAGTTTGGCTTTGCACAAACTACGACGTTGTCGCCATTCATGGAGATGGTCCGAGATATGGACGACGGGGGTTTTCCTAAAGTGGGTTAGTAACTCCATTCCAAAATCATGGTGAATGGGTAATTGAAAATAGGTCAAGAACGCAGTGGCGAAGGCGATAAAGGTTCCGTGTGTAGTAGAGGGTTGCTCCACATACCATTTCACTGCTACTCCGGTTAGAGTGCGTTGAAACAATCTTAGTCGAATAGTATCGTCAAAGAAGTTGTTCGATGAACACCACAGGTGGAAAGTCATAACATGATTTCCAGGGTCTTCCACTTCCTTTCCTTCAAAATTTGGAATGTCTGAAGGGAGCTTCATGGGCATGGGAGGCCATATTGGGTTGTGTGCAATGGGGTCATTTTTCAACTTGGTTAAATCTAGTATATTTAATGAAGCTAGAAAAAGTGACTGTGAGATTGTAGCCATTGCAACTTGTGAAAACACAATGTTCTGGTTTGGAATAGGTTTTTTCTATCACGTACCCTGATGTGCGTTCAACTAGATTCCCGAATGGGTGGCACTCCTCTGCCCACTAGGGGTTGTAGGAGGAGTGGTGTGTGGTGACCCTGTGGGGGTGTTCACCGATGTGGCATTAGGAGACTGACTAGGGTTCCAAACTAATGATGCCCCAATAAAGGATGAACCAATAATGGTGGCAATGTTCCGTCTTTGACGCCTAAATGGTGAAAGACCTGAAACCCCTCCTGGTAATGGAGGTAGGTCCAAAAGACTTCTAGATCGACGAGGTCCCATTAGGTCTGTTCTAGTGTCGACTAGGAATGGCTTTGGAAATATTTGAGAGGATAGAGATTATAATCAAAGAAAAACTTCGATCGCATACACAAAACAAAGCAAAAATAAATTAAATTTTCCCTTTAGATTAATCTTATGTGATCAGTCAGTCAAAAAATATGGTTTTTTTTTGCTTGCATATGATACTCAAATCCTAGAAGGCCTAATCATCCTCACACACTCAAATGTAATTGGTCCTTGAGAATATATCTTGCGAATGTTGGCACAACGTCCCGTAAGAGTTGGCGACGCCCCCAGTCAACCAAAGAAAATCCACCAAGGTAAGGGTAGAGGATATAGTGCTTTCCTGCACCATCGCCTATAGGGAAAGGATTTCCTAATTTTGGCCACTAAGCACCACTATCCCACGTGAGCATTCAATTCTTGGGCTTCTTGGTAGTTCAGCTAACAGTGCTGAGTATCAACCGGGTCAGGTAGCCCCAACTGATACTGCACGCACTACGCCTAGGCCTAACCCCCTCTGAATCGGGTCTCTATCGCGCTCGGGTTTTCTTTTCCGTGGGCTGATAGGTGGATTTTAAAGTTCCCTAAATATTCAACTTATATGTTTCAAGATGAAGAATGATCAAGGCAGATTATTGGATGCCTACCCCCTCGATCCTAACTTAGACTATAAATTCTTTTGTGGCCCCTGTGGGGAGAATTTAGTGAGTTTTGTTTAAGTTAGTTTTAGGTGTCTTTACTTTGCTTAGTGTGTGGATGTGTGTGAGAAAAAAGTGAACAAGCACATAGTTTTAACATGTGGATATGCGGTGATCCTTTTCAAAATCCTTTATTTAAATTATGTTCTATTGTTCCTTGCTTAAAATAAAAACATGTGCAGATATGGGCCGATTTCTATTTTTCCTGGTTAATCTATGTGATCAACTATAGGGAGATGGTGAGTTGTGAATAGAGAGTGTTCATATGCTTCCCTAGGATCATCGGAGGGTGAGAAGGCAGCAGAGGTTACTTTCTCTTCTATCGACAATTCGATCTTAGTCCCGAAATCCTAGTGCAAAATTGAACTAAACTAATGACTTTTACACTAGAAAAATGAATTAGTTAAGCATGCATGGACTTGGGCCACTTGCTTTGGCTAATTACCTAGGTGTTTTGGTACCTAAATTTGCAGAACATAAATTTTTTTTCGGAATGCAAGTTAATTTGCCTCCTACTTAGACTATGTGTGAACTTTTACAAAAATCAACTTGAAATAAAACTAACACCAAGCCTACCAAAAGCAGCTAAGTGATTTTTAGCAAGTTGCGAGGCACCTCAACCTATGCTAGCAGATGTATTAAGGGCTGCCAGAAACCTTTACAAGAAGGAAAATATTATTGGAAAAAATTGTCATTATGTTTTTGCGCCCAAAAGGCTGAAACAAGCACGATGTCTGTGTGTAGTTCAGTTTTGAAAATGTGCCTTGGGGCACGTCTGTCTGTGAGAAATGCGCGCAAACTTCCTGCAAAGTAGTTTTTTGGGAGCTTTTCTGCTTCAGTCTGTCACTAGGGATGAACTAGGCCATGAAAGAGAAAAAGGGGGCAATTCTAGCCCAACTCCACAGCAAAGAAGGAGGTCTCTGCAAAAAGGCACAACCACATAAACTTGGAAATAAAAGTTAGTGGAGTCGCCAATCCTTTGTTAGTGTGTTTGGTGCACGTATGTATGAAATCACACCAACTTAAGGGGTGTGGTTTTCCCTCTTAAGTTATTGGTCACAGGCAGAAAATAAATGGATTCAAGCAAGTTAGTGGAACATGCTCAAACATAAATATACTAGATAGAGAAATAGCATGCATATTCAAACATAAAAATTAAACTAAAACTAAAACAAATAAAACAAAAGCTCTAAATAGATTCAAACAACTCCAATAATCCAAACGGTGGCGCTTACGTCCCCTCTTATTGAGTGCTGGTAGGAAATGAGGATGAATCTTTAACCCACTTGCCAAGGGGCCCTTAGAACTAGGGGTTCTAAGTCCTTATGCAAGGATGTCTTTACTTCCGAGCTGTCTTGGCGCAAAGTCTCCCTCTCTCTACTATGGTGGACTAGAGTTGTTGGATAGCCAACAACTGAGTCCCCTCTATCTCTGCTCCAGATCACAAATTGCTGGTATTTCTTGGGGAAATTCTGGCCAGCATAACAATGTGCTCTCCTGTTTTTCATCTCTTGGTGGCCTTTTATAGGAGAATTCAAATCCTCCTTCCCTCTCTTGGTACATTGTGGATAGTGACCCAAGAGAGGAGGGTGATTCCATTGTGTGCCACATTTATTCCATTGTGTGCTCCCTTGATGTCCTGAGGCTTGGGTGGTTGTCCTTAGGTGGCTTCAAGTGTGGAATCAATGTCCTGGAGTGTGCCTTGTGGTCCTGGAAAGTGACTTCCACCACTCCCAGGATTGCACACTTTTTGGAGAAAAATGCGTAGAAAGGCACGTTTATCGAAGACTTTTGTGTGCAAAGGCACATTTGACTAGTTCTTCTTGTACGCAATTTGATTTTTCCTCAGACCTTAGAGATTTTTAAATAATTTCAGATTCTATAATGTCTCTCAACCATGTAAATCCTTCTGTTTGACATTAAATAATTTCACCTTTGCTTGTACGATTTTCCAGTGATAACAGTTTACATGTATGCAATGTTCTGTATAGATGGTGTTTTGTACATGTTGTTTATGCAGTGTTATGTACAAATGGTGTTGTCCGCATGTTGGATATGCAGTGCTATGTACATATGGTGCTGTGTGCATGTTGGATATGCGGTGTTGTGTACATATGATGCTTTGTGTATGTTGCATATGTGATGTTGTGTACATATGGCGTGGTGTGCATGTTGTACATATGGTGCTATGTACATGTGGTGTTGTGTGTATGATAGTACATGTGGTGATGTGGGCATGTGGTGTCATGTACATGTTGTAGATGGAGTTCTATGTGAAGATGGTGTTGTGTACATGTCGTGCATTTTTTGTTGTGTACATGTGGTGATATGTACATGTTGTGCATGTGGTGTTGTGTACATGTGGTGTTATGTACACATTGTGCAAGTGGTGTCGTGTACATGTGGTGCTATGTACATGTTGTGCATGTGGTGTTGTGTACATATTTTTCAAGTGGTGTTGTGTACACGTTGTGCAGGTGGTGTTGTCAGTGGAAAGACACTAGAAGCAAGGTTGCTTGGTAGAGTCAATGTGTGGTCTATGGATGTGCAATACTATTGTTGTATATATGTTGTACATATTGCACCTTTGATGTTGTGTGCATGTGGTGTTGTGTATATAGGTTGTTGTGTACATGTTATTTATGCAATACTATGTATGGATGGTGTTTTGTACATGTTTTTTATGCATTCTTGTGTACAAATGGTGTTGTGTGCATGTTGGATATGCGATGTCATGTACATATGGTGTTGTGCGCATGTTGGATATGTGGTGTTGCGTACATATGTTGTTTTGTGCATGTTTAATATGTGATGTTGTGTACATATGGCATGGTGTGCATGTTGTACATATGGTGTTATGTACATGTGGTGTTGTGTGTATAATAGTACATGTGGTGATGTGTGCATGTGGTCTCATGTACATGTTGTACATGGAGGTCTATGTGCAGATGGTGTTGTGTACATGTTATGCATGTGTTGTTGTGTACATGTGGTGCTATGTACATGTTGTGCATGTGGTGTTGTGTACACGTGGTGTTGTGTACACATTGTGCAAGTGGTGTTATGTACATGTGGTGTTGTGTACACGTTGTGTAGGTGGTGTTGTGTACATGTTGTGCAGGTGTTGTTGTGTACATGTAGTGTTGTGTACACGTGGTAATGGGTACATGTTGTGTGGGTGGTGCTATGTACAGTTGGTACTATGTACATGTGGTACACATGGTACTGTTGTACATGTGGTATTGTGTGCATGTTGTACATGTTGTGTTGTGCACATGTGGTATTTTGTTCATGTTGTACATGATGTTTTGTGTACGTGTGGTATTGTGTATGTGCATTGTGTAGTCGTGGTCTCCTGGCATTTGTATTTGTTGTGTTGTAATTTGTGTCTGTA
Organism: Pinus albicaulis; assembly: GCA_034641835.2. NCBI lineage: Eukaryota > Viridiplantae > Streptophyta > Pinopsida > Pinales > Pinaceae > Pinus > Pinus albicaulis. The sequence continues at coordinate 470,591,091 of CM076571.1, forward strand.
TTATGTTGTGTTGTACATATGATGTAGGTGTATGCATTGTATTTGTACGTCGAGTGTAGGTGTATGTGCATGTATTGTATGGAGTTGTATGTCATGTGTGGGTGTATGTGTGTGATGTAAATTGTATGTGTGTGTATGTGATTGAAGAGAAGAGAAGGTAATGGGTGATTTCCGGGTTTGGAAACCGATTCGGTGTGCATATGGAAAAGACAAAGGTAGAAGCAAAGGACCTATTGAAGGATAAGTATTGGTATTTCATTTCATTTTATTATGCATGTGATATATGACTATGATTTATAATGGTTACATGTGATCTATGACTTTGATTTATGATGGTTACATGTGATTTATGATTATGATTTATGATGGTTGTGTTTTGAACTAACCAGATGTGATATGTTATACATGATTATTTAATCAAATAGCTAGTTTGAATTGTTGTGACATGAATTGAACAGAATTGTAAGTGTACCTTATTGACGAGCTACTAATGAGGTATGATTTGAATTTATTTGAATTTATTTGAATTTATTTTGACTCTAATGGAAATTATGTGCTTGGTATAGGAATGCATGAACATGCCCCGTTTGATGCTTGGAACTAACTGCAAGAATTAGCAGCATCAGCAAAAATAATTGGAACAGGAAGAAATATGTTGGTAAAGCACTTCAGGAGAAGAGCCATTGTGGGACATTGGTACCCAATAGGGTCCATTGATTTCCATGAGCATGCTATAATTGGTATGATGGTTTTGAGGCAGGTATATGCCTTAGGTTTTGGACCTTATGATGCGAGGAAGCCTTGCCAATGGAGGGGTCACTCGAGGGACTGTGTACCAGAGAAGGGGATGCCCGCAGAACTTGGAAGGTGTGTAACTGCATGGAAGGGGTTGACTGGATTGCCTAAGGGACTATGCAGCAGAGAAGGGAAGGTTAGGGAATGGATTTTTTTTGGTCATTAGCATTGCCAAATGGAATCAAATGCACATTGGGAGTGTGCCTTGGAACAATGAGTTCGAAATTGTTCACCGAGAGGAAAACAACGCATGATTGTAGCACTAGACATTACATGCATACTTTGGCATGGCAATGGATTCTAGACTTCCTATGAAGGAGGTGAGTCTTGGTATTAATTTTGAGGGTGGAGGTGTGAACCTCTGGATTCCCTTGTTGCAGATACAGACATCACATCCTTTTATTTGTGGGTTGAAGAAAATGTGTATGTGTGTAAGTGTATATTATTGTAAATACTATATTGAGCTAGATTTATAAATCTCCATGGACAGTATGATTATTTTTTGGTTGAAGCAAATGTGCATGACTATATTTGTGGTTTTCATTGTAAATACCATAATGAGTTGTGTTATGAAGCTCCAATAAATGCTATGATTTTCATGTTTTCAGCAGTGGTCCTTGTAAATATTGCAACAAGTTGTGTTATAAAGCTCCATGGGCAATATGTTTTGGTTTTAAATGGTTTTGTTGGTTGTAGGTGTCATTGAACACTGAGGATGGTGTTCCCCCAAGGGGGAGGGTTCTGTAACAGCCCTGGTTGAATTTCCATGTAAAAAAAATATAATACCAAGGTCATGAGACATGTATCCCAAGTTGAATGGTTGGCAAAACATCCTAGCGGGGTGTTCATTTGGTTTATTATGGATAAGGAAATTGGAAAAGGCTTTGGAAAGGCAAGAGGCATTAATTAGCATTTTATTTATGAAAATAATGGAAAATAGGAGAAAAGGAAGGTGAAAGGTCATAGATTTGTATGAGAAGGAAAATGAAGAAAACAGAGGCCTCATTGATTAAAAATATTTTGAGGATCAATTCATAGCTTTTGTCAGTGTTAGATTTTGGCAGTTCAGTTTTGGAGCTCTCATTTTATTCTCTCGCACTCATACTCTTGGAAACTTAGAGTTTTCTTGGATCACCCTTATAGGAGTGTGTCATACTTTGGATTTGGAGTAATAAAGCAAAGGAAAAATAGGAAAGTGCAAGGGGACTGTAGGATCAATGGCTACAGCTGGCTTGCTTTGCAGGTACTGAGTTGCATGTATGATTTCCTTGCTATTTGCATTCATGGCACATGCATGTGGTTTCTTGGTTATGATCTATCATTAGCATGGAGGATTACCTAGATTGACAGTGGTTTTTCCTAGCCTTGACATTTCCAGGATAGGCATGGTGTTGTGGATTTAATCTTTGTTTTATATTTGGTGCTCATGTTCCATATGGCTATGGGTTGAGTTATTAGTTCTTGGAAGCCTTGCTTGGAAAAATGCTCTAGAAGCCCTGTAACAGCTTGGGTTTAGTTACTATTATTAGAAGCCTTGGTTGGAAAAATGCTTTAGAATCCTTTGGTGGGTTGAGTTGCTAGTCCTAGAAGCCCTGGTTGGACAAATTCTCTAGAAGCTGCGTAGTAGTTATGGGTTGAGTTACTAGTCCTGGAATCCCTGATTGGAACAAACACTCTGGAGCCCTAGACAACTTTGGTAGAGACTGATCTAGTGATAGTTAGTGATGTCTGACTGTGAGGTGGAATCACAATTTTAGGGTTGAGGTGTTTTAGCCTCTAGAAGCCATGTTTTGGCTTTTTTTTTGTTATTCCACAATATCCCACATTCATGCTTAGAATATGGCATGGGGGTGACTGGCTGAAAGAAAGATTTGGTTCAGCCTAGTCTATGGTCGGGTGGTATGTGGAAGTGCCTAAACTGGTTGCACTTTACACATGTTAATAAGAGCTATTTCCCTCTTATATTTGATGGGTAAATATACTTGCTCATATCTGGTTTTTATGGTTGTTATATCCTCGTAATTTATGTTGGTTATATGTTGGTTATGAGCATGGTTTATGAAAGACTTGAGTTATGACTCTCATCATGTTTTGGTTGGTATATGAAATTTTAATGAATGAATGACCTAATAGATAAAATTTTAGCTATTGGGAGGATATATTGGTGCTCCTTGACGATTCTCAGATAAGTATGAGACCCCTTTGCTTATATTTTTTTTATGACCTGTAGATTACATGTTTGTGACATGTTTGACGAAAATCATGTCATGGATAGTAGGGTTCAGATCAAGTACTTAATAAATTTTTTACATTATTAACCTTGTTTCAATTTTATTTATCATTTTTGGGAGTTTCATGAAGTTCTAGGCAGTGGCCTGAGACCTAGCCCTGAAAAAGTGGCTCAAAATATGGGTTTGTTGGCACAAAACTACCTGGAAAATCCACAATTACTGGCATGCCTTGTTGTGGGAGTGACTGGAACGCCTCATTCACATGAATGGCTTGTCATGGGAGTGGTTGAGGGTCCAGATCAGTAAAATTTCAAGTTGTCTCAAGGGTTGGTCACATGGAAGGGTTGGTTTTCTCTTGAAGGTTCTGTAGCATGTGTGGAAGGTCAAATTGGTTGTGTCATGTCGATTCCACTTCCCTAACAATACTTGGGGAGTTGAATCACATCATAGTAGCCTCTCGTCACATGTTTACTCCAGCAGATCAGTTAACTTGGGTAAATGTGGGAGGACGGTGGTTACAATATGACTCACACTTTGAGCTTGAAGTAGTCCAAATAATGATCAAAATTTTCAACCTTCAATTGAAATATGATGATCTCATTTCTCTGGCCTCTGAAATCAGATATATTATGCATGATTTAGAAGCCACTGGATGTAAAATGGATGTTCCTCTCACAAATTTCATCACTTCACTATATCCCACTTATTCTCATTGTCGTGAATCATTACAAGCCAATGGTAAACTTAAATAGATTATCTTTGACTCCCTTGTGGAGAAGTTTGTGGAAATATAGAAATCTTTTAGAAATATGAAGATAGTTGCTCAGTGTTCTGAATAAGTTATGTGCCTTGCACAGAAAGAGAATATTTAGGCACAAAATTATTATAGATGAAGAGGTGGAAAAAGAGGACGTGGAAAGAAGAATAACAAAGGAAAGGGGGAAACATTACTAAGGAGGAAGACTTGATCTTCATTGTATACGCTGCAACAGAAATGGACATGATGCTTCCACATGCAAGCTCTCTTGGGATAGAATCAAACAAGAAATGAATGAAGAGATAGGAAAATCATCATATCTAGGGAAAGGTAAAGCTCTCGAATCCATTCATTATATTGTGACACATTGCAATCTTGTAGTAATTGAAGACTTGTTTAATGATTCACTTGCTTCGTGGAAATATGCATGGTTGCTTAATTCAAGAGAAACCTTGCACATAAACTTTTGAAGAATTAAATGAAAATGTAGATGGATTATTCTAATTTTCAAACAAATCAAAACTCAATCCATCTAGACTTGGCACCATCAGACTCAAATTTCTTGGACTCCCTGACTTTCACCTTCATGATTTTTTCTACCTCCCAATTTTGTGGAGAAGCTTGTTTTCCTTGGTTCACATTGTCCATCAAAGAAACTCCAGTCACATGTTTGATAGCAAATTTGAGGTGATAAAAACATCAGAAAACTCACTTGTTATGACTAGGATAAAAGAAGAAAGACCCTTGAAGCTGCAAGGAACCTTTGCTCATGCACAAAACTTTGCATATAGTTATCAGTATGATGAAGGTACACTACCATATATTATATTATGGCATGCTAGATTTGGACATCTAAACTATGATAGCCTTCTTTTATTGAAGAGAAATGGTATTACTGGTTTTCCAACCATTCATAGGAAACTGAAGCAATGTGATGCTTCTATCTTAGGAAAACACAAAAAAACATTCATTTCATGATTCTCTTACTAGAGCATGTAAAAATATTGAATGCATTCATTCTAACCTATGTGGCCCTATGCCTATTCCTTTTGTAAATGGAAATAAATACATGATGACTTTTATTAATAACCACACCAGACTGTGTTGGGTATATCTATTGAAGAAAAATTCTAAAACTTTTGAAACTTTCAAAAACTTTCATGCATGGATTAAAAATTATATACAATCTCATATTGGCTCTATTCATACTAATAATGTAAAGTAATATACTTCAAATTTATTTGAAAACTATCTTCGTCGGCATGGGATCCAAAATCAAATAATTGTGCCTTATAATCCTCAACAGAACGGCATAGCTAAAATAATGAACGGGACAATCTTAAATATGGTACTTTCAATGATGTTTTTCAAAAATGTTAAGTTGATGTTCTAAGGTGATGCAGTGTATAGTAAGAACATATGTCCATATCACTCTCTCAAAAACAAGGCTCCCTATTAAATGTGGTATGGCCACTTTCCTTCGGTGAGGCATCTCAGGGTTTTTGATTCCACCTATTATACCTTGATACCTAAGGAATAGAGAAACAAACTTGGTGCAAGGAGTAGAAAGTGCATCTTCTTGGGGTACTCAGATACCTCCAAAGCATATCGTATCTATGACGAAGAAGTTTATATTATCTAGAGATGTGATTTTTCTTGAATCTTCCAAGACTGACAATGTTTTTTAGCAGCATCTTGATCGCTTGGATAAATTCAGGCATGCAAAATATTTTTAGGAATTTAATAATGAAATTACACATATTAAAGGGGATATCCCTATTCTATATCAATCTATGGAATCTCCTTATCAAGCACTCTCTCCCCCTCATGAAGTTCCAGCCATTGATCAAGAAGACACTTTGAGTGATGTGAATGAGAGAATTGGAAGGCTAAATATTAATTCAGCCCCATCTCAGTCAATTGAATAGCTTGGTCCATCACAAAAAGGTATTTTAAAATGGCTCACTAAGACACTTGAAAGAGTTCATCCTGTTGAGGTTGGAAAGATAGGAACAAGAAGTTATACTAGACAAAATGGAGGTGATGTAGATTATTTTGATTCAATTGTTGATATGGATGTTTCTTATGATTATGAATTAAATTGTCTACATATTTAAACCAACTTGTTTTAAATAATTTGCTTCTCATGATGAATGGAAAGGAGTAATGAAAAAAGGGTATGATGCTCTGATAAAGAATGGAACCTGGAAACTAGTGGACACTCCATGTGGAACCAAACTAATTTGTTGCAAGTGGGTCTTCAAGAACAAGCAGAAAGTATATGGCTCACTTGGAAAGCATAAATCAATGCTTGTGGAAAAAAAATCTCAGAAAGAAGGGGTCGATTATGAGGAGAATATTTCCCCACAGCAAAATGGGCTACCATTTAGGCTCTCTTTTCCTTAATAGCTCAGAATGGATGGAAATTCCATCAAATGGAGGTAAAAATTTCTTTCTCGAATGGAGATCCGAAAGAGAATTTTTTTATGTGTCAACCAGAAGGATTGTTGTGAAGGGACAAGATAACAAAGTATGTAAGCTTATAAAATCCTTGTATGGCCTCAAACAAACACCACAAGCCTAGTATGACAAATTGACTAAGAATCTTTTGAAACTAAATTTCAAACAATATGATCTTGATGATGCAATAAAGTTGGAAAAATTGTTGTATATATTATGGTGCATGTAGATGATTTACTGATGACATGGAATAATGAAAAATACATTACGTCCATAAATAAATAATTTAGGAAAGGTTTCAAGATGACAGATTTGGGATATGTTCACTGCTATTTGGGTATTGAAGTAACCCAACATAAAAAAATTTATCAATCCTTTGACCACAAAAGTGCAAAAAAAAATATCTCACATTCAAAGAAGGAAATGAATTTGTAGATGCAATAAAGTACACACAATTTATCGGAAGTCTTAACTACGTCACTACTACCAAACTAGACACGTCTTTTGTTGTTCGAATCCTTTCCAATTTTATGCAAAAACCTTGTGAGGGTCATTGGTCTACTACAAAAAGAGTTCTAAGGTACTTGAAGAGAACTCAAGAATTTAGACTTCAAGTATACACAGGTGGATGACTTCAACTTGAATGGATAAATTGATTCAAATTTTGATGTAGATAAATAAAATGAATTATCTACTTTATGTTATGTTATGAGTCATGGATCGGGAGTTTTCTCCTGTAGGTCACACAAATAATCAATTCTACCATATTCCACAACAGAGGCAGAATATCTGGCAGCTACATAAGCAACCATGGGGATTGTGTGGCTTAGAAAAATTCTTGAAGGTTTGCAGGAGAAACAAGTGCATTCTACTCCTCTTTTGATTGACAATACTTCTGCAATAAAATTGGCCAAGAATCCAAAGTTCCATGATCGAACCAAGCATATCAATACAAAGTATTATTTGATTCGAAATCATGTTTTTGCCAAGACTCTTCACCTACGCCATTGTTCCAAAAATGAGTAGATTTTGGAAATCTTCACCAAAGCGCTTGGGAAAGAAAAGTTTGAAAGATTCAAAATGATGATTGGACACACCAACATCCCTTCAAATTGGGGGGGGGGATGTTGACACCTAATCTACAGATATTGGGAAAATATTGTATATATTGTAAATATGAGATTAAGGAAGATTAAGAAACACAGAAATATGAATTCCAAGGGTCTCCCTCTCCTTCTATATATTAATGATTCTCTTAATAAAAAAACATCAATTCATGGAGTTACCATTACCTGGTCTGAAAAATATTAATATTAATATTAACACTATTAATAAATAAACTTGTTGTGGCATCTTATTTTCATGAATATATCGCCACATCTATTTGGACCATAGACAATATACTTAAACATGGTCATCCACCAACTTTGGTCCACTATATTGAGCATTGTCAACCATCATCGACAATGGTCAATCATAGGCAAAAACAATAGATATATTTCCCATGGTTGACCACTTGACCATGGTAAACCATGTTATTAAAGTTATTAGTGTTATTAATTTTATTATTAATAAAAATATATTTAATAATATTAATGTGATTAACATTAAGATTAATAATGTTATTAATGTTATTATTTGGGGCAATAATAATAATAATAATGTTTATGTTATTAATTTTATTAATATTAATATTAATTTATTCTTATTAATTTCAATGATTTACTAACATTATCAATTTAATTAATGTTGTTATTATATTATTAATATTATTAAAGTTATTAATAGTAATAGTATTGTTATAAATATTGTTAATATTAAAAATTATATTAATACATAAGGTTGTGAGGTCAATAAATAATACGGCCTCCAATACCCGATAAGATTGGATCTTGGTCAAGCTTCTAGTTGTAGAGTGATAAGGTATAGTGCCTAAGGGTTAAGGCCTCATCGAGCCCCAAACCATCATGCGAATAAGAAAAGTTTTCAATACAAAATTTCTTTGATCTCCCCGATACTCGATAACTCAAGATATGTCAATTGGACATGTGACAATGCACTAAAATGGAAAGTGATAGAGCAATGATTTGGTGTACCATGTGGAGAAGTTGACGTGGCAGTGGACATGTGTGACCCAAATTTAGCATTTTTTAGGATGGCTAGTTGTGTAAAGATGATCAGCACATGGCATGTGTTACCTGTGCCATGTGATAGAGGACACATCAGTGTTAGCGATGTATGGCTACTAGAGAATGAGGTGGAAGTTTAAGTGGAACCTAGAGCCCAAAAGACCTGGAGCGGTGTTTTATTATAAAATCACTAATAGCATGAGATATGTTAGCTGAAAAACCTAGGAGAAAAAATTATTTAACAACAATCAATGTGAATTTTTACATCATTGGGCCCTAGAGCCCCAAAATCGTGGGATGGTGTTTTCTAAAAGATCTCTAGATAGCCTGATCACATAATAAGGTTTGGATTGTAATGATCAGACCTAGTCACAAGGAGATTAAGTATAGCCTGTGAGGGCTTATTGCCCCTATAGTTCTATAATCGTAGCATAATTTTTGTGAAATAATGTTTGAGTGGTCCTGATAGCCCAAGAACTTGATATGGGAAGCCTGTGGTCACAACATGTGATCCCAAGTAACTATTAATTTAGCACCTGGGTGTTGAACAACATAATAGTAGGTGTTTTCTCCCAAATTCCAATAGCCATCCATTGGCTAATTGTCCCATGGGATAGAAATATGGATGACTCTTAATAGAAACTAGTTTCTATCAAATTCCTAGGAGAAAATTAGTTTTGTGAAGGATTATTGTGTTAAAGGATGTTTAGGTATTCCATGAATTCCTGGATATTTCTCGAATTTCAAGTTAAATTTGATATGGTGGTCCCGGCATGAAGCCTAAAGAACAAGGAACATTGTTTGCATGATCTTTTGGTAAAAATGTTTAAATTAGGTTGAACCAAAGAGAACTAAATAATTATTTCGTAAGCGTGGGTCCATGATCCATTCATCAAAGGTGATAAGTGTTTATTTTTGGCTAGTTGCAAGACTCGTATTCCCCAGCAACACAAGTTAAAAGAAAGAAAAATATATTTTTTAAATTAGAAGAAAGAAAAATTATTTTTCAAAGAGACACACCTCATTTTGCACCTTAATATCACTATAAAAAGACACTTGAAATTCTCAGTTACTCACTCATCACTCACATTTTTATTTCTCTCACACACGTGGGAAGCTATCGAGGAAGAGGTTGAATTTTCTAAAGAGTCAAATTTCTGAGATATTCAATGTTTGACCAGTTGAATTTTTTGAGTGTGATTACTTAATGATGTTCAGTAGTGTGTTAAATTAATATCATATATGATTGGAAGTAATTGTTAGTTGCAAAAAATTGTGCTTGTCTAATTAGCACTAGAATACCAACATGGTATCAGAGAAAAAATTATGGTGGGAACTATTAAATTTTTGGGGTTCTTACAATCTTTATGTACAACATATTTACTTTTACTCTTATCTAAATTTATGCAAAGAACTGCATAAATTATGGTGGCCAATAATTCCTTGTAATTATGTTTAGTTACCAAAATGTAAGGAATGTATTGCATATTTACTTTTTACTTTTACCTAAATTTATGCAAAGAATCACATAAATTATAGAGGAACGATTTAACAAAGTAAAACACTATGAGGGTGGGATTATAACCTAATTCCAATGGAGTAAAACCCAAATTTTAATGTGAGGAGAGATTTAACTTCAATGAGTAAATGGTTAGAGAATATGTGTGGGGTGAATAGTGACATAGATCCACTAGTGTTCATAAGAAATTAACCTAGGATATTTAAAAGGAATCACAGAGGATTCTCCCAGGATCGAACATAAACTCAGCGAGAGTGATTTGTGTTCGAGAGGGAGAAATTTTACATACATTCAGAACCATGACATATGAGAAGGGTATGAATTTGTGACAATGGTTAGATGAGAAAGTTGTTACCATTATCACAAAGCCTTTGTCCCAAATGAAGTTTTTATACTTCAGGGAAAAAGTTAGAGTGGTTGATAATGACTCCCTCATTGATAGGGAGTATTTATGTTGTACCATCAGGGAATACATTCTCCCTAGTTCAAGGGTATTGACCAAGTGCCATGTAATGTGGCTAGGGATACTGGCCCAGATAACATCAGGGCCCAGAGTGCTCCCTCAGTCAGAAGGTTTTGACCATATTTCCAAAGTTTACTTTGCTAGTGGGTAGAGTGAGTGCCTCAAAGCATTGGGTAAGTATTTTTACCATCCAAGTGTTATGTGACGACATGGGGGAATGGTAAATGGGCCCAGGGTTTCACCCTTGGTAAGGGAAAATTGACTTCGTTCCAAGTGGCAACTTAGTTAGTTGGTGACCTAGGACTAGTTTTGTTTTACCTTGGTCAAGTGAAACCTTACAATATTTCCAAAGGATAATTGGCTAGTGGGTGACTATATCTTTTGCATGGTGTTGATGTAGAATTCTTTCCATCATCCATGTGGTTCTGGAATAGAACATAAATTTGATGGATACATTAACATAGCGGCCTCATTCAATCCTTTCTTGGGATGGATAAATTTTTATCTAAGTGGAACATTTGTGGAAGTCGAGGTGAATACCTCCCCAGCTAAGAGGGAGTGTTGATTTTTAGGTAGTTGTGGGAGGTATTCCTCAGCTACTCAATTTAAAATAAATAAAAAATAAATTTTAAAATAGAAGAAAGAAACTATTTATTTAATTATAAATTTAATTTTCAAATAGATGAGCCTCTTCGGGCACCCTAATATCACTATAAAAAGACATTTGAACTCCTCATTTACTCATTCACTCATCATTCACATTTTTCTCTCTCTCACACACACACCTGTGAAGCTATCTGAGGAAGTGGCTGAAATTTCCAAGAATTCAAATTTCAGAGACATTCAATGTTTAACTAGTTCAATTTTTTAAGTGTAGTTACTTAATTATGGTTTGGAGTGTGTTGAATTAATATCATCTATCATTGGAAGTAATTATCAGTTGAAAAAAAAAATGTTTTTCTAATTATCACTAGAAAATCAACACTAAGCTCACTAAATTGAGGATGAGTGAGGAAATCTCTATAAATTGAGATAGTTGGTAAAGGGATGAGTAGTGTGGATGTGGCAATGTGTCGATGTGAATAATTTCATTGCAACGAGTATCAACACAGGATGTGTCTGAACATGAAGAAGAGTGAGAATGATCTGACATGAAGTGTGAAAGTGGTGAACGTAATGAGTATGATCGGTAGTGAATTGTGATAGTGGTATGGTATGTAGTGAACTGTGATACATGTTGTGCATGGCATGAGAGGAGTGTTTGTGTAGAGAGAGGGAAACCAACATCTGTGCACACACTATTGAAGAGTTTAATAGTGACAAAGAAGCTTCAAAATTATAAGAGAGTGAAGTAGATTGTCAAGATACAAAGAGTAGAAGAGTAAGTCAAAAAAGAATAGAGATCAGAGGGGATTGGTGTCTCCTGTAGGTTGGTGCATATGAAGCAACATATGAGATTGGTGTCTTCTTTAAGTTGGTTCCTAGGAAGCAACAAAGATAATTGGTGTCTCTCTATAATGGTGTCTATGAAGTAACAATGGTGATTGGTGTCTCTAGCAAGTTGTTTTGGATTATGAACAACCTCGATTGCATGATGACACAAGGGTTATGTGCATGATGATTTTCCTTCCATTTCTGGAACAATTTGTTCCATTTAATGGAATGGCATTCTTTTCCTAAGATAATTTTGGGATCATAATGATTCACTCGTAGAGGTAAATGATTGAGAGCTCGAGGGAGGTCGGTTTTATGAAGACATATTTCAACTAAGCCTATAGTTGGGTGGATAAATTTCCCCAACACATTGGTTGTATTTTGTCAAATTATATATTGGTGCATATCAATTTGATATATACCAAGTTGTAAGTGAACTGAGTATTTTTATCTCACAAGTATGTTCTCATCGTCCACTACAATAACGGATTATGTAATTATTATTGAAATGTTATTTACTTTTACCAACTAACAATTTGAATTTATGTAAGTAAATTCATATTTAATTGTTTTTTATGTTTGCACCATTACAAAAACTGTGTTGAGCCAGTGTTGTAGCAATTTCTCTGAGCCAGTGTTGCAGCACTAGTATGAGGTTCAATATTTCATAGTTTGTTGCATCATGGGTGTGAGGTTTAGTTGTTTGGAGCGTGTTGCATCAACTATGTTGGTTCTATCCCACATAAAATTTTGTAGTAGTGTGTTGCATGTGTGCTACAATAGCCCTATTGTAACACTATGTTGCATGAATGCTACAACAATTATGTTGTATCATTGTGTTACAGGAGTGTTATAACAAAAATGTTGCATTAACAAGGATGTACCCTTCCCTGCATCTTGAAAAAACCTAGAGAATAATTTATTAACAGGTCAAAAAATATAAGGAACCAACAAATCACATGAGAAGGGTGATATTTACATAACCATCATGAAACTATGGTGTTCCCCTCTACTCTTGAATTATATATTCATGAGTAGGAGGATCCTACATAACCATCATGAAACCTTGGAGTTCACTTTTGCGCATGAATCATTTATTTTATTTATTACTTGTTTTTTTCTTTTTCAATTTTTTTTAATTAACACATCATGTGCTAGTTGAGTTGGTTTTCATACGTCATGCACTAAAGTGTACACTTGTGGGTTTTTAAAAGTGGGAATTATTTTATTATTACTACATTTTGTGGAAATGGAACAAGAATGTATGAACAAATTGTATGGCAGACATTTCTCTGTTACATACAATCTCTATATCACTATTGGGCCATCCTTCACAATGTTCCTTAAGAAGGATTATTTTGGCGGGATTCTATTATATAGCCAAAGATTATGCCCATTTTCCATTAGCATAATTCTTTCCACATCAATGGTATGTATCTTAATGGCCGCATTTTCATATAAACTATCAAACTCATCAGGTCCAAGCCAACAGATGTGAAATTTTCCTCTAAAATCCTTTGACTTTGAATCAAACAAAAATATTTGATTATATTATTATTATATTTTAATAAATAATAATAATAATAATAAAACATCACAATATTTTCTCATATTTCATTCTTGGATTGCTTTAGATAGTTTTTTTTTCATTCAAAAAGTGCACACGAATTATTATTTTATTTTTACATAAAATTGTTTTTTATTTCCATCTAACTCACATCTTTGTATATGCATTTCCATTTTCAATTATAAAATAAATTTTAATTAGATTTTTCTTTCAAATATCATTTTACAATGATGAGGACAATGCCATTGTTAGGACCTAACTAACCCAAATCATTTACCATTGGTGAGAGAGTAATGGTCACCTCATAATCTACGTATGAAATGAGGAAAGAGAAACCATTTTTTGGTTCCAAGATAGCTAAAAAAAAATTTAAAGGATACAAAATTTTCATATATATATTTATAAATTTTAAGAGTAAAAGGAAATATCCTAAGAAGGGTTGTTGGACATGTGGAGAGTTCTATTTTTCCATTTTTCTCATGTCTACTGGGTACTTAGACAATATTGTATCACATCATATGCCAAGGGAAAGGAGTTGTTTAGTAGTATGATAGAGAGTGACTCAAATTTACATATAGAGTTTGTTAATGATGCCATGTACATTGTAGTGAAGGGTGTTGGAACCATTAGGTTCCAACAATAATTATGAGGGATTTTGGAATCTAAGGACATGTTATTTGTACCAGGACTAAAGAAGAATGTGCTCTCATATTATTAGTATCCGTGATCAAGGAACAAATATATGAGATTATGTTCAAGAATGGGTAGGTGCTCATTCCTTCAAAGGAGTCAATACACACATAGAAATTTCCATCAGGTTCGAGAGAGACGCTTATACATATTAAGAGAAAACTTGTTCAAGCATTGGTACATCATAATGTCAATCACACTACAAGGTAATGTCAATCCTGGGGAGATCGTCACTAGTCTTCGAGATTTAAGTATTCAGCAGTAGGGCATGGGTAGAGCATGTGCACTTAGTAATAATGCTAAGGCTTATTTTCTAAGCAACAAAAGTATGTACAAGGTGATATTGGACCTAATTCAATCAAATGTATGTGGACCTTCTCAATAGAATTAATACAGGGAGCACAATACTATGTCGCATTCACTATTCATGTAAAACCTATATACTTTTCACGAAGACCAAGGATGAGTTATTTAGTCTCTTTTGATCATTCAAATCTGAGGTCCAACATCAATTGTACCAACCCTATACTACATTACCATTCCCTACTTATGTTTCTTTGGGAAAAGTAGTGTATCACTGAAATGTATGTGCAGAACAATTGTTCTCGCATGACATTGGGGGGCTCCTGAGGAAGAATTTCATAAGTGTGAAGCTAGAGATAAGACACTTGAGGATCTATGGTTGTATACTTTACATCAACGTGGTTTTGTATAAGAGAAAAAATATAGAGCCTTCAAGACATGATCTTTAAGTACAGTAATCCATAAGACACCAAACAAAACTTTCACTAGTGAGAAACCACGGGTATCTCACTTTTGTGTTTTTGGTTGTATTGTGTATATTCATGGTCCTTATGTGAATATATGTTTCTTAATCACAATGGACCCAAAAAAAAACATTAACGAGCCAATATGTGAATTTCAATGACAGTGGTTGATCCTCTAAGTCTCAAAATGAGGGTGGTGGAAAAAAAACTTGCTAATTCATTGATTTCAGGGAAATCAAATCTCGATCAAGAATATTCTAAGAACAAACCCTAAAATACCACCCAATGAACCTAGTAATCCTAATTGGCTTAATCCATAAGAATGATGTTTGAAATATTGTCTAAAGACTAAAGGGTAAATCAATTATTGATTCCAGCTAGATGTACAATATAAAGTACACTACTAATGGAAACATAGAGTACAATATAAAGTACACTACTAATGGAAACATAGAGTACAATATAAAGTACACTACTAATGGAAACATAGAGAACTAAGCTACTAGTGACAAGGTCAATCATGGGAAAACATGGCAGATATATTTCCCATGGTTGACCACTTGACCATGTGAGTTACCATGGTAATAAAGTTATTACTATTATTAATGTTATTAATAATATTAACGTTAGCCTTAAGATTAATAATGTTATTTTTTGAGTAATAATATTAATATTAATATTATTAATATTGATAATATTTATGTTATTAATGTTCAATATTTATGTGCATGGTATAACCCATTGAATGTTGCTTTGACTTTTTATTAGTTTATCTTTGACCAAAAAATTATGTTGTTTATCCAAAGTTTAACATTGAGAATTTTTTTTTCTTTTTATTAATATTATTTAAATATACATATTTGTAATATGATTGGTTGAGGTCTTATTATCCATTTTTTAGCAACTTTTATATCTATTAGTTACTGATTTTTTGTTTTACCTTTGACCAAAAATTTATGTTGCTTATCCAAAGTTTAACATTGAGAAAAAAAATTTGTTGATTATTATTTTTATTATTTAAATATATTTATTTGCAATATTATTGGTTGAGGTCTTATTATGGTTGTTTAGTAACTTCTATTTCTATTAGTTACTAATTTTTTTCTTTTAGTTTATTTTATTTTTATTTAACTTTTTTTTCATTTTTCTAATATTTCTATTTTCATTTTTAGTGTTTTCCTCCATACTTTCAATTTAAAATGACTTATTATCATATTCAAAACATATTCTAATATATATATATATATATATATATATATATATATATATATATAACACTCGCATAGATTAAATTGTATATTTGTTAATATAAACAATTTTAATTTTTGGTGATAACATTTAACAATACAATATTTTATTAGTTGTTTTATTTTTGTGATGAGTTTATTTATTTATTTATTTTTAAAGAATGTCAGATTTTATATTAATAATAACAAAGCTTTACATAAGTAAATCTTTGTCTTTATGTCTTATTTTTTTTAGTTTAATTAACCTATATTTAAGATAAGCCGAAGGTACTAGATACTATGTAGCCCTTGTTTATTTATTATTATGAACTTAATGTTGATATTAACATTATTAATTTCACTAATGTAATTATTTTATTACCATATTATTGACAAATTAAAGGAAAAAAACACATCCCAATCTTTTCTCCTATTTTTACTCTTGGATTGCTATAGATAGTTTTTTTTTCATTTAGAAAGTGCACATGAATTATTATTTTCATTTCACATAAAATAATTTTTATTTCAATTTAACTAACATCTTTGTATATGCATTTCCACTTTCAATTATAAAATAAAATTTAATTAGCTTTTCCTTTCAAATATCATTTTATATCATTTTTCAATGACAAGGAGAATGGCATTGTTAGAACTTAACTAACCCAAATCATTCACCACTAGTGAGAGAGAAATGGTCATATCCTAATAATTGGGTCCCCGAAGCCCAAGAATCGCACGATGGTTTTTTGCAAATGATCTCCTGGTAGCTTTATTTCCTGATAAGGTTTGGCCCATTAATGCAAGAGTATCTAACCTCCAAGTCAAATATATTTGGCTAGACCTATGGGTCATCCATTTACTAAGGGAGTTGGTTCCTTAATTGTTAATTATTTGTAATTTTCTATATTTCTAAGAATTATATAAATATTATGATATTGATGTAATTGGTATGTAATCATATCTTCTTCTAAGAAGAGATCTTGGGAGGTTGATTGAGTCAGATAGATTTTAGGATCTAGAGGATCTAGAGATAGGATTATTAGTTGAGAATATTGTGGATCTAAAATAACTCTAGCTTAGGATCCTTTTGTATATTATGTAAACCTAAAAGGCATTCGAGAGAATCATCACATGGAGGAAAGAGAGTCAAGAGGATTAGAGGCCAAGTAAGGCCATGAGGCCAAGAAGGGATAATTCAATGTAAATTTGGAAAGAGGATGCTTGTTGTAAATATTGTGTGTGTATTCATTAATAAAGGAGCTCTTTGTTCAAGTGTGGAGTCTGTATATTGAACCCTTGTTTACAACTTGTCAGTGTTCCTCATTTATATGAATATGTCTATGTCTTCATAATAATAACTTTATGTTACAGGCATCCTATAATGAAGCTCAAGATGAAGAATATTTTAGAGAAATAATGCAGGAGTGAATATAGGGTTGAAATCCTTTTGTAATTGGTGAAGATTAGTTATTAATTGTTGATCAACGAACCAGATCAACAATCCAATTTTATCAATCTTTCAGAGGAAAGGCACAATGGAAGTGTGGAGGCTACAAAGAGCCAAAAGGAAGCCATAAAGAGGAGCATATGAAATTCTAGAGTGATTTTTGTGTAGTAGAAGCATAATTATAGCCAAGAACATAACAAAGAAAGTAGTGGGAGACTTAACTTATTTGGAACCAGCGAAAGTCTGTCACATAGTGGAGGTCGGGGAAGCAAAACTTAAGGTTCTATCAAAAAAATATCGTCAAAATATGACACCAAGGTGACATGTCCTAGGAGGCCTTCCTGGGAGAAAAAGGAGAAGCACACAGAGGAGCATTAGGATGACTAGGCATTGAGCGGATATGGCAGTGAGCTAACACAGAAAGCGTCGAGATGACTTGGAACCAATATAATCGAACAAGTGACCAACAAAGGGCCCACGAAGGAGTGTTGACTCCTCTTAGAATGTTAACACAGTAGAAGAGGTTAAATTTTGGTGACATTATTTAATGGAGGTCAGGATCGGTTGATGATGGAAAATATTCTCGTTCCCCGAGTTCTATTTCCTAGATAGGTTTAAAAGTGAGCATCAAAAAGGAGTGTAGGGGTGACTCAACACTAAAATGGCATGTAGCAATGGTGACTTGGAACGAATCAACAAGAAGTGGAGCCAGTGCATTGGACAATTGAGACTAACATTAGACTACATGGATGAGGCTTGCGCACTTTTAAAAGGACCAGGATGGGGTCCACATTAGATAGAACTCAAGAACTGCAACTAATGGGAAATTTCCCATCCCAGAGTCTGTCTCCTGGAAATGGTCTAGTTGTGCACTTCTTGAAAGAGTCAGGATGATGTAAGTTTGGAATGACATGTAAAGGGCGACGATGTGGAGTAGGCACATTGGTTAATGAGACCAACAGAGGAAGTTTGTGCGTACAATAATACTTTACTTGGGTCGATAAAGGAATGGAACATAATAAAAGGGTCAGGGACCAAGGTCATAATCCTTAATTTCTTGTGAATTAGTGTGATCTATATGAATAGCGGAAGGGCTAAGATCCATAGACTCGGGTTTGCGTTATAAAAAAAAATTAAGGGAACCTGCATTATATAACCTTCGTTCCACATTCGTGATTGCAAGACTATATTTATAGTCTTTGGCCACGATGGTTTCACCCTAAGTCTTGGGCATATACATGTGCATATCATATGGAATTTTGGATCTAGTGGTTTATAAAAATGGTTTGGAATATACCCTTATGGCTCCTCCCAATCAATTTTAAATGAGTATTAAAAGGGGAATATTTTCCTTATTTGGGTTTTTGGAAGCACCTTTTAGCCTAAGTTTGGAAGTCTGGGGATATTAGGCCGACATATTGGCATAACTAGTATTAGGTTGGCACCATGTGGTGTCAGAGCTAGAATGCTCTGTGAACCTCAAAATAGCGAGGTTGAAGGTGCTTGGAGAAGTAGACAAAGATACAGGATAGAAATATTTTTGGAGGAACAAAGTTTCCAGAATCATATTTGGAGGATTCGAATGAGGCAAATTGTTTTCTTTTTCAATTTACATTAAATTTGGAAATTAATGATTACAAGATGAAGCCTAGAGGAATAAATTGAAGTTACATATTTTATTTAATAAGACAAAGGAGGAATATATATATATATATATATATATATATATATATATATATATATATATATATATATATAATCCACATAGATTCAATTGATCTTGTAATATGTTAAAACAAAATACTTGAATCTACTCTACAAATTGTGGAAACCAATTACAATCGCACAATCACATGAACAAGAAAGAGAAAGAATTTCAATCACACAACACAATGATGTATCTGAGGAAATCCTCAGCTAAAAATATTGTTATCTGTATATTGTATTAAGTCAAGAATATGAAACAATATAATGCTTCTCTCAGGATTGAGATCTCTCTACATTATCCCTGATTGTCTCATTCTGATCTCAACAAGTTTGGTCCAATACATAACCAATTTCTTGCCTTTGGGTTGCTTAGCATTGCTTATGCATTCCCGAGGGAATTCAGTCCTTGTTAATTAGGAAATTCCCAAGAATTTATTGCGTAATTCATCCAATGCATCCAGCTGACCTCATGCATGACCTGTACAATTTTCTAATTATACAACGTATAGTATACTTCCCTTTAACTCCAATATCAACTGGATCTTCCTTAGAACTGACATGCAACACATTTTTATAATGAATTATCAGTTATCTGATCGATCACTGCATGTGAATTATATCAGATTTAATTCACTTGACCTCTCACTAGCTCATCCATCAGTTAGAACTAATTAAATTGATTTTAACTCAAATAATTAAGTTAAACAATTACAACTCAAAATAAACTGCAACTGGACCCCCTAAAACTTAGAGTGAACTCTACATGCCTCCAATTTGACCCCCTACATGAATTGACAGAGCTAACTAAGTCTTCCCAACTTAGTTAACTCGTACAATCTGTCATATGATGTGGAATTACAATTTCCTTCTAATTTAATTAAGGGAAATTAAATTAGAAGCCTCTTCTTGTTGCCAATTTCAACACTCCCTCTCAACAAGAAATGGATTGTCTACTACCTCAATCCTACCTTTGTGGAACTCGAATTTTCCTCTTGATAATGCCTTCGTCAATATGTTTGCATCCTGCTCCTCCATGGGAATGTACTCTAATGACATAATCCTCCTTTGTACACAATCTTTGAGATGGTGATACTAGATACCAGTATGCTTGGACTTATCATGAAAAACTTGATTAACCGATAATTTGATGAAACTCCGGTTATCACAATATATCACCGTCATATCCATCTGCCAACCAAACAAACCAACAAGTATCTCCCTCATCGAGATGGCCTCACATGCATCCTAACTAGTCACCATGTACTCTACCTCTATTGAACTAAGTGCAACTGATCTATGTTTCCTATTGTACCAGGAAACTATTACTGATCCAATGATGAAGATGCCCCTTGATGTGCTCTTCATGTTGGATGGACTCGCTGCCCAATCTACATTTGTGAAGCCTTGAAGCTTCACTCCCTCTATCCTCTTGTACTATAGCCCAAACTTTGTAGTGCCTTTGAGGTATCTCAACACATGCTTGTCTGCCTTCCAAAATATCCTGGTAGGATTAACCATAGCTTGACTAATTTGGTTAACTGCATAGCATATGTTTGGTCGTGTGTTCACCAAATACATGAGTGAATGTGCAAGCTAACATTAGATGGTAGCATCTACCACTTTGCTTGAAGTAGCATCCTCCTTCCTCCAATTTCATGTTAAAGGATTCTCCATGGGTTTTATGCCCTCCATGGGAACTTCTTCAGAATCACATTGGCATACTTTCCTTGAGATACAAATAGCTCCGCATCTCTTTGCCAAATTTCCAATCCCATGAAATAGTGCAAGAGCCCTATGTCCTTCATCTCAAATTCTCTTTCAAGGTCCTCTTTGTAAGACTTGATGAGCTGCTCATCACTTGTCAGTATCAAATCATCGAAATAAAGTACAATGATCAAAATTTTACCTTCCACCACAATATGGTAAAAGTTAGCATCTCCTTCACTCTTGGTGAAGCCCAATTCGATGAAGTAGTTGTTGATCGTGGTGTACCAAGCATGAGGTGCTTGTTTCAGTCCATACATCGCTCTCTTGAGTATGCACACATAAGGCTCTCTGTCGAAGGTCTCAAAACCTTTCGGCTGCTCAATTTACACCTCTTCCTAAATCACTCCATTGAGGAAGCCTGTATTTACATCCATTTAATGTATCTGTTGTCCCATCTGCACTGAAAGTGGAAGGATGGATCTAATTGAGGAGTACCTTGTGACTGGTGCAAAGGTCTCATCGTAATCAATCCCCTCTACCTGACAGAATCCTCTCGCGACAAATTTTCCCTTGTGTTTCTCCACACTCCCATATGTTGCATAATTCACATTGTAGATCCACCTAGATCCTATATTTGACTTTCCCTCTAGTCTTGGGACAGCTTCCCATGCATTGTTTCTGATAATGGAGTCATACTCCTCAACAATGGCATCAACCCAAACTAGTTGTCGTAGTGATTCCTCGAAAGAGGATGGCTCATATCTACACTCTCGCTCATAAGAATCATGTACCCAGTGTACCTCTCTGGGGACCTTCTCTTCCTGTGTTGTGATGTGGGTGCTCCCACATTCTCTCTAGCATCAAGAACCAACCTGTCATCCTCTCTGGTGCACTTCCTTCCATCTCTAGATGGATCTGCATGAGTGGATACTTCCACTCTCTGCTCCTCTACTTGTGGTTTCTCCACATCTAGAGGTTCTTCTTTCAGAGCCAATAGATCCTCAACTGCATGCAACTGAACCTCATTCTCAAGGGAAATTTTCATGGCCTTCTCTTCATATAATTTCACATCTCTTATAACTATTGTCCTCATGTTTTCTAGCAAGTACACCCGATAGTTGTGAGGTGTATCAGTGTACCCCACAAATATTCCTAACTCAGCTATTGGCTCTAGCTTCTTCCTGGCATATTTGGTTACATGGAAATAAACCGATGAACCAAAAGTTTTAAAATGCGCCACATCTAGTTTCTTACCTGAAAAGGCTTCCTCTGGTGTACTCATCCCAAGTATCCGATGAGGACTTTTGTTTTACACAAATATTTTTTTGTTACATGCCTCAACCCACAGATGCAACGGTAGGCCCTGATCATGCAGCATCGCTCATGTTTCTCCCACAATAGTTATGTTCTTCCTTTCTGCAACCCCATGTTGTTGTGGGTTACGAGGTGGTATCAATTCTCGTCAAATTCTTTTTGAAGCACATAATTTCTTGAATATGTGCAAGACATATTCTCCACCATTGTCACTTCTGAAAGCCTTCACCTTCTTCCCTATATCTTTCTTGACAAGTGCTTTTATCTCACAAAACTTTGAGAACGTCTGATATTTCTTTTGCATGACGAATATCCAACACTTGCGTGAAAAATCATCTACAAAAATCACATAATACCTATGTTTTTTTTGGAGGCTGTCAAGAATGGTCCACACACATTTGAGTGAAATCTCTAAAGGATCACTTTTTGTTATATTTCCTTATCGTGAAAGGTGGCTTTGGTGTACTTATCCAATGTACACCCTTCGCATGTATCTCACTGCTCAAGTGCACCCTAGGGAAGTATTGTATAAATCTGTTACATGATATTCAAAGTGCCATGGTGTAGACGGCCCAATATTCTATGTCATAACTCACTGATTTCTTGGATCTGCACCTTCTCTGCTTTCATCCTCAAGGAAGCACATTCTCCTACATCCAATTATAGAGGTTCATTACACGAACCCCAATATTCTTCACCTATCCAGTGGCTTTGTGATGAAGGAACACCTTTCCTTTTCTAAATATCACATCATAGCCATAGTCTTCCAACATAGCAAAAAAACTAAATTCTTCTTTAAACCAGGAACATACATGACATCTTTTAATGTGACACGAGTACCAAACTCCCTCTAAAAGGTAATTGTACCTATGTCGGTCGCACTGTACCTCCCATCATCTCCCATCTTGATGTGCATCTGGAGATCCTTCTCCTCCAAGCTGTTGACTGATAAAAGGTGCCTTTTAAACTCCTAATTTCCTTCACATTAATTATCAATCCAGGCAATTCCTTCTATTTCAAGAGTGTACACAGTATGTGGCTGCTATTTAAATCAGAGAGTAATGTTTCATAGATTGCAATATAGATCTCTTAATACAAGAGTAAACAGATGCATCATGTAAATTCTAATTGCAATTAAAAGAAAACTCAATCCTCTAATGAAATCAAATCCTACAGCAATTCAAGTAACAACAATATGCAATTCAAGTAACAACAATATCAGTTGAGAGTACAGTAGTGATAACTCTTCTCTTCGAAACTGATTGAATCTAAATCAAACACATTCTTCAGTAAAACAACGATGATATCAATCTGAGAGCCTAACAGCAGTAGTTAATACTCATTGCAGTTGATTACATTGAGCAGAATATTTACCTAAGAAACTCAATCCGAAACAAAATTAAATTGAATAAACAACAATACTGTAAATTATAGAAAACAGATATATTTGGTTAAAACAAGAAAATAATGAACAGAAAAAGAGATAAAATCACAGAAAGCAATAATATTATCAAACCATCACACTTGCGATAATTGGAAATGTATGACACAGATGAAGCAGTGAATTCCACTCGAAGTCAGGCCCTTAGCCGCCAGCGTACACTGCTGGTTACTTCAGATAATGAGAAGGAATAGAAACTTCACTTATGTATTAATCATCAAACTGAAATAGCATTACAATATATTCGTGTTCTTCACTACAACAAGAAACTGTAATTAAGAATTACAATTTCAATAATAACAGCCCATCCCCTTTCTGTTTACAATCATCGCCTTTTATAATAAGAAAGGGGTAAAAAGATAAATGGTAAAAGAGATCCCTCGGGATCTCTCTATCCTAAGGGATACGCACAATTTTCTAACTTTAGACATCCTTTCCTTTCTTGCGTTGATCCTTCTAATTTACTTTGGCCTTATCTGCAACCAACGTGCTCCTCCCTTAGCTTGTTGCTTTTTTCGTTGTTCCTTAGTTAGGGAACAACAGTTGTCTTTTTTTGTATTTTCCTACATAAAGAAGGATAATAATTAGCCAAGTCATAATTGTAGATAATTCCTTCATTCTTACCATAATTCTTTAATATATTAACACATTAAGATATAGAAAGGATAAGAATAAAGGAAAAGGATGATGAGATAAATAACAAACGCATACCTTTTCCACGACTCAACACAAGCTACTGAAGAATTATTTATTGACGGTGATATGGAATGAAGATCCACTATCTAAGTACCACACTGAACCCATCACCAATGACACCATGCATGCAATGAGGGTTAAATCTAACTCGAACTATGAAGCAAGTGCTTCACCTGCCACTCCTTCTAAGGGATTCTTGTGTTAGGTCCCTATATTACTAGTATAGTCCCTTATTGTTGTTATTGTAACCCCCTTATTATTATTATTGTACCCCTGTAACCCCCATATTTTTATTATTTCGACCTTAAATTATTATTGTTAGGTCAGCTAGGATTACATTGTGGCCCCACTAGGATTACATTATGGCCCCATGGACTCTTATATATAGAAAGGGGGTTTTGTAATTTGTATCATCCAAGAATTGTTCATTCATGTAATGTATTGGAGGTTTCCCCCTCGAAATGGCTTATTTATAAGGTGCTGATATCTCCTTTCTACTATTTTTGGAGCTGGTTTCACAACATTTGGTATCAGAGCTTTGGATTCTAGGGTTTTGCTGCTCCAAACAGGTTATCGTGGAATTTTCGCTATAAATTGTTTTCTATGAAGGTTTAGAAGCTGAAATTTTTAGAGTGTGAAGCTGAAATCCTAAGTAACATCCATGCAAAATTTTAGAGCTTGGTTCACAACATTTTCGGAGATATGATCTGTGGAAGTTAGGTATTTTTGCAAGCTCCTGAATTTCACTTAAAAATGTCATCGCAGAATTTTCGCTATAACGTTTTTCTATGAAGGTTCAGAAGCTGAAACTTTTAGAGCACGAAGCTGAAATCCTAAGGAACATCGTCGCAAAATTTCAGAGCTTGGTTCACAATATTTTTGGAGATATGATCTGTGGAAGTTAGTTATTTTTCAGGCTCCCGAATTTCATCTCAAAGAGGTGATTGTGGAAAAAACTTCATAACTCTGTCTCTGAGCATTTGATTGGAATTTTTTAAAAATTGATTGGAAGTACATAGACTGTAGTTTCCTGTATATAAATTTCAAAGCCAAAGGAGCAAACAGTGTCACGTGGCAAGTCGTAAAATTTCGCTCTACGGAACTAGTCCATAATTAGGTCATTGTGCGAGATTGGACATAACTTTGTCTTGAAGAATTCAAATCAAGTCAGAACTGTGGCATTTGAAAGAAGCTTCAGAGGAATACTACAGGACTGAATTTCAGATATTGAGGATCTACAAGTATATAGATAAGTCAATTTCAATATCAAGCTCCTCAAAAGCAAGTAAAAGGTATGTATTTTTTTTTTCCGAATTGCATAAGTCTTGTTTGAAGAATCAAGTTGAATTGATTCCAAGGGAATATTATAGAATAGATATCAGTATTGTATTCTAAAATGGCCCCTAAAAATAATTCAACACCCATTAAGCCTTTAGAAGGCTCTACTATGACTCATGAAGACAAATAATGGCAACATGACAGATCAAAATTAAAAGAGCAAGTGCAACAAATTTCACTCTCGCAAAGAGCAACAAAAAATGACATGGAAGTTTTGAAGAAAGACGTGGAAACAAAGATGGATGGTTTGAAGAATGGCATGGATGTTGAAGATTGCAACAAGAAACAGTGAAGGAGGCATCCTAAAACATCATCCTTGATCCTAGTTGGAAAATAATCACCTAAACTAGGTGGGGCCCACACAGGTGATTTTTGGCGCAAAGTCTATTTTTAGAGTATGTCTATTTTTAGACATGTCGATCATATTCTATGAGTTGTAGGATGCTATTTGTGGATGGTTGGTCAAGTTTGAAAAATATATGGACTTCTATTTTTAGACATATTGGGCAGAGTCTATTTTTAGACTGCCAGTCTAAAAATAGATATGTCGAATATTATTAGCTCTTAATAATATTTGGACTCTAAACATTATCTTATTCTCTTGGAGCACTTCAGTCGAGTGCACAGATGTGGCACAATAGCTGACAGAATTAATTACGCTATTCCTAAGGGTTTACTAGAGCTAATGCATGGAGGACTTCAGTTAGAACTCATGTGACAGAGTTTGGTGGATTTGGAGAAGTAGTTGGTGGAGTTGTATTTAGTTTAACTCAGTTAGACTCAGTTGAGCTAGTGGTATCTAGTCTAACTGACTGATACACTAGGGAGAGCGGTGTTAATTAATTAGTTAATTAATTCACTAAATAATAACTCATTAATCAACTGAATAATACATCAGTTAACTACAGTGCATGGCAGTTTCAGTGGAGACCAGTGGAGAGGTAGGTGAAAGAGCAAATGTGACTATCAGTTGTGACTATAGTGATGCATTGATTGCATCCAACACTCAGTGGAGATGCCTATGAGGATTTATTGAGCAATTCTGCAGCAATTCGAGTTCATTCAGAGCCATTCTTCAGCAGGGATTGCACAGTAGAGGCAGGCTAGCAGGTGGCAGATATCGGTGCATGGATTTGCAAGATCGGGCCTGATTAGTGTGTAGCGATTGTATTGTACTGAGAGCTTGATATGATCAACTTTGTATGAGGATTGTTACATGATCTCTATGACATATATTATATAAATATAGTTGGGGTTTTCAGCTTCAGGCTTTCCCGTTAAACAACTGTGTTAATGTGTGTGAATTTTTATTGTTTCATGTGTGCATTGCAATTGATTTAATTTATGCATGTGATGATCAATGGTGGAATATATTCTGTATTTTTTATGAAGTTAAAATAGTGTGAGATTAGGAGAATCTTGGACATATAACACATAATTTATATAATTTCTACAATGGAAGCTAAGATGGATGGCATGGAAGCTAGCATGGAATCTAAGATGGATGACATGGAAGCTAAGATGGAAAACATGAAGAATGATCTAAAAATAGACATGGAAGGTTTGACAAAGTTGATACAAGAAATTTTTCCTAATGTGAAAAGATAGTAGAGGAAACTCATGATGAGAACAAAATAAATGTTAATGATGATTTCATAAACTCTAATGTTGGAGGGAAGAACCACCATATTCCAAAAATGGATATGAGGAAGTTTGATGGAAAGAATCCTGTAACATGGATACTACAGATGGAGCAATATTTTGATCTCAATAATGTGCAAAACACACAAAAGGTATGCATTGCAACTTTACATCTAGAACAAAATACATTTGTATGGTATCGATGGCTTTGCTCCCGTAAAAAAATTGTCACTTGGTCAATTTTTACGAAGGAAATGATAGCACATTATGAGGATACAAAGAGAAACACTTTCTTTAGCCAATTGATAAATATCAAACAAAAGTGTTCAGTGGGGGAGCACATTGAGGACTTCCAAAAATTGAATATAAGGGTAACTTATATTTCAGAGGAACACAGGATTGATCTCTTCATAGGTACTTTAAAGGATAACATCCAACATGAAGTTCGCATTTTGGAACCTGATTCATTGGAGAAGGCATTCAAGTTGGAAAGAAAAATTGAATGTAAAATTATGGCAACAAGGAAGCCTACCACTCACTTCTATAGAGATGGAAGTGTTGCTACTCCTAGATTTCCACAACCCACAAGGTTGACACCACAACAATTGGAAGAAAAAAAGCAAAAGGGCTTTGCTACAGTTGTGATAGCAAATACACTAAAGGTCATAAGTGTGCTGAGAAGAAATTATTTTACATAGATTGTGAAGAAGAAGAAGAAAATGAACAAGAAGAGGATATACACCAGGAACCACCCCTAGAAGAGGAAGAAATGAATCCGACCATATCGTGTAATGCACTGGCAGGAATTACCACTCCTCAAACTCTCGAGATAGAAGGACATATAAAGAAGAAAAGGGTAATAGTGTTGATTGATTCAGGTAGCACCCATAATTTTATTCATTATAAGGTAGCCAAGGAATTAAATTGTTTCCTATACCCAGCACCCGAATGTCAAGTGATGGTTGCAAATGGAGGAACTATAAATTGCTCTGGAAAATGCCATAATATCAAGCTAACCATGGGGGAATATGTATTGAATAGTCCAATGCTTTCCATTCCTATGGGAGGTGCTGATGTTGTACTAGGAGTACAATGGTTACAATCTTTGGTGACGATAGATTTTAATTTTCAAGAACTTTCTTGAAATTTTTTTCAGAAGGAAAGGAAGTCGAATTACAGGGTATTGTAGGGAAGCTAGGAAAGATAATAAGCTTTAATGTCATGACAAAGCTTCTAAAGAAAGAACAACGAGGCGTAATTGCACAATTATGCTCACTAGAAGTTCCAACATCAAAATCATCTATTTCTGCAGATCTCCAACAAGTCTTGGACAATCATTCCAAGATGTTTGAAACTCCCAAAGGAATCCCACCTATTCGTGATCATGATCATGCTATTCATTTGATTCCAGGAAGTGTTCCTCCAAACATCAGGCCTTATAGATATCCTTATGTCCAAAAGATCGAAATTGAACGTATGATTGCAGAAATGTTAGAGGTGGGTATAATTCAACCTAGTCAAATTTCTTTCTCTGCTCCTGTAGTATTGGTACACAAGAAGGATGGATCATAGCGAATTTGTTCGGATTATAGGGAGCTCAATAAGCTCACCATTAAAGATAAATTTCCCATTCCTGTGATTGATGAATAATTGGATGAATTACATGGAGCAATTTATTTTACCAAGTTGGATCTTCATTCAGGATATCATCAAATTAGAATGAAGACTGAAGATATTCCAAAAACAACATTTCGAACTCATGAGGGTCATTATGAATTTTTGGTCATGCCTTTTGGCCTTACCAATGCACCTTCTACATTTCAGGGGTTGATGAATTCCATTTTCAAACCCTTCCTTAGAAAATTTGTGCTAGTATTTTTTGATGATATACTAATCTACAGTAGGTCTTGGAAGGATCATGTTCAACATGTTGACAGGGTGCTCAAACTATTGCGGGAGAAACAATTATATGCAAAAACATCCAAATGTTTCTTTGGAGTACAAGAGGTGGAATATCTGGGTCATATTGTATCTCACGAGGGTGTTAAGGTAGACCCTAACAAAATTAAAGCCATTGAGGAATGGAAAGTCCCCACAACCATAAAGCAGTTGCGAGGATTTCTCGGGTTAACAGGGTATTATCGCAAGTTTGTTAAGAATTATGGGAGAATAGCAGCACCTCTAACAACATTATTGAAGAAAGATGCATTTTCATGGACTCCTGAAGCAACTAAGGCCTTTGAACATCTTAAAGAGGCAATGTACCTAGCACTGGTCTTAGCTACGCCAGACTTCACAAAAACCTTTATTGTGGAATGTGATGCCTCAGGAAATGGAATTGGTGTTGTTTTAATGCAAGAAGGAAGAACCATTGCTTTTGAAAGTCGTCCAATCAAAGGAAAGTATTTACATAAACCTATTTATGAGAAGTAAATGTTATCAATACTGCATGCACTAAAGAAATGGCGAACTTACCTAATGGGAAGACACTTCAAGGTAAAAATTGATCATGATAGACTTAAACACTTTTTGGAACAAAGACTATCTTCAGAAGAGCAGCAAAAATGGGTCACAAAGATGTTGGGTTATGACTTTGAAATAATCTAAAAAAAGGGAAGCTAAATGTTGTTGTAGATGTACTCTCAAGAAAGAATGAAGAGGTGGAAGCATTACTTTGTGCCATTTCTATTAGCCAACCAGGTTGGATAACTGAAGCAAGGGATGAATGGAAGAAGGACGAAGAAGTGTGGAAACTCATTCAAAAGTTGCAGCAAGATCCTAGTACATCTGATACATTTATTTAGAAAAATGATTCCTTATGGTACAAAGATTGCTTATATCTTTGTAAGAATTCTCAACTAAAACAAAAGACCTTTTTGGAATTGCACACTTCTCCTTTAGGAGGACACTCAGGATTTTTAAAAATTTACCACAGGGTGAAGAAAGAATTTTTTGGGGATGGCCTTAAATCTGATATTCAAAAGTTTGTGGCGGAATGTTTGGTTTGCCAGCAAAATAAAGTTGAGAGAATTAAGACCCCGGGTCTTCTACAACCTTTTTCCATTCCAAGTCAACGTTGGGAGGAGATTTCAATGGATTTTATCATAGGTTTACCTAAGTCCGAAGGAAAGAGTGTCATCATGGTGGTAGTTGATAGACTTACCAAGTATGCACACTTTTGTGCATTATCTCATCCATTTAAAGAAGGTACAGTTGCTACTACATTTATGGACACAATTCAAAAGCTACATGGAAACCCAAGGGTTATTGTGAGCGACAGAGATCCCATTTTTACTGGAAATTTTTGGACAGAGTTATTTTCATGTTTGGGTACTCAATTAGCTCATAGCTCATCTTATCATCCTCAATCCGATGGTCAAACTGAGATAGTAAATAAATGTTTGGAAGGATATCTTCGTTGTTTTGTATCTGATAAACAAACACAATGGGTCAAGTGGTTACCTCTCGCTGAATGGTGGTATAACACTTCTTTCCATACTGCAGCAAAAATGACCCCATTTATGGCACTTTATGGATATCATCCACCATCCATCACATCATCTTTAAGAGAAAATTCGAAGGTTCAAGCAGTGGAAGATCACATCGAGAATCAACAAGAAGTTCTCCAACTCTTAAAGGATAACCTAAATTTGGCACAAAATCGAATGAAACAACAGGCAGATCAACATCGCAGCGAGAGAAGTTTTGATGTTGGAGACTAGGTATTTTTACGACTACAACCATACAAACAAATGTCCCTCAAGCAAGCTAAGAAGGATAATAAATTATCACCAAAGTACTATGGTCCTTACAAGGTGTTGCAAAAGATTGGTACTATGGCATACAAATTGGGGCTTCCTGCTTCTTCGCGAGTACATCCAGTTTTCCATGTTTCATGCTTAAAGAAGGTTATAGGTGAAAATCTTCCAGTTCAAACAATATTGCCAGAACTTGATAAGGAAGGAAAAATCATATTGGAACACAGGCAGTCAGAAATAAAGAGATAAACTGACTACGGAATCGTGTTGGGTATCTTCTGTCATTGGAAGACACCCCTTTGAATATTCTACATGGGAGGATGAGAATTTTATACGAAGCTTTGAGCTACTCAAGCATTGAGGACAACACTTTTTTGAAGGAGAGGGGCATGTTAGGTCCCTATATTACTAGTATATTCCCTTATTGTTGTTATTGTAACCCCCTTATTGTTATTATTGTACCCCTATAACCCCCATATTGTTATTATTGTTCCCTTAAATTATTATTGTTAGGTCGGCTAGGATTACATTGTGGCCCCACTAGGATTACATTATGGCCCCATGGACTCCTATATATAGAAATGAGGTTTTGTAATTTTCATCATCCAAGAATTGTTCATTCATGTAATGTATTGGAGGTTTCCCCCTTGAAGTGGCTTATTTATAAGGCGTTGATATCTCTTTTCTTCTATTTTTGGAGTTGGTTTCACAACATCTTGTCATTCTTCTTGTGCAGACACTTTGTAGCATAGTGTCCAAGCTCATGACAGTGAAAACATTTTATATTTGACAAGTCTCTCTTCTTGTCTACCTGACCAGAATATGATTTGGAATGGGACTCCTTCCCTTTCCCTTTCTTTGCCTTTCCAGCCAAGGTGCAATTCTCCCCATCGTTAGTCTTTGATGAGGATCCATCTTTGGTGTTCCGTTGAATCTCATATTGGACTAAGTCAAATCACAATCGCTCCCACTCTGGTAACTTCTCCCTCCCATTCACTAAATCCTAGTATTTGTGCCAGATCCTGGGAAGGCCTAGAAGTGCTAAGCTCACCAAATCACCCTTGACAACTATCACACCAACACTTCCAAGCTCATCTTGACATTGACTGAACTTTTCAAGTATTTTGGTATCATGTCGCCCTCTCCATCTTAATATTTTTGAGCTTGTCCTTCAATGCCAGCTTCTTGTGGTCAATTATATTCTGAAACAAATATATTAAGTCCTTCCACATAACATATGGAGTTTTCTTTCCATGGAGGTTCGATACAATATGATCTCGAACTCCTTCTAACATAATCCTTCTCGCCTTTGCTACATTCTTCTTCCATGCATCAATATTTTGAGCATCTACTGCTGTAGGACTGGGAATATCATTGTCTATGAATTCCTTCAATCATTTTCCTCCACCACTGGCTCCATCATGTCCTTCCAAGTTACGTAATTTGAACTACCCTCAAGGGAATATTCAAGTCTCAATCCACATAAATACATCCTGATCTACATCTGGTCCTGAAGAATAAATATGCAAATTCAATTCAACTATTCAAAAAAAACTCGTATTCTTCTATTCTATAGTGATTCCTGATTTTCTACCATGTAGAAAATCCACATAGAATCAACTAATCTTGTAATATGCTAAAAAAAATACTTGAATCTATTCAAAAAATTGCAGAAACCAATTACGATCGCACAATCACATGAAAAAGAAAGAGAAAGAATTTCAATCGCACAACACAATGATGTATCTAGGGAAAGTCTCGGCTAAAAACCTCGTTATATATATATTGCATTAATTCAAGAATATGAAACAATATAATGCTTCTCTTAGGCTTGAGAGCTATCTGCACTATCTTTGACTGTCTCACTCTGATCCCAACAAATTTTGTCCAATACTTAACCAATTTCTTGCCTCTGGGTTGCTCGTCCTTACTTATGTATTCCTAAGGGAATAGATCCCCTATTAATTAGGAAATTCCCATGAATTGATTGCACAATTCATTCAAGGAATCTTGTTGACCTCATGCATGACCTATACAATTTTATAATTATACAACTGATAGTATACTTCCCTTTAACTCCAATCTCAACTGGGTCTTCCTTAGAATTGACATGCAACATATATTTATATCAAATTATCAGTTATCTGATTGATCACTACATGTGAATTAAATCAAATTTAATTCACTTGACCTCTCACTAGCTCATACATCAGTTAGAACTAGTTAAACTGATTTTAACTCAAACAATTAAGTTAAACAATTACAACTCAAAAAAAACTGCAATCGGACCCCCTAAAACTTAGAGTGAACTCTACATGCCTCCAGTTTGATCCCCAATCCGAATTAACTGAGCTAATTAAGTCTTCCCAACTCAGTTAACTCGTACAAGTTGTCATGTGATGTGGAATTACAATTTCCTTCTAATTTAATTAAGGGAAAATTAAATTAGAAGCCTCTTCTTGTTGCCAATTTCAACAGAATATCCAAATTTAAAGGATATTAAAGCAATTTTAGAATCAACTGAAGAAGGATTAGTACAAATCATATTGAATAGAGTGACAAAGGAAGATGTTGGCACATATTTTTTAAAATAGCAACAAGAAATATTGAAAATGGCATTAAAAGGGCTTTTAATTTAATTTTCCCTTAATTAAATTAGCAGTAAATTGTAATTCCACATCACATGACAACTTGTACGAGTTAACTAACTTAGGAAGACTTAGTTAGTTCAGTTAATTCGAGTTGAGAGTCTAATGGGAGGCATGTAGAGTGTTATCTAAGTTTTAGGGGGGCTAGTTACAGTTTATTGTGAGTTGTAATTAATTTAACTTAATTATTTGAGTTAAGCTCGGTTTAACTAGTTCTAATTGATGGACGAACTAGTGAGAGGTCTAGTGAATTAAATATAATTTAATTCATATGCAATAATCAATCTGATAATTGATAATTCACTCATAAATAACTCATGCATGTCAGTTCTAAGAAAGACCTAGATGAGATTGGAGTTAATAGGAAGTTTACTATCATTTGTATAATCATCTGAATTTTACAGGCAGTGCATTTAGTCAGAAGAAGGCCTAAAATAAAGCATTCCTTAATTAGATAACTCACTAATTTTAACCATTTGAATTGCCTTTAAAAGGAGGAATGAAGGCACAAGTTTAATCATTTTTTTGCTGAGCACGATTTGGTGAGACCAAGCAATAATAAGCACAATTTTATGTGTGGAGCTTGTAGGAGAAAGGCATGCTAAGAGAGTCCTATGCACGGTTTGGTAGTGATATAGACATAGATATTGCAGGGAGTTCTCAAGCCTAAGAGAAGCATTATATTGTTCTCATGTCCTTTGACTTATACAATATACAGATAGGAGGGTTTTTAGTTGAGGCTTTCCCCATATACATATTTTTGTTATGCGATTGAAATTTTTTCTCTTTATTGTTCATGTGATTGTACGATCGTAATTGGTTTCCACAATTTGTAGAATAGATTTTAAGTATTTTTTCTTAGCATATTACAAGATCAGTTGAATCTATGTGGATTTTCTACACATATCTTATAAATTATGATTTTTTATGCTAATTATGGACATGAAGAATTATATTTACAGATAGTAGAGAGAGGAAATAGACAATAGCCATTGTAGCAACTAAAGAAAGAGATGAATGGGAAATAGTGACAGAACTCAAGTACATAATGAAATTTTTGAAGAAGAAGAGGATAGCATGAGTTATCAAAAGAGGAAGTGAAGAGGTGAGCACCTGAAGTGAAGAAGCATAGTAGCTTTAGAAGATAAAGAGTAGAGGTGCTTAGGTTCTAATGAAGACAACTAGTAGAAGGGAGAAACCAAGAGGTTGACTTGGTACTGGTGACAAGTGAGAGACTTGTTACAGAGATGGGGGAAGTTTACTGCACCTCAAAAGTGGACAAGGAAAGTTCACAAAATAAAAAGGAAGAAAGGATGATTATTGATAGTCATGCCAATGATTCAGGAAAAAGTCACTAGAAGATGGAAGAAAGTTCCAAAACAATTGCCATGAGGCAGGTAATAGATGAGGATTTTGAAAGGGAGTTGGCTAAGTTGAAAGCAGAAATTAGCAATATAAATTAGTTGTTATAAGACCAGGGATATGGTCGGCTAATGAAGAGGAAGAAGGTGAGATGGCCTTCATTGCATGTGAAGTTGAGACAAAGGATATGTGATAGATTGAAAAAAGAACTCAGAGAAGCTAAGTGTGAGGTGGAAGTTCACTATTGTGCACCAAAGCAGGGATCAATCCTTAGAAAGGATGAAAGTGATAAATATGGTGAGAATAGACCTTTTGAGAGTCTCATAGATTATTTGGAGGATCAGCATATGATGGCAAAATCATTTATTAAGGCTAAAAGGCCTATTGATTTTAAAATTGATAATTAGTGTGTGGATGTAGGAATTATTGCAGATGATGGACAGAACATTAAATTTGTTCTATGCATAGATGAAGATTCATTAATTGGGCATGGTTATAATGTGTGAAAGAGAACATGATGTAAGCTCTCAAGAGTTACCTCCAGTTTAAGAAATTTTTTTTTTTTTTTCATCTAATGTTATATTTTCCTCTTATTCCTTCAAATTCTTCTTTAACTTTTAATATCCTTTTTGTTTTCCATCCCCTTTTAATAACCTTTAATATTTTCCATGTGTACAGTTCACCTAGATACATAAAATACCATGCCTCTCTTAAGGCCCCTATGTACAATCATTTTCTTTCGATCACACATATGCCACCTATGTGTCAATATGTAACACCTATATCCAATTATAAAACATACATGTATATAAAGATGCAAACCACGTATGGATTCCATTTGACAGAATTAATTAAAATTTGCATAACTCTATGCATAACCTTTATATATATAAGTACCCCATATATAGTTTTATATATCCTTTGATAAGACTATGGGCCGACGCACATCGATATATAAACACCTATTCCATACACATATTTTTATGTCACATATATACATATATATAACCTTTGATAACTTACTTGTCTGCGCATGTGTGGGTATATAACTCGTCTATATATATATACCACATACATTTATCATCGTTATAATATATTTTAATGTGCACATACCTATATAAGTGGCACATATAGGAATGTAAGACCATATATATAAAGATAGCCATTGTATTGACATTATTTATTTGGCGATTGCAAATATGGATGTATACGCAATGCACACCTACTTTTATAATTTCATTGAATCGGCAGAAATATATAATGACAATAGAATCAGATTACGCCTCACGCTTACACTATACCTATTATGCAGATGTATTTACACATACGTTGAAAGACGTTGATACAGGTACAGCGTATACCTATGATCAGTTCCGCAGATGTATGAATTTGATGCACGTTCAAACTTAGCATGGTGGACTGTGAGTCATTATAACAGTGATTCATTATTAATCATGGAGCGCTGAACCCCACCAGGGCCGGTATAACCCCAACCCTGATCCTGAATTTTGTCGGCGTCGCTTTTATTAATCAACCCTGAAAATAGTTTAATCGGGGTAGGTTATATCATCATGATTTATATTCTGATGCCATTACAGTTTGTCATGAGATTGACTGCCACGCGTATGGACGTCTCTGCATTACACCATTCATAGCGCCAGGTCGATTTCATCGAAATATAATCGTTTTGGTTTGTGACGGCACGTGTACGAGTTGTTTGTTTTGTTATACGCCTAGGACGCATCATGCGTACTGGATCAGAATGGAATAGCCGTGTAGCTTAGGGTTCTGACTGATCTGGATTTTCTTGCGATTACACTCTAATATTTTGATGGTTTTTGTACACAGAGATGGCGTCTTACTCAGGATTTTGAGGTGCCAGACGTCGGCGCTTGCAGGACTGATGCCCCGCAAGTAATCTGCGTGTACCGCGTATGGTTGTTGATCCAGACTGGCTCAGTACTGCGTGAGTCAAATTCTGCTCCTCAGTACCTCGTCGGCCATTCTGTTGCATCCACGCGTACTCTGATGTCGGCTAAGTTGGTTCTCCCAAATCAACTTGGAGATATTTCTGATTTGTTTGGGGCAGTGGGATTAGGGTTTCACCTACCCTTCCCATTCGTCTCTGCAGCACCATCTCAACGTATTCTCCTCCCTTTCGCTTTATATAACTGGCTCGACTCACAGTCGAGTCTTATTCCAGTTGTTGTGGTTGTAATTTTACATCCTTCCTCCAACAGGCGCGAATCTCTTTCAAGAGATTTGATGCGGACCACTATGGCGATTTAAGAGTATTCGCTTAGACTCCAGAGGGAAGGTTGAGCGTAGGGTTTATTCGCTGCACCCGAGTCTAATCTCGTCAGGTTCTATGTTTTTAATTCTTTTTTTTTTTCTTTAGTTTCGGCTTTAGACTAATGCGGCGGTTTTTCTATTGCAGGTCTTTTGACTGCTAAGATTTTTACGCCCTCGTCTGGACAGGAGCCACAGGCTTACAGGCTACCCCCTTTTTATTCCATTTTCGTCTATATTCTAACGCGCTCTGTTAAGTTTTTCGTTGAAGCAAAGCGATTTACATAGGTCCATCTCGAGTTACGATTATACTAGCACAGAGATTTATGTCTCTGGTTTATTGTCGTGCATTCAGCGTTTTTGTATTATTGATATTCAATATTGACTGTGGACTAGTTGTATGGTTCTATTTGTCCTACCTAACACGGACTGAGATCAGTGGCGTAATAGCCATTCGAGTCCAAGCTTTTTCACTTGTGGTTACTGCAGATGGCATTACTGGCTACTCGAATCCCGCCAAGGAGAAAGCGAGCTTTAATGTCGGTAACCCCCTTCCTCCACGTGAGTTCGCCCTCAGTACAATTTTTATTTTAAATTTGTATACTATGGTTGTTCGGCATTAACATATACAGACCTGCACTGTCATGGTGAATGAAATATATTTCCTTACGGCAGGACAAGTTCTTTCCTCTTATGCCATATGTCCATTCGATAACCTGTGTACCGGTTGGGTGCTCGGCCAGGGCTATCGTCGAGTTCATTCGTGGTTGTATAATTTAGTCGGGTGTCTACCAGTGTTTTAAGACAACTCTCCATGCTACAGATTGGTACAATATGATAGGTAGTCCTGGATAAAATCGGAATCACATGCATGCATAAAACACTCTGTTTACAAAGCATATCGTAGCTTGATTTAAAATGCATAGCGTAGTTTGATTTTGTTTTTTTTTTCTCCATTTATTTCATATTATGTTCTCAATCCATCCTAACTGTTGTAGACATTCATGACTTGGCAGCTTAGGGTTTATTAAATTGTACTAACCAAATACGTAAAACGTTTAAAGCGACACCATGTGATAATGGAATCTGACTATACCGTGATATATATTTAAATTTACTTGCCGCATATATTAAATCGCGTCTTTTTATGAGTCATTTATATAGTCTCTCCAACCGTCTACGAATCATTGTTAAGAGAAGATATTATTCTAATGCTCGACTCTTATATTTGTTTGGTCTTCATATATGTATGTTCAATACACATATATATATATATATATTCTCACCATAATATATGTTGAAATTTTTGAATGTCAAGGAGTCATTCGTATAACTCCCTACGCTTACGTTTTAATGTTAATGTATCTATATACATGTATTATTATTCTTTTAGTTCGTGGCTATTGTATTCTATTTATTTTTATACATAGATGTATGCAATAGGGTTTGAATAGATGTCTACATAAATGTATGATAACTTTAAGTCTTTCGTAGCTATGATGCTTGGTTCTGAAATTAAAGGCAGATTTAGGGATGCAATATATACTTTAAAATTCTTATAATGATCCTATAGAGTATAAGTTCTCTTGTTCTAGTTTAACCCTCGAATTTCATACTTTACTGTATTTACTTTCAGCTGGTTGTATTTGTACCATGCAACTTCAGTTCTGCTACAATATTTTATTTTTGCATACATATGATCATAGAAGATCACCTCGGTAGCTACAGGAATGAGAAAAAATTTAAGCATCTATAGAGACTAAGTAACCACAGATTTAAACCGACCTTGGTTTAGAGTTTCTGTGGTTGCTACTCTATGGATTTCTGGTCTACAACTAAACAGAATCTGGAAGGTGAATGCCTTAGGATGGACTCTGTTAAATGTAGTACTAAAATTCATTCATACAAATTCTCTTAAGTTTTATATGTAGCTAATTCATACCAGAATACATAAAAATGAACAAAAACTTCAGGAACATACCACTGTTGCAAATGACCAACCTCCCAACCTTAGAATCCTCTTTGTCTCCCAGGATTCACCCCCGAGCTGAGATCACCTCCTAGGACAGATCAACCTCTGATCTGCCTAGGAG
This sequence comes from Pinus albicaulis, assembly GCA_034641835.2. Classification (NCBI taxonomy): domain Eukaryota; kingdom Viridiplantae; phylum Streptophyta; class Pinopsida; order Pinales; family Pinaceae; genus Pinus; species Pinus albicaulis. The sequence goes on from CM076571.1 coordinate 470,630,570, forward strand.
CAGCTTATTTAAGCTCATATTTCCCCAAAGCATGTTTCTAATTCTGCGTCCAGAATAGCAGGATGCTTTCTTTCCTGTTTAGCCTAGGCTTCCCATTTTGGGATTCTTTAAAGTTGTTTTATGCTTTTCCTCAGCTTTTCCAGCTTTTCTTTACCTCTTCCCAACTACTCCTCTTCATTGGGGAAATTTAGATTCCTCCTCAAATCTAAATTAATTTCTTTCAATGATTTTTGAAAGATTTTGGGGATTTGTTGCCTTATCCATCCTCATGGATTTGGCAAGTGATCTCTAATTCTCATCTTGGTCAAAATGCACAATCATTTTATTTATTTCCTCAAATAAAATATGCAAATACATTCACACCATACTTATCCCTTGGGGTCCACCCCCTTTAGGATTAAATTTCAATGTCTAACTTTTAAAATTCAACACACAAATTGGGGGGTGTTACAGAGTTGGCTAAGTTGAAAGCAGAAATTAGCAATATAAATTAGTTGTTATAAGACCAGGGATATGGTCGGCTAATGAAGAGGAAGAAGGTGAGATGGCCTTCATTGCATGTGAAGTTGAGACAAAGGATATGTGATAGATTGAAAAAAGAACTCAGAGAAGCTAAGTGTGAGGTGGAAGTTCACTATTGTGCACCAAAGCAGGGATCAATCCTTAGAAAGGATGAAAGTGATAAATATGGTGAGAATAGACCTTTTGAGAGTCTCATAGATTATTTGGAGGATCAGCATATGATGGCAAAATCATTTATTAAGGCTAAAATGCCTATTGATTTTAAAATTGATAATTAGTGTGTGGATGAAGGAATTATTGCAGATGATGGACAGAACATTAAATTTGTTCTATGCATAGATGAAGATTCATTAATTGGGCATGGTTATAATGTGTGAAAGAGAACATGATGTAAGCTCTCAAGAGAGGAAAGAAAACAAAATTGTCTTGTACAGGAAATCGAGGTGGAGACTATATGCCATGGATAAATGCAGTTATGGAAGAAAATCCTGAGGTAGGAAATTTTTTGTTTCTGGATGAGATGCCTGAAACATAGAAATTTATATTTTATAATCAGGTGTTTGAGGTTGATAATATTTTGGAATATATGTGTACTGAATATTTTAACGAAGCAGTTATTACAATGGAAGAAGCGGATGAAGATTTGATGAATGGATTGAAGGTTCCAGTGTTGCATGAGGAAAGGGTGCTTGGAGCACCTAAAGATGACCTAAAGTGACTCCAAAGACTCGTTTTTAAAACTAATGAGTGGTTTTTGTCTGCAGGTAGTGAAAAATGTAAGTATAAACAAATTCATAATTTTGTTATTTTTGTGGAAGATACAACATTGGGAGAATATGCAGATATAATGGGTACAAATAGTGGAAATTTTCAAGAGGATAAGAGTTGGCTTGGAGACACTTCTGTTAGCACTGGAATCAGCACTTGGATTGTGACAAACGCCTCACTGGACACATCTTAATCTCAAGGGATTTTCTTATAATTTGATTTGAGTTTTTTGGAAAGTGGTTGAAACTCATACACACTGAAATGGGTTTTGAGCAGATAAGAATCTCTCACGCATATGAGGGCATTGGTGCATGTGGTATAAATTTTGAGTTTGTAGCCTGATGGTTAGAATAATGGAAGACAAACAGTGGATATGTAAAAAAGAAGCCCACTGTTAAGAGGAAAGGGTAACACAAATTCTAGATCTAAAATGTATAGTGAAAGAATGATTTTAAAAGACTTACAAGAATCTCACTTTACATTTTAAGAATCCCATTACAAGTAATGCTTATGGCTAACATGACCTCATGAATCAGGAATGCTTGATGAATCAAGACTGACAAAAATAGATTAGCATGCATGCTAGATCAAAAGACTTATAAAAACATGAAACAGAATTTAATTCCACCTCAAGGAATGCTTATGAACAATCTTCAATTCATACTAAATCAAGAAAGCTTGGAACAAGACTTACCAAAACATACCCATATGTCTTGGAGGTTCACAAGACTAATAAAAACTTAGGTAGAACTTTTATGATAAATCTAGAAAGACAGATAAAGTATGTAAAAACATAAGGGAAAACAATACACACACCACACAGTTTGTGAGTCCTCAATAGTGCATCTGGATATATTATATACTCAATATACCACACAATATTCCATGAAATAGACAACCCACAAACCCTTTTCTCCTTGCATTACACATTATATATACAAAAAATGAGTTATGTAAAAAGCCTTCATAAAAAGTACAAATTTGTTTCTAAGACTTTATTACAACCCTCTACATATAGTAGAGCTTATCCAAAACATAAAAAGAAAGTAAAATAGAAATGAAGACGGATCATTGCAGCATGGAGCTCGAGGTGGCTAAGCTGAGTTGGCTGAGTGCTCCTCGTTGCTTGGAAAAAGACTGCCTCCACAAAAAGTGCAATCTACCAACTGAAAATAACACTTGTACCCTTATATGCAAAAGTGTAGGAGAAACTAACTGAAAGGAGTAATCAACTGGAAGATAACCACCTTTCAGGTGAGAAAAACCTCTTTTTTTAACAGGTCTTCAATATTCGAATAACAATCAATACCTTGACCAAGACAAGAGATATGTCTTCGAGCTTTGAGGAGGAGGTGTTATATTTGCTGATAGATGTCAAAAAAATTTAAAACAAGTGCTGCCAGAAATTCCTGAAAAACCTGTAATTGCCTCTGAAATCCTGCCTATGCTTTCGAAATCCTGCTGATACTAGCCACGTGTCGGGATGAAAGTGGAGGGGAGTGAAGTGAAGTGTGGAAATGGAAATTAAGTGAAAGACATGGTAATGGAACAATAACCTGGAGAAGCTATTAAGTGGAATAATAATAAGCGGGAGGAGTAAGTGCATTAAAATATATCACAATCACAATCACAGAGTGGAGCAGAGTGAATACATTATCGGGGCGAACTTGCAATGCGATATGTCACAATCGCAAGACAAAGGGGCTATCACAAATCAGGGATCAGAGGATTATCGCATTTTGAAATCAGAGGATTATCACATTTCACAACTAGAGGGGGCAACATGGGTAGTTAGTAATAGGATTTGCGATATGCAATAAGCGAAGTGACGTGGCAGTAAGGTGGGTCCTACCAATCGCATCAGGGTTTTTACGAGCAGGAAACAGACAATAACAAAGGGATTGTGAAATAAGGTAAAGTGGGTCCACAAAGCAATACGATAGTGTGGTATGACGTGGCGATAGGCGGGTCCCACTATTATCACAATCGGGGATTTAAGGAGGCTGGAGTAAGTGAATGCACCGAGAATTTGCGATTTGCGATGAATTACGTCCTATTAATGGTTTTAAATTGGAAAAGAGATAAATAAATAAAGTGTCCCAAAGCGTAACAAAGGAGTTTTGAAGTGTTTAAATGCTACAAGAGCGTAACAAAGGAACTCGACGGTGAGATAATAAAGCATAACATAATTGAATTTGGAGGGTTTAAAGTGGATTTAAATGGAATTTGAGCACTATACTTTGGATTTTGGATTTAAAAAGGATAAAAAACTAATACATTTTAACCCTCCAGCACCTCCAACGATAGGTTAAGAGATAAGAGAGGATCAAAGACACAACTACAATAGTGACCAGACTTTGAAAAATTGCAGTGCTAACAACTTCAATTTATGAAGTACAAGAAAATTTGGAAGAGGGCATGCAAGACTACAGAGGAGAAATATTGGAACTTGCGAAAGAATAAATGACAGTAGGAGAATGGAGTAGAACCATGGAAGAAACCTTCTATAAAGGTATAAAAATATTATGGAAAATATACCATTTTAGCAAGATTCAAAATACAAATTTGTTGGAGTAGTCAAACAACCTAAATTTGCAGCTCAAGAGTATGCAGCGTTGGATGCACAGTTTTATTGAGAATAAGCAGAAGTATAAAGAATTGGAAACGATAGTAGCCATAAAAATTTCTTGAGGAATTTAGCAACAAAAAAATGGTATAAATGAGGTATACCAGCAGAAGACAAAGCTTGACAGTGGACTTGGTGGAGCATGGATATTGATGAAGAAGGAAACCAGGTGGAGTTTCCATAGAGTGAAAATAACAATTAGCAACAAGTTTCCATGTACTGAAAGGGATTGCATGGGTAGGATTATGAGTAGGAAACAAAGTGAGAAATGGGATCCTGGAAAGGATAATGTGCAATAGAAAGTAAGGTGGGATGGCAAGGAAAGAGCATATTGTAGTAAGGCAACAGAAAAACTACAACATAAAGTATGGGATCCATGAGGATTTCAATCATTCTATGGAAGCACATGGTCAGGAGACCATGAATATTTTTCACCTTGGGAGTATGATGCATGATCATCTAATCTCCAGTTCAACTACGTTTGGCTAGACCTAGGGGTCATCCATTTACTAAGGGAGTTGGTTCCCTAATTGTCAATTATTCGTAATTTTCAACGTTTCCAGGAATTATATAATAAATCTTCTTCTAAGAAGATATGTCGGGAGGTTGAGTGAGTTATATATATTTTAGATTCAATTAGATATTTTTAGGGAAATGTGTATTTAGAGGATCTAGAGATAGGCTTATTAGTTGAGAATATTGTGGATCTAAACTAATTCTAGTTAAATATCCTTTTATACATTATGTAAGCCCAAAAGGCATTCAGGAAATCCATCACATAGAGGAGAGAGAGTCAAGAGGATTGGAGGCAAAGTAAGGCCACGAGACCAAGAAGGGTCGATTACATGTAAATTTTCCATGAGGAGGCATGTTGTAAATATCGTGTGTGTATTTATTAATAAAGGAGCTCTTTGTTTAGGCATGGGATATGTATATTGAACCCTTGTTTATAGCTTGTGAGTGTTCCTCATTTATATGAATCTATCTTTGTATTCGTAGTAAGAAATTTGTGCTTCAGGCATACTACAATGAAGATCAGGAGAGAAAGTGCTTTAGAGAAATAATGCAGGATTACGTATGGGGGTGGAAGCCTTTTGTAATTAGTGAAGATCAATTGTTGATCATTGATCAACAAACTAGATCAACGGTCCAATTTTATCAGAGTTTTGCAAAGGGAACGCACAATGGAAGCGTGGAGGCTAGAGAGGGAAGAAAGGAAGCCATAGAGAGGAATGCATGGAAGTCTAGAGTGATTCCTATGCACGGGAAGCACAACGACAGCCAAGGACATAACAAATAAAGGATTGGAAGACTTAACTTATTTGTAGCCCGTGAAATTCTGTCACATAACGGAGGTCGGGGAAGCATAACTTAAGGGTTTGTTAGAAAAATCCCATTAAAATATGACACTGGGGTGACATGTCCCTGGAGATATTCCCCGAAATAACAAAGGAGAATCACACAGATGAGTCTCGAGATAACTAGGCATCGGGAAGACATGGCAATAAGAAAGCGTTGGAATGACCTGGAACCAGTATAATAGAATGCATAACCAACGAAGGGCCCATGAAAGAGCGTTGACTCCTCTTGGAAGGCTAACACAATAGAAGAGGTCAAAGGCTAGGGACGTTATTAAATAGATGCCAGGATCATTTAATGATGGAAAATATTCCCGCTCCCCGGGTTATGTTTATCGGAGAGGTTTAAAAGTGACCAACGAAAAGGAGCATCGAGGTGACTCAATGTTAGGGTAATGTGTAGCATCAGTGACTTCGAATGAGTCAAGGAGAAGTTGAGCTAGTGTGTTGGATAGGTGATATTGACAAGTGACTACGTGGACGATACTTACACTTTTAAAAAGACCAATATGGTGTCCACATTAGATATAATTCAAGAACTACAATTTGTGGGAAATTTCCTATCTCGGACTATGTCTCCCAAAGGTGGTCTAGTTGTGCGCTTTTAGAAAGAGTTGAGATGATGTGTAAAGGGTGGTGATGTGGAGTTGGCACATTGGCTAACGAGACCAACATAGGAATCTTTCATGTCCAGAGACTTTACCTGAGCAGATAAAGGAGTGGCACATAATAAAATGGTCAGGGACCAAGGTCATAACCCTTAGTCACTTGCGAATTAGTGGGAGCTCTATGAATAAAGGAAGGACTATGATCCAGGGACTCGGTCCTATGTTTTAAAAAAGGTAAGGGAATCTACGTTATAGAACCTATGCTCCACAGTCATGATTGCAAAACTATATTTATATTCTTTGGCCACAGTGGTTCTGCTCTAAGTCTTGGGCATGTACATGTGCATATCATATGGAAGTTTGGATCTACTGGTTTTATAAAAAGAGTTTGGAATATGATCTTATGGCTCCTCCCACTTGATTTTAAATGAGTATTAAAATGGGAATATTTTCCTTAGTTGGTTTGTTGGAAGCATCTTTCGCCCTACATTTGGCATTATCGGGATATTAGGTCTGCATATTGGCACAACCATTATTAGGCCGACACCACTCTTAGTCACATGGCCTAGTCTCAAGGGTATAAAGTATATCACATGAGAACTTAGTGACGTTGGTATTCCAAAATCCCAGAGTAACGTCTGTGAAAAAATATTTGAGTGGTCCTAATAAACCAAGAACTTGATAGGAGAAGCCCTTGATCACAACATATGGTCCTAGGTAGCTGCTAATTTAGCTCGGGATGTTGAAAACAATAATAATGGTTGTTTTCTCCTGAAGTCCAACATCCCAATATTTGTCTAATGACGTTCCAGGGGAATAGAAATATGGTTGACTCTTAATAGACAAGTTTTCTTTAAAGTCCAAGGAGAACCTTTGTTTTGTGAAGGATTCATGTTTAAAGGATTTCTAGGTATTCCCTGAATTCCTAGATATTTCATAAATTTCAGGTAAAGTTTGACTTGTTGGTCCCAACATGAAGCCTAAAGAATAAGGAATATTATTTGCATGATCTCTTTGTAAAAGTGTTTAAATGAGGTTGAACCAAAGGGAGCTCAATAACTATTTCATAAGTGAAAATTCAGGATTAATTGTTGGTCAAAGGTGCCAATCTCACTAAATTAAGGATGAATGAGGAAGTCTCTATAAATTGAGAGAGTGGAGATAGGAAAGAGTAATGCAGATGTGTAAATTTTTTGATGTGAATAGGTGAATTACAATGAATATCAATACATGATGTGTTCAAACTTCAGGAAGAGCAAGAAAAATATGACAGGAAGTGAAAAAGTGGTGAATAGTGCAAGTATGATCCACAGTAAAGTGTGATAGTGGTATGGTACGTATGAAGTATGATACATGTTGTGTAGGGCATGAGAGGAGCATTGATGTAGAGAGAAGAGAACTAACAACTTTTCACACACTATTGGAGAGAAAAATAGTGGAAAAGAAGATGCAAAATTATAAGAGAGCGGAGTAGATTAATAAGATGCAGTGAGGAGATGAGTAAGTTAGAAAATAACAGAGATTAGAGGGGATTGGTGTCTCATTGATCCAAGATCTTTTCTTTGCTGATGTCAAAAAAAATTGCTTAAAGAGTATGAAAATACCATAAAATAAACATTCATGAAGAAGCAACACAAAATGAAGACAACATAGACAAGGCACCAAGATTTTTTTAATGAAGTTCACTCACAATGTGTGAACTATGTCTCCACGCCCAGCTTTAAAGTGGAGAGGCCTCTATATTATGTCATCAAAATAATGGAAAGTACATGGCAATACCTCACTTCTGGGAGTGACCTGAAAATCTGCTACTTGGATCTGAATTTTGACTACACCAATGGATTCCTTCTAAAATTTTGTGAAAAATGAGTATAAAATTGACCAATTTTTGTAACTTTCTCCTCTGGACCCCTTTAAGAATCTTCAAGATGCCACAATAATCAAAATGTTCCTACATAATATTCCTTGGGATATACCTGAGAATCTACCTCAAAAAGCATGCATTCTTTGCACGGTTCCACTGCGCAGAGTTCCACTTAGCCTTCTGTGGCCGACCTCCATCCCTCGTCCAAATGACATGGCACAATTTAAATAAGTTTGGGCCAATGAAATTTACAAATTCCGGCTAATAGTTTGTTGTGAAGTGGCTATATTATTCTGTGGGTGGCCCGGGGTTAAACCCTGGAGGCTCCCATTTGGGTGATTGGTTATGTTTTGTATTGAAATATGGTTCGTATGAACCATATATATATATATATATATATATATATATATATATATATATATATATATATATATATAACAACAACAACAATTAATATATTGGTATCCATATATACATATATATATGGTCTCCAATATATTAATCGTCGTTTTCATTTAGTCAGGCCATCAAACTGTCATTTGTGGCTTCGTCGCCAACTTTTCCACGTCATTTGCCAAGTTGTGGGTTGGTTGGGCCTATGTGGCTACCTTTTGGGTGTCATGTGGCACAATTTGATTGGGCCATGTGGTGACTTACTATTGGCCCACATGTGTGCCTAGTCACCCTTGCCCTGTCACATCATACACCCAATAGGATACCAGGTCATGCCACATGGAGCATTTAGTAGGTGACACGTGGTGCCTCCTAAGGTTGCCACATGGTTCCTCCTCGATGTGCCACATGGCACTGTTAGTGCCAAATTTTTTCTTTTTTACAAAAAACTTCATGTTAGGGTCCTATAAGTATAGGATTCATAATTTGGAATTGACTTATGATAGTCTTGTAAAATATGTACATACCTTGCTTTCTGCAAGTTGTTTTCCCATATTTTGTAAAAAATAAAAAAATAGAAGAAGAGGGTAAAAGTTCTAAAAGAAAAATCAAAGGACTTAGGAAAAATAATATACCCCAAAGAAAAAAAATAAAACATGAAAGTGTGCAAGTCCAAATGCCACTACTTTTTACTGATGATTATGGCAGAGTGTTAATAAATGCCATAATCCATGATGAGTTAAACTGCTTAATCTTGACTTGTCATATTTCAATTTTATTGTTGTAGAATAGTGAATAAAGATTAGTCATATAGTTTAATCATGACTAATCAGTAGATAGGTAGAGAATAAAGAGGAGATCATCAGTTTAATCTGAGCCCTCGAATGATATAAGGTAGATTTAGATAGTTTTTATTGCTTTCAAAATAATAAAACGTTCAAGGTTGCTAGCTTAAATGCACCTACAAAATGGAAGAAAAAATGTTAGATTAAAGTTGAGTAGGTAGAAAGAAGTGGGAAGAATCATGTAAATACTTTTCACCAGGAAAAAATCACTAATTTCCCCTCCCCTATAGTTATTCTGCATTCTAAACTTCCAGTCAAAGAGGCTCAGAGCATTTCTCTGACTTTTTTTGGGACCGGACCCAAGGCTCAATGACTGTTAAGTTAAAAGTGTTGAATTCCTATAATAATCCCTAATTATCATCATTTACCCTACATTCATACATTTACACTTCAATTTCATAAGTAAACACCTTTTACTTCATGAAAAAGAAAATTCCCTTTTGATTAATCTCCTTCATTCGTAAAAGCATACAAACCCTCAAAAAACATCTTATCCTAAGTAAAAGTGGTGAAATCATCAAATGATAAACTTGGCTTTAAGGTTTTCACTTTACTTAGTCATATAAATGTATTTTTTGAGTATTTCATTTTCCTTGTCATATTAACTTCTAACTTATTTATTAAATCCCTAAAAACAAACCTTATCCTATTATATAACTCCTTTTATTTCAAATATCCCCAAAAAACCCATTATTATAAGCTTTTTTGCCAAAGTTAATTACCCACATGTTTAAATAAAAACCCCCAATTACACCCCCTTCGGCATAAAACTAACATTATATAAATATCCTGCCCCCTATGGTTTATTAAACCATTCAACAGGTTTAAAAACTATATAATATAATGAATAAATGCGCAAAAATGTTTCGTTGGCCTTATCCTATGCCTTTGAAAAAGAAAAATACATCACCGCCCCTCAGTTTTTATCTTAAGTCTTTTTAAATCTAATTAAAACATAAGATTCTAAAGACTTAACCTATTTCACTCTTCCCCACATACATTCATAACCTAAAGTTTGATTAAAATAAGACTAAGGTTTTGTTTTAAATAAACTTTAAAGCCCGCCATTATTCGTATTTGCCAATGCTATATGAAGCCTCACGCCTCATATTATTAACCCGCTACATATTTAAACTATACATAAACCCCAAATTACATATGTAAAACCTTTGTTTTGATTTTTTATAAAGGTTTAGAACGTAATTTTGAACCTCCGCTCCGCATAAAGCCACCCGGTCCCATATGCTTCTTTGACCGCAACTTCCCAGCAATCCTCACCGTTCGCTCATGTCCTGATGATCAGACGGTGGATGATTCGTTTCACGTTCACAAATCAAACAATATCCAAACGCCCAAACGAGCGCGAAATGGGTGGTTTTTCTATTACCGCCTCCTATGACGTGTCGCTTTTTTATACGATCGCGTTAATTTTGCCCAATACCACTTACTGCTCAAACACAACGCGAAACCCACCGATGGTTTTTCGCGTTTGCAAAAAGAAAAACCACTCTCGCCCGAGATTTGACTCGCATTTATTACAGTTTTCAAAGATTTATATCAAAGGTTAAAAGCTTTGTTATAATGTTTATTAACGTTATTGTGCATTCCCGACTGCAAAAAAAAAAAAAAAAAAAAACCGCCCAACTGTGCAAAAAAATCCATTTGCTCAAAATTTTTGAATTATATCCGGTGAAAGACTTGATTTCAACCGATGACCCTTGTTTGAATACCAATCGAAGCCATTTCTCTGCATCAGCGATCCAAGAACCACCAAAGTTTCAGAAACCCTTCTCAAAAGAAACAAGATACCTGCAAATTAGGTATTTTCCCGAATTTGGCCTACAATTTCACAATTTAAACCACCAATTGAACCAGTTAAGCTTTAAAGATTAAAATTGCCCATCCATTTTGTCTGAAACCTTGAAAAAACAGGGCAAACCCTCGCCATTTTTTCCAGAAATTGCCATTTACTGAAAACCTCATTTTTAAGCCGATTTCTCAGTCCAAGACTCTTGAAAGACAAATTCCACGGTTCAAAAGGTTTTTTAATCTACAGAATACCTTAAAAACCCCTTTTTTCATTCCCATTCATTCAGAAAACCTGTGTTTTCTGTCTCAAACTATTTCCTGTGTCCTAAAAATTCCTAATTGAGCATTGAATTTCCCATTGCTGTCATCTTTGCCTACAAAAATTGCTCAATTACCCTTTGTTTCAAACAAATTAACTATTGAAAACAGTCTAATCTTGCTTTAGTTAACTCAAAATGACAAAAAATCAAATCACACCTAAGGTTGGAGGATCCAAACCTGCTAAGCCTGGAGGATCCAAACCTCCCAAGACTGAAGCAACAAAAGCCCCAAAGTCTACTCCTGCTATCACTGCTAAGACCACTATGACTGTTAATCCTCTTCAACCTCCACTGTCCAATGAAGAAGTTATCCCTTTGGTTGAATTGGATTACAAAATTGTAGACCCTCTAGTATAATTCAATCTATTAGAAGTTCACAACTGGTGTTATGAGAAGTTCCTAGACAAAGAATAAATTCCTCTTTGGGACACAAATTTACCCAAATATGTAGTCCCAGTAACACATCCTGGTCAGGACCTGATAACACTATGCCAAAAGTATTATGTCCCAAACCAAAGATCAATTGTGAATAATGACAGGGAAATCCTTTTTTCTATCACTGCAGAGTCAATCAATGAAATGTTGCAGTTACATTTTGACCCTAGGGCAGTCCCATTATCCATTGAAGCATTGACTCAATTATATTTAGGGTTATATTTCCCTAAAATATTCATGATTTTTGAGAACTTCATGCCTAGTCATGTGGACATCCCAAAGCTGAATCCTCCCTATTCCACTTCCAAGTTTCCAAAGGGTTCTAGGCATGTTATTTCAATATTATCCTTCATCTTAGGATACTTCACTGATGAGTTTACTGATGAGTCCATCCTTCGATTCTTATCCACTTTATCCCCTGGTGAGCCTCCTGCTATGATCTTTGATTTTGCCAGATTCATTGCTGATTCCATACACCATCAATTGAAAAAGTTACCCACTGAAGGGGTATTTAGGTATTATTCCTATTTATTTCATTTATTCTTATTCTCACGGGTAGATCACTTTCCTATAGCATTGCAGAAAATGAATGTAGAGGGCCAGCCTCTATCAGTTGTCTTTTGGACATCATTATTGAGAAAGGAAGGAAATTAATACAACTACATAGATTTCACAGATTTGTTTATCAGGCCAGCTATGAATTTACTTCATAAGTCAGAACAGCCTAGGATAAATGAGGAGATGAAAAGGATATTACAGTTGTCAGAGCAAAATAAAATGGGAGATTGGTACTTGTATGAGAAGCACACTGAATTAAGAATCTTTGGAACCAATCTTCTTCCATATAAGTTACCTAAGTTTTTGACTCTCAGAGTCTTTGCTCCAGAATATTTAAGACAGGTTTTGAATGCTGATGCCATTAATTTCATGGCATCCAAAAAGAAGACCCAGTTCAAACTAAAAAATCAGATTGGTCTATTCATAGTAAATAACAGAGAAGCTAAGAAAGAGATAGAAAAGAGATTATCAGAGCTGAAATTCCAAGTGAGTTTCCCTTATAATTATGACCCCCAAGGTCTTTTAAGCAGCATAAGAGTAAAGTGTAAACTACCTCCTTTTGTACATGAGTCAAAGCCTGATATTTAAAATTTTGCTAATCAGGCAGAATGGGAAGAAAATACATTGGTTGATTTAACTGCAAATACACAGCCAACAGAAAAAGTGGATACCACACTTACTGTAGTAACTTCTAAACAGCCAGAGTCTTCAAACAAAAGAAGCAGAGATGAGGGAGCCTATATAGTAGAAACTACTTCAGATACTAAGTTCAAACTCATCTACAATAAAAGGCTAAGATTTGGTTCCATAGGCAAAGAAGAACTTATTGAAGTTGAAGATGAACCAAAGGTCAATAATGTTGAAGCCACTACAATAATAAAGGAGACTTTGACAGAGATTGAAAGAGAACAAGTAGCATCCAAAGGAAAGGAGACCCAAGTGATTGAACAATAGGTGAATATGGAAACTTCGTCTTCTCAAACAGCAGAAGAAAAATATTTGGATATTAAGGACAGATATAAGCAGATTAAACAAAGAAATGAGGAAATTAAAAGTGAGATTTATTCTCAATTTCTCAAGCAGAAGCCATGAAATCAAGATAGATTGCTTACAGCATTTTATTATTCTTCAAATAAAATGATCATGTCCTATTTAAAACCTACTACTTCAACTCCAAAAACAGTGGCTGACTACAAAAACATGGAATTCGAAGTAGATACTAAAAAGGTACATGAGTTGGATCAGATAGAATTCCACAGACATAGCTCTGAGATGCTATATTCCATTGTGGTGACAAAGGCCATGAGTGTAACAAATTTGCAAAATACTATTATCAACCTGCAAGATCAGATGAAACTTGATAAAGGCTCCTTATATGCAAAAGATCTAAGGATCAAGGCCTTAGAAGATTTGATTCTACAAATATGAGTTGACCCATCAAATGTAAAAGTTGTTGAAGTATTAAAAAAAAAAAAAAATGATGATATTGTTGCTTTGAGGAAACAGTTAAAACTTCCTCAAAGTGAGCACCCACAGAGCAAGGAAATACTTCAAAAACATAAAGAGAAAGAAGATATGATGCAGTTGATCATAAATATTACTGCCCAAATTAAGGATATGGAAAGTCAATTGGATATACTGATGAAAGAAAAAGAAACTGTGAAGGAAACTTATGCTTCCACCATTCCCACAGTTATACCTATTATTACAGCTGCTATTCCTTCTACATTGGGAGAAAAGTTAGCACCCAAAGAGCCATGGGAAACTGCAATATCAGTGCAATCAACTACTACTTCCAATACTGAATCCTCAACATCACAGGTGCAACAGACAAATGATGCAGGGAAAATTGTCAAAACAATGGAATAAATGACATTGAAAACCAATGAAATTAACAGTTTGAAGAAAATCATTCAGAACATGGAAGTTTCCAATAAAGCAACATTGATCAATGCCAATAATTATGAACAAAAAACCAAAAGACTTGAAGAACAAGTCAAAAGCCTTTAGAAGGATTTGAGTTTCACTACACAGATTTCTTATATAATAAATCACCTATGGACCAACAATATTGAGGCTATACATCTTCAATGGCCATCAATCCAGATAATATATGAATAGAGAGACCTCCTTCTAGCAGTTCAAGTTGAAATACAAATAACAACAGAAGAATAAGCAGATAAACTAGCACAGGCATTAAATCTAATTACCTTCTTAAACAGTAAGAACAGGACTGAGTTAGAAGAATTGAAGATACAAGACAGGACATAGACTATATTTCAAATCAAGAAATTATTGACAAAGAAAACCCTGATCAATAACTTGAAAGAAAAATGTGATGCTATGAATTTTTCCATTACCAAGTTTTTAGCAAAGTATACTATGCTAAGACAAGTAGGGATTCCAGACATCCATGTATTTAATGATAAATTGATGGACCAAAAGGAATATGATAAAAATATAAGGGACCATGCCAAAGAACAGGTGAATAAGCAACTTCCATAGGGATCTCCAACAAGGAAAGTTGTTCTCCAATACATTGAAGATTTATTCTTCCTTCATAATGAAATCAAACATTTGTTTGTAATTAAGCCAAATTTTGTTAAATACACTAAGGTAGATGAGAACTACAGAAATTTGAAAAGTATGAAGATACCAGATATTGAACAATGGCAGAATTTTACAAATTTATTATAGCAGCAAAGAAGCAAACAGTGAAAGAGAGTGAAGATGAAGTAGTCAGTTTGAAAGGAAACAAATAGAACAGTGTTTGATTTTGATTTTTACTGCTGAAAAGTCTCTTTTTACAGCAGTTAGAGGTCAAAATATCAGGTTAAAGAGTATCAGGGTGAAAGAGCAGAGTCAAAGTGTATCAGAGAGAAAACAACAGCTAGAATATTTGATTGCTGTAATTTCCCTTTTTACAGCAGTGAAACGATAAATAAACAGCGTGAAAGAGTATCAGAGATGAAGTACAATGTCAAAGAGTATAAGTGGAAAGAGTATCAGTGAAGTCATCTTCCAAAAAGATATTTTCAAAATTCCAGCAAACATGGACAGCTATTCAAATAAACATTTTTTGTTAGATAAGATAGCTCTATATTTTCTAGATAAGAGGACAGCTTGCTAAAGTTGTTAAGCAGTTGTCCCTCTTAATGTGTAAAGATATTTTTATTTCCTAGAATTATTCCTAGATTTCTCTAGGATATTTGTAATAAAGATTTGTATAAATACTTCAGTTTATGAAGTGTTTAGTGTGGAATAAAATTTCTAAGAACATTATAGACATTTTGCTGGTACGTTGGAGGCTTACATGTGTTGATTTCAAGGCAGCAGTCTAGAAAATATCCAATTGGACTTCATAATTCAGGATTCATGCGATAATTTCAAGAGTAAACTGCATCTATCTTGTCATTATTTCCATTCTGAGTTACATACAATTTCATATATGTTGTTCAATATTAATGATTAATTAGGAGAATTACATTAGGACTAGTGTAAGAACTCCCTGTCTTAACTACTTAATCATTTAAATGTTTTCTGCTGATTTCCGGATTTAGGAATTCTTAATTGCTCCTAGTCCCATTTGACCCCTGCCTCTTTCCTCTTTTTCCGTATCAAAGGATTCTTCATTGCCCTTTATCCTGAAGCAAGCCATCTCATCAAAACAATCTATTCAAATCTTTGAGGGTTATCTACCTTGCTCTAAGTACAATAGAATCCTTTTGGCCTTGCCTTCTAGTTCTGCTTGCTAGACTTTGACTCCATAGCCCAATGGACTAGTAGATCCCTCTTTAATTTTTCTTTAAATAATCTTATTTTCCACCAAACATTTCAAAACCAAAACCAAATTGAACTATCATAACTAGCCTAAAATAATTAAACAAAAACAAAGTTAAATCATAAAGAGAGAGCCCTCTCTAAAATTTAGGAAGGCTAGATCCTAGATTTCAAAAGTAGGTTTGTGGTTACCCCTAGTTTTCTTAAACTAAAAATTAAAAGCCCACAATCTTGAGAAATTACTAGGGTGATAACACTTCAGAGGAGCATAACTTTTGCATACTGACTTGTGTTGAGATTCAACAAGATGATGAGCTTAGTGAAAAGAGTCGCCTTCACTAAGTGGGCTCATAGGCTATTTTTGGCGCAAAGTCTATTTTTAGACATGTCGATCATATTATATGAGTTGCAGGATGTTATTTGTGGATGGTTGGTCAAGTTGGAAAAATAGATGGACTTCTATTTTAGACATTTTGGCCGAAGTCTATTTTTAGACTACCAGTCTAAAAATAGACATGTCGGATATTATTAGCTCTTAATAATATTTGGACTCTAAACAGTATCTTATTCTCTTGGAGCACTTCAGTTCAGTGCACAGATGTGGCACGGCAGCTGACAGAAGGAATTATGCTATTCCTGAGGGTTTAATGGAGCTATTGCATGGAGGACTCAGTTAGAACTCAAGTGGCAGAGTTATGACACAATTGGAAGAAGTAGTTATGGAGTTGTATTCAGTTTAACTCAGTTAGACTCAGTTGAGATAGTTGTATCTATTCTAACTGATTGATACACTAGTGAGAGTGGAGTGAATTAATTAGTTAATTAATTCATAAATAATTACTCATTAATCACCTGAAGAATACATCAGTTAACTACAGTGCATGGCAGTTTCAGTGGAGACCACTGGAGAGATAGGTGAAAGGGCAAGATAGACTATCAGTTGTGACTATAGTGATGCATTTATTGAATACAACACTCAGTGGAGATTCCTATGAGGATTGCGTGAGAAAGGCTGGAGAAATTCGAACTCATTCAGAGCCATTCTTCAGCAGGGATTGCGCAGTAGAGGTAGGCTAGCAGGAGGGCAAAAATCAGTGCAGATTTTTGTTGATTGTTCTTGATTAGTGTGTAGCGATTGTATTGTACTGAGAGCTTGATATGATCAGCTTTGTATGATGATTTTTACATGATCTCTATGACATATATTATATATAGATAGTTGGGTTTTTCAGCTTCAAGCTTTCCCATTAAACAACTGTGTTAATGTGTGTGAATTTTTATTGTTTCATGTGTGCATTGCAATCTTGATTTAATTTCCGCAAATGATCAATGGTGGAATAGATTTTGTATTTTGCATGAAGTTAAAATAGTGTGAGATCAGGAGAATATTGGACATATAACACATAAGTTATATAATTTCTACATGGTATCGGAGCAGTGTTGATCATTGGAGGAGATTGCAATTATTGAAGCGGTTGAGTTTTGTGCTGGTGGAATTCGAATTTGCTGCAGTGTTTTCTTGGTGTCGAAGTTGAGCATTCATTGAAATGTATTTCAACAGATTGAGATTAGAGTATGCCCTTGATGGGAGCTTTAATTACATAGCATAGAAGGAGAGGATGGAGGCGGTGCTAGATGATAATGGGTTGAAGGAGTTCATAGATGTTGATATTCCGAAGCCTACTTCTAGCGATGCAGCCGCTCTTGACGCATGGAAAAAGAAGGTAGCAAAGTGTCGAAGGATTCTGTTGGAAGGTGTGAAGGACCACATTGTGTCCAGCCTTCGCGGGAAAGCAACTCCATTCTTAATGTGGAAGGCTTTGACAGACTTGTTCAAAAGCAGAAGTGACCAGAGGAAGTTGGTGCTTAAAGACAAGCTCAAAAAAATAAAAATGGAGAAAGGCGATAGTATTCCAAAATACCTCACAAAGTTTGTCCACTACAAGGATGAGGTAGGAAGTGTGGGGGTTACTGTTGTTGAAGAAGACTTGGTGAGCTTGGCTCTCCTTGGGCTTTCGAAGAGTTGGCATAGCTACGAAGACTCTGTCAATGGACGGGAGAAACTGCCAGGATGGGAGCGACTTTGGTTGGATCTTGTGCAGGAGGAGATAAGGTGGGGTACCAGGGATGGATCTTCATCAAAGAATGAAGATGAAGAAAATTTCGCTTTGGCTGCCAAGCTCTGAAAGGAAAAGGGAATAAATCTTCCAAATCTGAAGCTAAAGGCAAGAAGCATGATTTTTCCAAGATGAAGTGTTTTCATTGTCACCAGCACGGGCATTTCGCCACTAATTGCCCACAGAAGAAGAAGAATAAGAGCGTTGTTGGTTCTGCAGCAGGAGAGGCCTTCGCCTCGCAGTTTGAGCTCGAATTTTCTTTGATCGCATGCTTGGTTTCAAGTGTGATGGGATCGGTGTGGTTTCTTGACAGTGGTGCATCTTTCCATCTGACCGAAGACAAATATTTGTTTAGTGATCTAGAGGAAAAGGATCTTGGAGTGCACATCGAGATGGGCGATGATGGTAGATACAGTGCGACTGGTATCGGGACCATTTCCTTTGAGAGGGAGTCCGCTAAACCATTCATATTGAAGGATGTCATGCATGTTCCAGGATTGAAGAAGAATCTGATCTCCATGGCGATGCTGGAAGACAAGGGTTATGATGTTGTTTTCAGTGAGGGAAAAGATTTCCTCCGACATAAAACAATTGGTCAAACCAGGAGGATAGGGATTCGAGTTAAGAATCTTTATCAATTGCAGGTAGATGGCTCTTATTTACCTTGTGAGGCAAAAGAAAGAAGAAGGAGTGGTGAGAAATGAGATGAGGGTGAGCTATGGCACAGGATATTGGGCCATCTTCACCATGGTGCTTTGAAAATTTTGCAACAGATTTCTACCAGAATTCCCAAAGGTACACTTGCACAGTCAGATCAGTGCAAGGGATATACTTTGGGAAAATTTGTGAAAGCCACCTTTCATGAGAAGGATAGTCGCGCCACGACGATCCTTGAGAGAATTCACACAGACGTGTGTGGACCTTTCTCAGTAGCTTCGACAGCAAAGTACAAGTATTATGTGATATTTGTCGATGACTTTTCTCGTAAGTGCTTGATCTTCTTCATCCAGAAGAAGAGCGAGACATTCTCAAAGTTCTACGAGTTCAAGGCACTAGTGGAGAAAGATTCGTGGAAGCAGGTGAAGGCTCTTAGGAGCGATAATGGTGGTGAATTCATCTCTGGTGAATTCAAAGACTTTTGCAGCATAGAAGGAATTCGAAAAGAGCTCATAGCACCTCATAACCCACAACAGAATGGGGTCGCGGAGTGAAAGAACAGAATGATCGTGGGTGTTGCATGGGTGATGTTGCATGATCGGGGCCTTCCATACACTTGTGGGCCGAAGCTTGCAACACTGCGGTTTATGTGAAAAAATATTGTCCTCATAGATTACTTGGCATGAGTACACCCGAAGAGGCATTTTCTGGTAAGAAGTTTGATATTTCTCATTTGAATATTTTTGGCTCACCTGTTTACATTCATGTGACGAAGGATGCCCGGGGAAACTTTGGAGCCAAGCTATGAGAATATGGGATAATATTTGTGGGGTACAAAAAACACCCCACGGTGTGTGCCGATACACATAACGATTCGGATGAGCGTAGATTACCTTGAGGATATCAAATTTAATGAGGAGAAAGCCATGAAGTTGTCGCTTGAGAGGGAGCTACACTTACATGTAGAGGAGGAGCTGCTTTTTCCTAAATATGAGCCTCAAGATGTGGATCAGCCATAAGAGGAGGTTCATGGAGTGGAAGAAACCACTCATGCAGTGCCAAACATCAGAGGGTGGAAGCGCACTACAGAAGCTGAGCAACTGAATCTTGATGTAGTGCAAAATGTAGGAGTTCCTACATCACAACGCAGACAGAGACAGTCACCTGACCGATTTACTGGATACATGGCTCTGATGAGAAAGTGTATCATGACAAAGCCATCCTCTTTTGAGGAAGCTGTGGAGGATCCCGCATGGGTAGATGCCATGGTGGAAGAGTATGATTCGATTGTCAGAAACAGTGCATGGGAGATTGTCCCAAGGCCGGAAGGGAAATCAGTGGTAGGTTCGAGATGGATCTACAAAGTGAAGAAAGTTGCTGATGGGAGCATTGAGAAGTATAAGGCAATATTTGTTGCTCGGGGCTTCTCACAGATTGAGGGGATTGACTATGAAGAAATCTTTGCACCTGTCGCAAGGTATTTTTCCATACAGACCATCACTCTCGGTGCGGATGGGTTGGCGCTGGCACATTCATCGGATTGATCGGGGAAATGTTGTGTTCCTCAATGGAATCATTGAGGAGGGAGTGGCACACGATGAGCGGCCCTGAAGGATTCAAAATATTCGGCAGCGATTTGCATGTGTGTAGGCTCAAGAAGCTGTATGGGCTGAAACAAGCACCTTGTGCCCAGTACCTGAATGTGATTATTTCACTAGACTTGGTTTCGCAAGAGAGTGGCGGATCCAAACCTGAAACCTATACCCAGTTGTGGTGGAGGGTAAGCTTTTGATCATTGAGCTTTAAGTAGATGATTTAATACTAACGGGTGATGAGCTTGTTGATACACTCATGCAAGGCGGATCTTGTGAGGAGTTCGAGATGAAGGACTTGGGCCTCCTTCATTATTTCTGGGATTGGAGATTGTAATGAGTGTTGCTTGTGTCTCGAAACCGTGTAGGAGATGCGGGAGAAGTTTCACATGCAAGTACATGGCCTATCGACACTTCTCTTCTTGGTGGTTGGAGGAAGGAGGATGCTACATCGGCAGAGGTAGTGGATTCCACTGTTTATCGATAGTTGGTTGGTTCGCTGATGTATTTAGTCAATACATGACTGAACATATGCTATGCTATGAACCATCTTTCACAAGCGATGGTGAAGCCTACCAAGCTCTTTTGGAAAGTAGGCAAGCATGTCCTGAGGTATCTCAGGGGCATATCTAAGTATGGATTGTGGTACAGACAGTCAGATGAGGTGAAGCTGCATGGCTTCACGGATGCAGATTGGATAGGAAGCCCAACGGATAGAAAGAGCACATCTGGAGGGATTTTTAGTATCAGATCTACAATAGTTTCTTGGTACAGCAGGAAATAAAGATCTGTGGCACTCATTTCAGCAGAGGCCGAGTACATGGAAGCAATTTTGGCTGCATGCGAGGCTATATGGATGAGGAAGATCTTGGTCGGTTTCTTCGATTCTCATTTAGATCATACTGTGATATATTGTGATAATCAAAGTTGCATTAAACTCTCGGTTAATCCAGTATTTCATGATAGATATAAACATATTGACATCTGGTACCATCATATCAGAGATTGTGTGCAGCGAAGGATCATGTTGCTTTCTTACATTCCTACGGAAGATCAGGATGCAGATATTCTAACGAAGGCGCTCACCAGGAGAAAATTCAAATACCATAGAGACAGGATCGGGGTGGCAGATAATCCCTAAATTGTTGAGAGGGAGTGTTGATATTCAACAATATGATGAGCTTAGTGAAAAGAGTTGCCTTCACTAAGTGGGCCTAATAGGCTATTTTTGGCGCAAAGTATTATTTTTAGACATGTCGATCATATTCTATGAGTTGCAGGATACTATTTGTGGATGTTTGGTCAAGTTGGAAAAATAGATGGACTTCTATTTTTAGACATATTGGGCGGAGTCTATTTTTAGACTGCCAGTCTAAAAATAGACATGTCGAATATTATTATATCTTAATAATATTTGGACTCTAAACATTATCTTATTCTCTTGGAGCACTTCAGTTAAGTGCACAGATGTGGCACAGCAGCTGAAAAAATGAATTACGCTATTCCTGAGCATTTACTAGAGCTATTGCCATGGAGGACTGAGTTAGAACTCAAGTGGCAGAGTTATGACACAGTTGGAAGAAGTAGTTATGGAGTTGTATTCAGTTTAACTCAGTTAGACTCAGTTGAGCTAGTTGTATCTAGTCTAATTGATTGATACACTAGTGAGAGTGGAGTGAATTAATTAGTTAATTAATTCATAAATAATAACTCATTAATCAACTGAAGAATACATTAGTTAACTACAGTGCATGGCAGTTTCAGTGGAGACCAGTGGAGAGATAGGTGAAAGGGCAAGATAGACTATCATTTGTGACTATAGTGATGCATTGATTGCATCCAACACTCAGTGGATATGCCAATGAGGATTTCATGAGCAAGGCTGAAGCAATTCGAACTCATTTAGAGCCATTCTTCAGCAGGGATTGTGTAGTAGAGGCAGGCTATCAGGAGGGCAAAAATCAGTGCAGATTTTTGTTGATTGTTCTTGATTAGTGTGTAGCGATTGTATTGTACTGAGAGCTTGATATGATCAGCTTTGTATGAGGATTTTTACATGATATCTATGACATATATTATATACAGATAGTTGGGTTTTTCAGCTTCAGGCTTTCCCGTTAAACAACTATGTTAATGTGTGTGAATTTTTATTGTTTCATGTGTGCATTGCAATCTTGATTTAATTTCCGCAAATGATCAATGGTGGAATAGGTTCTGTATTTTGCATGAAGTTAAAATAGTGTGAGATCAGGAGAATCTTGGACATATAACACATAATTTATATAATTTCTACAACTTGAATTTAGGTTTTTTTTGTTCCTTTGAAATCGTCTTGATGATATCTACGACTTGGTGTTGGTTTTGCTGATATTTGAGGACTTCAAATTTTCAACCACTTTGGATCCTCCTAGATCACTCATGTAGGTTGGTGCATTTGAAGCAAAAAATAGGATTGGTGTCTTTTATATACTGGTTCCCATGAAGCAGCAGATAGGATTGGTGTCTCTCGTAAGTTGGTGTCTGTGGAGCAGCAGCGAGGATTGGTCTCTCCAACAGGTTGTTCTAGATTATGAACATCCTAGATTGCATGATGACACATGGATTATGGACATGATGATTTTCCCTCCATTTTTGGAAAAATTTATTCTATTTAATGGATAAGAAGGAAGATGTGAGACATTCTTTTCCTTGGATAATTTTGGGATAGGAAGAATTCACTAGCAGAATTAGTTAATTGAGGGCTTGAGGTGGCTAGCTATATAAGTACATAGTGTGGTTGAGCCGATAGTTGTGTGGATAGTTATCCCAGTAGGTTGGTTTAGTTTTTTGGATCAAATATTGGTGCACTTCAATTCTATCTCTACATAGTTTTAAGTGAATAGAAGTTTATTTTTATCTAACAACTATGTTCTCATCATCCACTACAATGATGGAGTGCATCTAGTACTAGTTTTCCATGTTTTCTAGTAGGCCCATGGTGCTTTAAGAATATGATCTTCCCAATCCTTGAGGTGCAATCATATAGTTTTTATTATAATGGACTCAAGAATAGTGGTTGTTCAATTTACTTTTCCATTAGCCTACAGATGATATGGAATTGTTTCCCTATGTTTTATCTTATATGTATCGAGGAGGTCCTCAATGAGCCTCGAAGTAAATTGTGTTCCTCCATCGATAAGGATCTATCATGGTATTTCAAACCTAGTAAATATTTCCTATAAAGAAAATATGTTATTGCTTGCTCTATTGTAACGAGGAGTTCCTTTTCTTCCATGGATAAACTTGGTAACCATGTTTGATCATGGTTTACTTTTGTTGAATATGGTTCAATAATTTCCAGACATAATGCAGGTGTTTATTACAATGACTATGGTTGACTAATTACGCGTGTGTCAATTTTGGAATAGGGATACCATAATTTTAATTTAATTATCAAAAGTTATTAGATGGATGGCAGGGATTTAACCGCCATTGAATATTCTAGAATATTCTTAGTAGTATTGATTTGAAAGGACTATATTATTTTGTTGTGCTAAGTTTCCTTTCAGTAATAAAAACATGTACAATTTGTCTCCATTTTTTTTCTTAAGGAATGAGTATTTTAACCATGAAACATAGATGAATTTTTGAGTTTTAAGCATGAAAATAAGCCTAAATAACATTGTACAATAGTGTATAATAGAGAAATAACATCACACGTAATTTTTACACAACAGGCATGATGAAGCAGTTCACCCCTCCTAGGCTACATCTGCTGGTCCAGCTCCCAATGGCATGTCCCTCTTTGTCATTATGCTCAAAATTAAAAATACATGTGTTTACAAGCCTCTAATGGTTGTTTTCTTTGCACCAGTGGCTCTATAATGCTCAAATTAGTCTAGGTAGACTCTTGTTTCACCCAAATTGGTCGAAAATTGACCTCCCTAGTCATTTTCCCAATGACTCCTACAAAACCTCCACTAAAAGTGGAGAACTGCACTTGTTTGTGGTCAAAAATATAAAATTATCTGAATTTTGGTGGCGCACTATTAACTCCGCTAGCTTAACAGATAACATTAACTGTTAAGGGGTGGGGGTGGCCACATGCCAACCCCTAAAACCCCGGTTACCATAAATGTCAAGCGGAACCCAAGTTGAAACCACGGAGATTTCTGATTGACTTGAGTTAGTTTCGGAGTTTATCTTAACTTCCAGCTTAACTATCACACCTGACCGCAATGTCTGAGTCATTTGATAGTGCTAAAGAGTTATCTGTTGAGGTTAACATTCCCGAACCGCTGGAGTTTTAATGTCGCGTTTAAACGTTCCACATGTGACATAGTTGTTGACCGCTGCTAGAATGTCACGGTTAAGGAACCGTCGGCCATGTAATATATGTTATGGTTTAAGAAGCTTTAACATGTGACTATTTTCAATGGGGCCGCAGGAGGTCTCTCCCCCCCCCCCTCCCATATGCAACATTATTAGCGTTTAAATATAATTGGCGCCCTATAGGGGTAAGGATCACCATATATAAGAGTTGATTGAGGTCTGTGCTGGTGCGCGGGAGGTCACGTGGTCAAACTCCCCGAAATCCACCATAATTTTGACCCTCAGTACCGACACATGGTAGCCTCCAGGCTAGCCACATGTCACCCATCCAATGGCGCACAAAAACACGTACAAATACAAATCAACGGCCCATAAAATGACACTTGGTGAAACCTTACTGTTCTAAAGGAAATGGAATATTCCCAAAATATTATATTTTGATGACTATAACTGCATGCTGACTGGGCATCCCAGTCACTCCTGTCACAAAAATTTAGTTGTTTAAGAAAACGTTTAGAATGCGATATCTTCCTCATATGACATTGGTTTTTCGAACCGTTCACTGCGTCAGAAACGCAACGACGAGATCTACCTGGTCAGTCAGGTTCAGTACAGTTTCAAGCACTTTCAATTTTGAGAAAAATACATGATCTCTTGATCACACCTCCCCATTGGGAATATTTTGGACCCAAAATACTTTAATTACATGTTTAGAAGATGAGGGTACAACTCCCTCACCGTTTGAACTTCCATCCACCTTGCCTTGCTTGGCTTACTGCCTTGAGCCCAACTCGAAGTTAATTGACACTTCCCCTCTTAGAAGTGCATGTCATCCTGTCAAGGATGGTATCCTCCTTGAGCTCATCCAGAAATTATGGTGAAAAATATTCTATAGATGGTAGCTGAACATCACTCCCTTGATCATCAATCAAAGGAGGCTCATACAAACATAAATTTTGAACATTGAAAACTGAACACATTTGCATATATGAAGGCAAGTCAAGTTGAAATGCATTGTTACCAACTTTCTTGATGATCTTGAATGGACCATAGTGAATGGGCTTGAGCTTTTTACCTTCTCCTTGCATCCTTTGTTTGCTTATGTGCAACCATACTTCATCTCCTTCTTCAAACTTGTGATCAACTCTATGTTTGTCATGCCTCTCCTTGTATTTTCTTTAACTCTTCTCAAGTTGTTCTTGAACTTGTTAATGAATAATCTAAATTTTCTCAATGAAATTTCGAGCCTTGTCAATATAATTATGCCCATCAATTGCAACATCCTTCTCAAAGATGAAGTCTAATGGTGATTTCAGCAAATACCCAAAGCAGGCTTCAAAAGGTGAAGTATTTGTAGAAGAGTACTTTTCCCCGTTGTAAGCGTGTTGAATGTAGTGTTTTTGTTCATCTCACAACTTGGGATTTTTGCTTCAATATCCTCTCAATAGATGCACGACGGTTCTGTTCACCACCTCTGTTTGGCCATCAGTTTGTGGATGAAAATCAGTACTCTTTTTCAACTTTGTGTCCATCATCTTCCAAAAATTGGACCAAAAATTCCCAACGAACCTGGAATCTTTGTCACTAACAATAGAAGTTGGCAATCCATAATGAACCCATACATGTTGAAAATAAATTTCAACAGTTTGTTCACCAGTAATGGTTTTCTTACATGGCATAAGTATACACATTTTACTCAATCTATCCACAACTACATAAAGATAATAATTTTGTTTTCTTGACATAAGTAGACCTCCAACAAAGTCCATGGAGACACTCTCCCATGGCCTTGATGGTACTGGTAGTGGCGTGTATAACCCAAACTTCCTATTTCTAGGCTTGCTTGTTGCACACATAGAACAACCTCTTATAAAATGTAACACACTATCTATCATGCAAGGCCAATAGCAATACCTATTTAGATGCGCCACTGTTTTTCTTACCCCAAAGTGTCCAGCAATAAGAGAAGAATGAGCCTCTCTCATGACACTAAGTCTCTCTCCTTGTGGTATACACAGCTTGCCCAAATGAAACAAAAAAAATTTATGCATGTGATAATCATTTTCCTCAGCTTGATTCCCTTCACTCAAACTAGCATACACATCTTGAAAATCAGCATCATGTGCATATTGCTCTATGTAATTCTCATGTACAATAGAATCATTTTTAATTAAAGTAGAAGCACTTATGATTGACCTTGAAAGAATATCAGAAAATTTATTGAAAATACCTTTCTTGTACCTTATAACCAAGTGAAACTGTTGAAGAAATCCCATCCACCTGAAATGTCGTGATTGGTGCAATTTGTTTTGCGACTGTAAGTACTGTAATGGTTGGTGATCGGTATGTATAATCATCTCTTTACCCATCAAGTAGTGTTTCCAATTCTTGACGTTTTGTACCAATGCATACAGCTCTTTGTCATATGTAGGATAATTATTTACAACACCATTGAATGTTTCAGAATGAAAAGCGATAGGCTTACCATGTTGCAAAATTACTACGCCCATGACATAATCACTAGCATCGATTTGTATCTCGAATGGCTGTCTCAAATTTTCGGTAATGCAAGGACTGGAGCTGAACTGGTATTGTATTTTAAAGCTTCAAAATCTTGTTGTTGTTTGCCTCCCCATCGAAATTCTTTCTTCATACTTGTCACTCCATGCATAGGAGCTGCCATGGCAGAAAAGCAAGCAATAAACTTTCTCCAATAATGAGTTGCGCCTAAGAAACTTCTTACCTCGGTTACTGTTTTGGGAGTGGGCCAATTCAAAATGGCTTCCACTTTAGAAGGAAAAATTCTCAACTCGCCTCCTCCTATAATTTGTCCCAAATAAACCAGAGAAGTCTTTCCGAATTCACACTTTGACATCTTAAGAAATCATTTCTCTTTCTTCAAAAAATCAAGCACCCTTTTCACATGCAAGACATATTCTTCTCTTGTTATTTTGAAAATGAGTATATCATCTAAATACACAATCACAAATTCATCAAGAAATGGACTCAAAAAATTATCCATAACACGCATGAAATTTTTTGGTGCATTACACAAACCAAACAGCATGACCAACCACTCAAAGAGTCCTTGTTTGGTTTTGAATGCGGTCTTCCATATATCACTCTCTGAAATTCTTACTTGATGATATCCACTTCGTAAATATAACTTAGTGAAAAACTTTTCTTCTTTCAGCTGATCAAGCAAATCATCTATCCTTGGGAGTGGACATCGATTCTTTACCATTATCTTGTTCAAAGCTATGAAGTCTACACACATGCGCCAAGTCCCATCTTTCTTCGGAATCAAGACTATGGGTGAACCACATGGCGAAGTGCTTGGCCTTATGAATATCTTGTGCAACATGTCCTTGATTTTCCTCTTTATTTCAACATTCTCCATTATCGACATGCGATACATGTCGATTTTTGGAAAAGGACAATCTTGTTGCAACTCAATCTCATGTTGAATCTCCCTTTTTGGAGGCAATCCTATTGGCTCCTGAAACATCTTATGATGTGCATCAACTACATCATATAAATCTAATTTAAAATTAGGATCAGAATCCTCAAATCATTCATGATTAACATCAGCATTAGGCTTAATCATTAGAAGAACAAAATTCTTACTTGAATTCACCAGCCTCTTTACATGTCCAGCATTTACCATTGCAATATTTGTCTTCTTACGATGTGCTCTAACAATGTACTCCTTGTCATATTTGAATAAATGGTATTTGTTCTCATGGCGATGGAAGATCGCTTTCATGTCATACAAGTAAGGACTACCCAACACAATACCTGTAATATCAAGCGGAACCACATCTAATTCAACTGTGTCAACAAAATGTGCATTTATTGCAAAGCGGAATATGCACTTCTTTGAAACCTGTAAATTTGCATCCTTACAAATCCACCCAAGTGGATATGGTTTTGGATGTGGAATGGTCTCAAGATTAAGTTTCTTGACCAAGTCTTTAGATATTAAGTTTTCTTGTGACCCACTGTCAAACATTGTGTCAATCTTGGTATGTTTGGATATGACCCTCACATGAAACAGTTCAATTCTCTCTTCATTTGGAGCTTGTATGTGACAGTTTGATGTACTATTACTGGGTTTTGTTTCAATTTATTTCCCCTTAATTTTCTTCAATCCCATGGTTTTAATTTTAGATACATCACCTGAATCCTCTCCTAAGTCATGTTGAGTTGTAGTCGCAGTTTTCTGCTTCCCTTTGTTATTGCTATACTTGGGTCTCTTTTCAAGATGTAATTTCCAACAATTTTTCTCTTCATGGCCTTCTCTTGAACAGTGTTTACAGACCACTTTTTCTCCCTCTTTCTTGACAGATGCATTATTTTTGCCCTTACCTTTTGAGATCTTCTCTCTTTTTTTCCCCTTAAAAGGTCTCTTCCTACCCTCATCAGTAATGTTTTTCCCTCTAGCTTCTAGAGGTGTGGCCTAAACACAAACTTCATCTAGACTTGTAGGGTTAAACATGAGAATATTATGTCTTAGGTAGCTATGTAAGTCTCCTATGTACTTGAGCAAAGTATCTTGGCTCTGCAAATCTACCCCTAATAAGAGATCTCTTCTTCTAAATTCTTGGGTGTATTCTTTCACATTCTATCCTTTCAATTGTATCCAGTTCATTATGGATTTCTGCATATGAGCTAATGGATAAAACTTTTGTTTTATTACAGTAATGAAATTAGTTCATGATAGGATAATCTTACCATGCTTCTTGATCTCCTCTTTTAACTTGGCTTCCCACCAAACAAGTGCTGCACCTTCCATTCTCAATGAAGCTAGTTGGATTTTGGTATCATCATCATGAAGGTTCTGAATTCTCAAATATACCTCCAATTGCTTAATCCAATTATCAAGCTTTTAGGCATTGACTTCGCCATTAAACATTGGCAATTCAAACTTAACATCAATTTTTAGAAAAGGAATTTTACCAGTGTTCTTTGACTTGTGTGACTGGTGTACTGAAGATGAAGTAGAGGATGATGATGATGAGAGTGAGGATGGTGACTTTCCACTGCCTCCATTTCCTCCATTGCCTTTCTTTGATTTATCTTCATTATTTTGACCTCCTGATGATCCTTGACCTTCCTTGTGACTTTTGGATCCTTACCCTTCTATTCTCTCATTCCTTTCTTGATAAAAGACTCTTACCATCTCAGTCATGTCAAGGAATGATTTCCTGAACACTCTTTCTTCTTCTTTGGGATCCACCTCTTCATGGATTTCTTCTTCCTCTAGAGGCATGCTTAATGCTTCTTCTGCTTCTTTTGGAGGTGAACTAGGTGGTGGAGAATGTTGAAATATTTCCCTCCTTTGTTGTGGCTCACTTTGAGACCCTCTTGCTTCCACCAATTTGCCTTCTCCTCTCTTAAGCTTGAGCCTAGTAAGCATGTGAACACTTGCAAACAGTTAAACAAATGTTTGCACACAACAACACCAGAGATTAAACTCTAACTCTGGTACCAACTTGATCTAAAAGGAATATATTATTTTGTTGTGCTAAGTGTCCTTTCAGTAATAAAAACATGTACAATTTGTCTCCATTTGTTTACTTAAGGAATGAGTATTTTAACCATGAAACATAGATGAATTTTTGAGTTTTAAGCATGAAAATAAGCCTAAATAACACTGTACATCATTGTAGAATAGTGAAATAACATCACACATAAGTTTTACACAGCAATCATGATGAAACAATCTACCCCTCCTGGGCTACATCTGTTGATCCAGCTCCCAATGGCATGTCCCACTTTGTCATTATGCTAAAAATTGCAAATACATATGTTTACAAGCCTCTAATGGTTTTCTTCTCTGCTTCAGTGGCTCCATAATGCTCAAATTAGTCTAGGTAGACTCTTGTTTCACTCAAATTGGTTGAAAATTGACCTCCCTAGTCATTTTCCCAATGACTCCTACAAGACCTCCACTAAAAGTGAAGAACTGCACTTGTATGTGGTTAAAAATAGAAAATTATCCGAATTCTGGTGCCGCCCTATTAACTCCGCCAGCTTAACCGATAACATTAATCATTAAGGGGTGGGGGTGGGCACATGCCAACCCCCGAAACCTTGGTTACCATAAATGTCAGGCGAAACCCAAGTTGAAACCATAGAGATTTTTGTTTGGCTGGAGTTAGTTTCAGATTTTACCTTAACTGTCGTGCCTAACCGCGATATCCGAGTTATGTGATAGTGCTGAAGAGTTATCTGTTGGGGTTAACATTCCCAAACCGTCAGATTTTTAATGTTGTGTTTAAACGTTTAACATGTGACACAGTTTTTGACCGTTGCTGGAGTGTCATGGTTAAGGACCCGTTAGCCATGTAATATATGTTATGGTTTAAGAAACTTTAACATGTGACCATTTTCAATGGGGCCATCGGTGGGTTGGGACCGCCGACGGTCCCCCCCCCCCCCCCCATATGCATTAGCATTTAAATATAACTGGTGCCCTATAGGGGTAAGGATCACCGTATAGAAGAGTTGGTTGAAGTCTGTGTTGGCATGCCGGAGGTCACAGTGTCGAACCCCCAGACTCCACCATAATTTTGACCCTTCGTACCGGGGACATGTGGTAGCCTCCAGGCTAGCCACATGTCACCCATCCAATGGCGCACAAAAACACGTACAAATCCAAGTCAATGGCCCATAAAATGACACTTAGCGAAACCTTTCTGGTGTGAAGGAAATGGAATATTCCTAGAATATTCTATTTTTTTTACTATACCTGCATGCTAATTGGGCATCCCAGTCACTCTTGTCACAAAAATTTAGTTGTTTAAGAAAACGATCAGAGCGTGATATCTTCCTCATACGACATCGTTTTTTTGAACTGTTCACGGTGCTGGAATCGCAATGACGAGATATACCTGGTCACTTAGGTTCGGTATAGTTTCGAGCACTTTCAATTTTGATCAAAATACATGATCTTCTAATCAAGTATTCAAAAAACAAATGTTGAGATTTATCTCAAAAGTGTTTATGCCCATTTTTCCCTTTTAATAAAATTGATTAACTAAAAAAAATTCATATGGACATGAGTTATGGTCTTTTGTGCATGTGGTATTAGTAAGCCATGGTATTATCCCATGGTATTGTAAGAAAGGCTAAGACTCTCCATGGTAAAGTGTGAGTAAATTTTCATAATTAAGAATATCTTTACCTCGTTTTTTAAAATATGTACATGTTTAACTCATATTTTAATTATTTTTATAATTAATAAGAATAACAATAATTTAGAATAAAGTTATAACTTAATTATAAATTTATGATTTTTTTGTAAAAATAATATGAGATGTAGCATGAGTAAGTATTTTTATGCCTATCAATGTTTAGCAACCATTTAATTTATATGGTTCCACTAATATACATATAATTTCCAAAACATTATGCCCATTTTGACTATAGTTGAATAATTTCCAGAACATGATGCCCATATTGACTATAGTTAACTATGGTTGACTAAATTTTACTGAGGAATGATTTAGTTGACTTGTATAGTGAAACTTGGACTAGGTGAGAGATTTGCAAAAAGGTAGATGAAATTATGGAGGGAGAGAGGTAAAGAATTTCACAATGGGTAAAATGGTGGGGGAAGGTTGGGAGTTGAACTAAAGAATTTGACTAAAAAACCACCAATTTATGGCTTGTGGCTTAAACATAGTTCAAATGACTATCTTAAATCACTATTAAAACTTTTATTTGTTGATGTCAGTGGTACTTCCATAGAACGTTTGGTTTTGTTTTAAGCAAGAAATCAAAGATCTTCATATTTAGTATACTTATGCCCCTAGATAGAAGCAAATCCAAGAAATACAAAAATATATATCATTTTATTGTTTACATCTCAAAGCAACTATGTTAATTGTGAATGGCCAATTACACTACCCCTAAGGCAAATGATAGTTGAATTGATGCAGAACCCCATGCATTTGGAGTAACATGTTCATGGGATAGGTCAATGCCAGCAGTTGATGAGTAGGTGCCAGCTCCTCCAAATGAATTAGGACAAGCAGTGCTAACATTATAATGTGCCCAAGCTCCAACATCCTCCAGTGTGGAGTAGGATCCTAACCAATTAAGGGTTTTCTAGATGAGAGCCCTAATATTTGAAACCCACAATCCCCAATAGTTCCTCAAGTTGTCAAAGATAATTTTGGATAGCAGTGATTGATGTATTTTATGTTTTCATAGATCTGTGCTCTTTAGTCTCTTTTATTAATATTGGTCGATTTTTTTGGAGAATCTATTGGACTTTTGAGAAGGCTATTGAGTGTGGATATCTAAGACTTGAAACCCATATCATGAAGAGTTGTGTTAGAATTTTCATAAGGGAGTTTTCCTAGAGAAGGAGAAATTATGAACATTATTGTTAAAAGGGGGATAAAATTTGTCGTCGGTTTAAATACATTCTTTTAGCTTCAAGAATCACATATTGACCTCTTAGATTTACCACAATACATTGTAAATCCATTTGTCAACAATCTACATGAGTTGAAGAGTCCACCTATCACATCTACTAAGTTGAAAAGCAACTCGACATATGTAAGTAAAGAATAAATCCAACTTATTATTGTGTGTGATTGATTATTGTGTGTGTTATGAGAGAATCCTTGACCCTAGCTCCATATTAGCCATTCCAACAAATATTTAAACCACACTTCTGATTTGATATAGGTATTCTCTTTAAAACCAATTTCCAAACATGTTCTCGGGTTTGAACAATTCATATTTTAGTGGTATGTGAAATAGTTGGCAAGGATAGGCACACTTTCCAAAAGAAAAGGGTTTCAAAAATTATATGAAAGAGACCATATGATAATAGTGAACATGTCAAGTTTTATTTTTAAAATAAAATAATGTTTTTTTTTTTTAATTGAAAGTAAAAAACTAAAGAGAAGATATTACCTTTATTACAAAAGGGGAATGTAAGACATGTGATGCTAGTTTTTCCAAAAAGTTATTGTAAATCAATGTGATTGCAAATAAGGGGTTTTAACATCGGTTCATCACATGTGTAAGGACTATACTTCACTTCCACATGGTTACAAAAGTATTCAAAGTATTCTCAAAGTATTGGAATGAGAACAATGTATTTTATTGTCATCTTACAAAGGATTTTATAATAAAGATATCATTTTTTGGTGATTGTGTCCTAGACCACCCTGAAATTGAATAAGGGAGTCTAAGTACATTTGTAAATGTGTACAAGTTTGGTTGAGTGATTGTGAATTTAGCTTAAGTAAGCCTTGACATTAAAATAAAATTGATTGGAGCCTTGTAAGGGGTAAAGTATCAAACCCTTTCAAGTCATACGGTGATGTAACAAGACCTGCTTGAAATTGAATAAGAGGGTCAACGAAGTCAAGTGAGTTATCAAATTCAAGATTGTAATCAAACTTCAGGGTACATGATCGGTAGTATCCAACACCCTAAAGTAACATAATATCAAGCAAACATGATCAAGCGAGCGTGACAAGCAAGCGTGTCAAGTGAAAAATGGGTAAAGGTGAAAAACACCTACTAAATGCCTCTCTATAAAATAAATATTTGCAAGAGTGCGACCATGAATTGCATAACAAAAATAAATTACTTGAGTGAAAATGAAAACAAAACTACAATTGATCAAATGGTTAACACTCTATCATCTGCAAATGATCTTCAAAGAGAGATAGAAATGAAGGATCAATTACTTGATGCACTTCAAACTAAATTAAGAGAAAAACAAGATCAAATTGATGATATTATTGATGCAACATCTATAGTGAAGGTAGAACCATTTTTTGATATAAAATATATAATAGAAAAGGTTAATTCATCTTGTGATACACATGCATTCATCCAAACAATTGATGCAAGTTGTGGCATAGAAGAGCTAATAAACCAAAGTGATGCAACATGTGATACAAATGACCTTATTTAAAAGTTTGATGCAGCAAGTTATACATGTAAACTAATAATAAAATTTCATGGGATACATATGATTGATGCTCAATCTAATACAGATAACTTGATGGAATCAATGAATGAAGCATAAATAACAACAACAACAGTAGTAGAAGAAATTCTAAAGAAGACAAAGAATAAGAAAATGATGTTTCCAAGATTTTTTTTAGACCTTGGGAAGAAATCCCATTAAAAAAAATCGGTATGGATTAAGATGCACCAAAGATGATAGCTTATATATTCCAGATTTCTCCAAACCAATTCAATATGTGATGCAATATTTCTTGATGAAATTAAGAGTTTTGATAAAAAGTGTCAACATTGTCAGAAAAATGGTCACGTGGAGAGTCAATGTTTTGATCTTCATCCTTGTCTTCGTTATGGGAAGAAAAATCATCTATCAAAAATATGTCAAAAGCAAAAGAAAGCTAAGAAAATAATCCATTATGGATGGATAAATTCCTAGAGATGGAATCAAGAAGTGAAAAAACTACATCAGTCTTATCGCCTACTCAAAAAAAAGTTAAAGACACAAGAGTCAAAGAAGGTACTCTCCACACCTAAAGGGGGAGTACAATGATAAAATAAACTATCCTACACCAGGGGGGGAGTAAATTGATGAATTGAAGAATTAAAGATGGTGAGTGGTAAACCATAAATCACCAAATTATCCAAATCAAAGAAGAATGGTTAGTGGTCATCCAAAAGCCACCAGTTTACATGGAATATGGTTAGTGGTACACCAGAAAAAACACTGCCTAAAGAATCCAAAGCCCCAGCTTCAATCCTTTCAAGAATGAACTATTGAGAAACTTTTCAAGTTGCACCTAATAGGGGGTAACATCAGATATCAGGCTTCAAGTTTTGAAGTCTTATCAGTTAATTCAGTCAACATTCGGTCAATAATGGGAAATTATAGCATAGCAACTAGTCTCTTCAACAATCATTTCAACGGAAATGTTCATACATAGTAGTTTATCACTTCCAAATATTCAAATATTAGCAGTTTTTAGGCATAGTTTCATCGAAACTTAGTTCAATAGTTTCAAATTAAAGATAACAAAGGTTATTGGTACAATTATTCAAACTTGTGATTGGGGGGGGATGTTATATTTTGAGTCTAGAGAAGAATGAATCAGATTATGTAGAAATTTATTAATACTATGATGTATTACCGGACTCTCCTGATCTAACAATTATAACCACTGTTAAATACAGAATCCTTCTACTTAATTCTTTGCAGAAATTTAATCTCCAATTGCAAACACATGAAGAAAAATCAATCGCACATAACACAGATGTTTTTACCGGGAAAGCTTAAAGCTAAAAACCCCAACTATCATATATTATGTATATCATGGATCATGAAACAATCTCATAAAAAACTAACACCTGTAGGTTTTGGTCTAACAGAAATCGTGATTCCAACATTCAGGAACCACGGCGTTGTTGAACTCTGCACCCATGCATTGTGCACTTGTTGTCAAATTTTATCCGCGCTTCAGTATCTGACATTGTCTCTTTGATCTAACTGCATAAATCCAATTGATCCTGCTATGACTTCTCTGTGGGCTCCTCGTAGCCAGGTTTAATTCATGAGATCCACACAATCTCAATGAATCTTTCCCAGAAATCTCTTCTTTGGATTACTCATGCATGTCGCCCCACCTCTCACCTGGTGGTATAGCTGCATGCACTCCCTCTGCCCATCTGGCTCAAAATTTCTCTGCATGAGTGGTTTCTCCCACTCCATGATCCTCATCTTGTGGCTGCTCCACATCCCGAGGTTCACTCTTACTTGCATGCAAATCTTGCTCCCTCTCAAGCGTCAATTGCATGGATTTCTCACACTTCCCAATAGTAGGAAGCTCAGTAGAAATCCCATCTACTTCAAGTCTATAGAGATTTTTAACTCAAATCCCAACCTTCTTGGCTTTCCCTGTTGCTTTGTGTCGCAGGAAAACTTTTCCTTCACTAATGACAACATCATAGCCTCTATCCTCTAACATTGCAACTGAGATTAAATTTTTCTTCAAACCAGTAACATGCATAGCATCTTTTAAATGAAAGATTTTACCTGATGCCCTCTAAAAGGTAATGGTACCAATGTCGGTCACATTGTATCGTCCATTGTCGCCTAACTCAATATGCATCTGGAGATCTTTCTCCTCCAAGTCACTGAAAATTTTCCTATCTCTCGTCATGTGAAAGGAAGCACCACTATCAAAGTACCACCCCGATCTCAATGCACTAGACAAGATGCATGTGATCAATGAGAATTCAAGCTCAAATTGCGAGGCAAGAGCCTCACCAGCTGCAGCTCCAGCAACCATCTTCTTCTTCTTCTTATGTGGACAATTTGTGGCAATGTGTCCATACTCATGACAGTGAAAACACTTCACTTTTGACATGTTGTGCTCCTTGCCATCTTCACCGGCCTTAGAATTAGAATGGAATTTCTTCCCCTTCCCCTTCTTCGCCTTGGCAACCAAATCACAATCCTCTTCATCATCACGCATTGATGAAGAGCCATCTCTGGTGTTCCGCCTGAACTCCTCCTGCACTAGATCCGACCACAGTCGTTCCTAATCTGGTAGTTTTTCCCGTCCGTTGACTAAGTATTGATAATTGTGCCAACTCTTAGGAAGTCCCAAGAGAGCCAAGCTCACCAAATCATCATCAGCAACACTTACTCCTACACTCCCAAGCTCATCCCTACATTGGACAAACTTTGTTAAGTATACCGAAATAGTGTCGTGCTTCTCCATCTTGATTTTTTTGAGTTTATCCTTCAGCGACAATCCCATATGGTCGTTGCTGCTTTGGAAAAGATCTGTCAAAGACCTCCACATTGCAAATTTAGTGGCTTTTCCATGAAGTCTTGAGACAATATGGTCTCTCACACCTTCCAACAGAATCCTCCCCGCCCTTGCTACTTTATTTTTCCATGCATCAAGTATTGCAGTATATGTCGAAGTAGGCTTAGGAACATCAATGTCGATGAATTCCTTCAAGCCATTATCTTCAACCACTGCCTCCATCCTATCCTTCCATGAAATGTAGTTTGAGCTGCCCTTGAGTGCATACTCTAACTGCAAACCATTGAAAGCCATTTCGATGTTTACTCAACCATCGCACCAAGACATTCTTGCAGCAAATTCGAATTGTTTCCACCAACAAAACTCAGCTACTACTTCAATATTGCAATCTTCTCTGCTCTGATACCATGTAGAAATTTTAAAAATATTGTGATGTATTATCGGACTCTCCTAATCTAACAATTATAACCATTGTTAAATACAGAATCCTTCTACTTAATTCTTTGCGTAAATTTAATCGCCAATTGCAAACACATGAAGAAAAATCAATCTCACATAACACAGATTTTTTTGTTGGGAAAGATTAAAGCTAAAAACCCTAAATATCATATATTATGTCTATCATGGATCATGAAACAATCTCATACAAAACTCTACTCCTAGAGCTCTCAGTACAACATACAATCGTCTCACAATGTCATACAAAAATTGGCTCACACATGCACCAATTTACTGCCTCCACTGCGCAATCCCTAATGGTCAAGAACCTCTGAATGATTTTGATATGGCCAGCCTTGACTGCGTAATCCTCATAAGCATCTCCAATGTGTGTGTGGATGCATTGAATGCACCACTATAGTCACAACTGATAGTCAACCAGACCCTTTCACCTATCTCTCCACTTAGTCTCCACTGGATCTGACATGCATGTAGTTAACAGTAGTATTTCTTCAGTTGCATGTGAGACCACTGCTTGTGAATTAATTAAATAACTAATTCACTGATCTCTCACTAGTGTATCTTTAGTTACAACTAGTTACAACTAGCACAACTGAGTTTAACTCACTTAACTGAGTTAAACTAAATAACAACTCACATAACTACACATCCAACTCTGTTACAACTTTGTATCACTCAGTTACAACGAAGTCCACTCTGCATGTCCCACCAACCAACCTTGGAACTCGTAATTCCTTCAATCAACATGTTTTCCACATCAGTTAACTGAAATCAAGTGCTTCAAGAGAATAGATTAATATTTATTATCTAATTATTATTAAGGGCTAATAATAATTGACATGTATTCTATTTTTAGACATGCGATCTATAAATAGATTTCTCCCATGCATCTAAAAATAGAAACCCATCTATAAATAGAATTTTCTCAACCATCTATAAATAGACTCCCGCTATAAATAGATTTTTTTTCAACCTTCTAAAAATAGACATACACCTAAAAATAGCCTATGTGGGCCCCACCTAGTGTAGGTGCTTATTTTTCATTAGGATCAAGGATGATGTTTCCGGATGCCAATTTCACTGCTTCTTGTTGCAATCTTCAACAAATTATCCACATTGCTATAATAAATATGTCAACGTTTCGAATCTCAGCGGGGATCCATCTTTAGGACTAATTTTTGAATGAATGATTGAAAGAAGGTGTAGACCAAGGATAAATAGTGAAGGGTTGGGAAAAAAATAAGAAAGCTGACGAAAAACTCAACTTAAAATTTTTTTATTTAAATTAATTTAATATTATTTTATTATTATTTTAATTAATTCGTTATTATTTATTTAAAGAAGAAGTTTATTAATAATTATTAATGATATTATTACTAATAATAATTAATAATTATTATTATTAATCAATAATAGTTATAAAACAAACTGGACCAATTTTTTTTAATTTAATTCAATATTATTATTATCATTACTTTAATTATGTCATTATTATTATTAATTAATTCAATTTTATTATAATAATTATTAATAACATTATTACTATTAACAATAATAATCCCTAATAATTTTATAATTCATAATTACTAATAATAATTCATAATTCATAATCTCTCTTAATCTTTATTATAGAAGTCAAAATAATATTATTTATTTATTTATCTATTAACAAATTCATATTTAATTTTTAATTTAATGTGATGATATATTAATATTTAATTAGGTTTTTTTAATTCCTAATAGAAAAAATTAATTGATGAATTAATTTTTAACGAATTAGGAATTATATTTATTAAAACCCTAATTCCAAGCAAATTTATTAATGAATAAGTGTTTAATTTTTAATAAATTAGATTAATTATTGTTTTAATAATACCTAATAACATGTTAATTATTAAGTAAATAAGGGGAATATTATTAATTATTACTATTTTAGTTTCTATTATTTTATTTTATTATTAAACCTTGATTCCACATAATTTTAAGATGAGAGGGTGAGAAATATATACTAGGAGGACGAACCGAAAGAACCAATCTGTTTGATCATAGGAAGCCAGCTACCACTTATTTCACTCCCTCCATCCATGTTGAGGTTATGAGGATGCTTAATAATCTCGAGAGCTTCTTTGATCTTCTTTTTCCATAGTTTTATTCCCTTGCGATAATTTTGGCATTTTCTAAACAGACATGATGCTTAGTTTTCAAGGAGTACTCTGCAAGGGTTGAGGCACAAGATCTCTCAT
The DNA here is from genome assembly GCA_034641835.2 of Pinus albicaulis. Taxonomy (NCBI): domain Eukaryota; kingdom Viridiplantae; phylum Streptophyta; class Pinopsida; order Pinales; family Pinaceae; genus Pinus; species Pinus albicaulis. Next base: position 470,670,626 of record CM076571.1, read on the forward strand.
TCTTAATATCGGCTCCATGTTCTTTCAATATCTTTTGCAAAGAACGTTCGGTTTCCCCAATATAACTTTTTCCACACGAAGAGACAATCTTATAAACTCCTTTAAGTTTCTCGTGATTGATATTATCCTTAATTGATCGCATTCTTTGTCTTATTTTTCCTGATGTTGTAAATTGAGTTAATATGTTACTCTTTCCCAAAACCTTAGCGATTTTTTCCGTAACACCCTGGATGTATGGCAGGAAAACCCTACCACACTTAGATTTGTAGTTCTTGGTGTTCTTTGGAAAGGACTGACCCTTCAACTCTTTTTATGGATTTCTTAATATTCCTATCTTTATATCCTATACCTTTGAATACAAAGGTCAAGTGTTTTATTTCCTCACTAAGGTGCTCAGCGTCCGAAATTCTGAGCGCCCTAACAGCAAGAGTACTAAGGACACCAAATTTCTAAGATGGGTGATGGTACAAATTAGTGTGAAGATAGTTGTTTGTGTGAGTTTTCTTCCTAAATACTTGATGCCCCAATGTTCCATCCTCTTTCCTGGTAACAAGAACATCTAAAAATGGAATGCTCTTATTTTATTCAACCTCCATAGTAAACTTAATTTTTTTTGAAATAGAGTTAAGGTGATTAAAAAATCTCTCTAGATATTTTCCTTCCCGTGAGTCCATTTTATGTTGGTGTCATTAACAAATCTCTTCCACAAGGTTGGTTTTAAGTGAAAGGAGTCAAGGGCCTTCTTTTCAAATTATTCCATGTATAAGTTAGCGACAATGGGTGAGAGTGGTGATCCCATTACGACACCAGATACTTTCTCATAGAATCCCCCTTGGAAGCTGGAAAATGTGGAACGTAAACAAATTTCGGCAAGCTTAGTTGTTCCATGATCAATGACTTCTTTTATAACAAGAACAGCCTCATCCAATGGAATTCTAGTAAATAATTACACCACGTCGAAGCTCACCAAAATGTCATTATCCTCTACCCTATCATTCTTAATAAGCCTAACAAAATTATTAGAGTCTTTTATGAATGAGTCAATGTTACCGACTAGGGGTTTAAGAATCCTGGCAACATATTTAGCCAATTCATAGGTGGGGGATCTGATGGTATTCACTATTGGTTTGAGAGGAGCACCCTCCATGTGAATTTTAGGTAGTCCATAAATTCTAGGGATAACCTCACAAGAGGGGATTAACTTCTTCTTCAACTTATCATCAAGACAAGATTCCACGATTGCCTTTTTTACTTCTTTTATAATCCTAGGCATGGGGTTGGAGTTAAGTTTTTTATAACTACTGTAGTTAATATGCTCATTCATTTTGTTTACGTAATTTTCCTTGTACAAAATCACAGTAGCTCCTCATTTATCTGCTTTTAGGACCACAATTTTGTCGTTATTTCGAAGGGAATTAAGAGCATTAAGTGCATCCCTGCTTAGATTACTTATGGGGGATTTTTCTTTCCTCATTATAAAGGAACATTCTTGTCTAACTTCTTCTTTTTCATCCAAGGATAAACCCTGAATCCCATTTTCAACATTGAATATGATGCTTTCTTTTGGAATTTTCTTAGGGGCCACGGCAAATCCAAGTCCCTTGCTGAGAATTTTAATAGTTTCAGGATTCAAATTCAAGGAATACAAGTTAACCACCTTATTATTTCTGGAAACTTTTGGAATTAATTTTTGGCTCCTAAAATTGTTGCTTTCACTCCCACCATCGTTGCTAGCTACTGTGATGTCTTGATGAGCATAATGCTCACAGTTATCATCCAGGCATAAGCTCTCAATATTTCTACCACCTAAGCGCAAGTTTCCAACACTGATATCCATAATTATCTCGCTTCTGGAGATGCAACCTAAAAACTCTACATTACTACCATTGTTGTTGTCTAATGTATTGTCTTTACGAGCACAATGCCCACTGCCACCATCCAGGCATACATCTTTTGTCTTAACATCACCGCTTTCATTCCCACCATCGTGGTTGCCCATTGTGATGTTATTTTTCTCACTTCTGTAGTTGCAACCTAAAAACTTATCATGGCTACCACCATTGTTGCCTAATGTGTTGTCTTGATGAGTATAAATCTCACTACTACCATCCAAGCAAACACTTCCCCTAATCAATATGCTCCCAACACCGTTGCTTTCACTCCCATCATCATTGCTACTTACTACGATGTCTTGATTAGCACTATGCTCATTGCAATTATCTAGACCTAAGATTTCAACAATGCTACAACTTGGGGGCAGGTTTTCAACATTGTTATCCATAATTTTATCGTTCCTGGAACTGCAACCTAAAAAATTAACACTACTACAACCATTGTTGCCTAATACATTGTCTTGATGAGAATATTTCTCACCATCCAGGCATACGATTCCATCATTTCCCTCATTTCCAACATTGTTGCCACTGTTACTGCCTAATACATTGTCTTGATGCTCATAATGCTCCAGGCATACACTTCCATCATTTCCAACACTACTGCCCACAATTTTTCCGCTCCTCAAAGTACAACCTAAATTGCTGGAGCTTTTACTGTCGTTCTTAATAATGCTTTTGTTGTCGACACCTTGTAGACCATTCTTGAGGCTGCATACAAATTCGTCTAGGATCGATTTGTTTTTAGATGAAGGGTTCATATGGATGCTCATCTCCTTATCTTTTGTTGCTGGAGTGGGGCGATACCTTAAGCTCAATAATTCACTTTTCTTATATGAAATCAAATTTATGTGATCGTTATTCTTTTGTGAAATTGATTCTCCGAGATTGTTATTAACCTCCTCACTTTTGTTATTTTGAGTCCCTATAAATCACGAAGTCCAAAAATACAATTGTCATGACTTCTAATTATATTCTTGATGACGTGTCATGATGATCCACTGATGATTTATCAATGTGATCTAGATATAGATCTAAAATAACTAGAATGGTCATTGATGTATCATAAATTAATATTTTGAGATCAGTAGAATAGAACACAAGGGAATTAAGCCTTTTCCACTAGTTCACTTGTCTTCTCTTGCTCATGTTAATTATTAGCAATGCCAAAAGGTATGTCAGGAAATTTGATGTCCATGGGATCAATATTTTGGGCCTCTCTTGAGTTTTATTTTCCTCTTCTTCATTCTTTCTCATTTATTCTTTGTCATGTCTAAGTTTTTCCTTGCTCCTTTTGCATCTAACCCATTCTTGCTCTTCCTCTTATTTTAGCTTCCTCTTTGCTTATATTACCGCTACTTTTTGTTGAAGTATAAGTGCCTTAACTTCTTTTGTTAGCATTTCCTTTTATGTTTTTTCTTTAGTTTTTATTTTTATTTTTTAAACTTGCATGTCTTTATTTTGTTAGCTACCTCTAATGTTGAAAATAACCTCATTGTTATAGGTCAATTTGGGCATCATCCCCCAAGACCTGGTCAAATTGGGCTTCATCCCCCAGGACCAATGAATAGGGTTTATCATCCACTTAATTCAGTTGTTACATGCCCTAAGTGAAGGCATTCCTTTTATGGCTTCAATTGTGATATTTCCAAGGTTTGAAGTATATATTATATGACCCAATGACTCACCAACGCTCCTCTACAAGGGACTAACTGTGTTGCAATGCAAATAACTCCATTCAATGGTGCACTGGAATGCACTTCCCGACACTCAAGGGTGTGTTGGTCACCTGGGAGTGAAATCATCATTGTTCCAGGGATCTCCACATGGCCAGTGCCTTCTAGAAGAGTCCATATGTGTCATACTTTGAATACAAGTTTCCATCCACCACCCCTAAACTTGGAAACATGTCTCACTTATTATTAGAAATCCAGTCAATGAGAAACTACCTTCAGTTTCCCTATAAATTGAGCACTCATCTAAGTGCTAGGGAGGAAGAATTTTTTGCAAAGTTATGTTGTTGGATTCTTAATTGATAAGATATGGAAGCACTAATATGCTGTTGAGATGATGCTTGATGTGATGAGGCTGCAATGAAGCTGGAGCAGGTTGAAAACAAATCAATCTATTGGTTGTAATCTTCTCCTCCTACTTTCTTAATAAAGATATATGTTCATTTTCTCATACATATGTTTATATATTGTGAAGTGTATTCTTGATTATGTATGTATTCTTAGATCTAATTGGTTTGATTTGATTAAGATAAGTAGATACTTGTATATTTATATTTTGTTTGTTGTTTTCTGTCTTTGATTGCAGGAATCGATCTAGCAGCTTGAGTTGGATTGAGAGCAACGAAAACGGTGACAGAAGGAGAAGGAGATTGAAAGTATCACACATAGGCTTCTTTCCCTTTCTGTATATCTATTTGTCTTAGAGAAAATACTAGTTGTATTTCTTCTGTTGTCCTGAGTGAAGGAACACCACACTGTCTCCATTTAGAGGTTGTGTTGCCCCCTCAGACAACCAAATTCCATTCAAATTGGTCTTTGCTTTCAGTTTTAGCCAATTGTTTGTTGTATTCTTAGATGTCTGATTACTCTTAGAGACCAGTAAACTTTCTTGTTCTTCCTCCTTTGAAAAGTCATTTGTTCAATGTTTCATTAGTTGTTTTCTTTATCATTGGAAAATCAAATTCAAAGTAGTTAATTTTTGCATTAGATCAATTATGTTTTAGAAAAGGAAATTTTTGTTTCATTCCTCATTTCCTGTAGGAAAATTGTAGTTCCATTATTCATTTTCCAAACAGAAATTGTTGTTTCATTCCTCGTTTCTCAAAAGAAAACATTTGTTTGATTGATTTGTGTATTTAGTTTCCTTTCACTCATTCACATTAAAGGCAACTGAAAAGAAAAACATGCATGTGCATCTAGAGTTTGTTTGTGTTGCATAGGAAAAAGTTAGGGAAATCTGCATTTAGGTTGTGCTCTTTTTTGTATGCCTCAACAATTGATTTCTCTTTCCCCTTAGTAGCTAGGATTTTCATTGAAAAAGCTAAATTGAAAAGTTTTCTTATCATTTAGTTTGCATTTTTAGGAATTTCCCATTACATCACACGGTGAACCTCAAATATAAACTTTTAAACAATATCAACATAAAATTTACATCAAACAACCTAAGAAAGCATTGTAACATTAACAATAACATTTAGAAGGTCTAGGATAGAGACGTGTTTCGGCGTCGTTAAACATAGTAGTTGTCGTTAACTTGTCTGAGATACATTCCGAGTGTGAAATCCCACTCCACGTACATAAGTATATCGGAGCTTGTCCATGTACCTTTAGTTATATCAGGCAGTTTTCTAGTACGAAAAGTATAAGGGGGTGCTCCCACTATGTGGTTTCGCATTAGACAGCGCTAATACGGACTTGGGCCTCCGCGTAACTTTGGGTATATTTGGGAGGACAAATTTAGGTTGCTTACCATCCATAGGTAACCGATTTGGCCGCCTTGTAAGTTGTGACACACCGAACACAGCATTTGGGGATATTTCCTGCCCATACTTCTTGGTTCACTGGGAGGTATTCTACAGTTCACAATTGCTTAGTAAACCTTTTTCCCAGTATTACCCTTTTTTTTTGTTTTTTTTTTTGTAATAAAATCAATCAGTCATTGTGGAAGAAGAACATCATTTTCCCTGTCGTTTGTGTAGAATAGCACTTAAACCACCTTTACCACCGAAAGCCATTTCTGGTCGAAGAAGGCGACATCATTCTATCGAAACCATGACCATCAATACCTTTGGTGTGTCATCTTCATCACATATACTAGAGTCGTCTCGAGTCGTTTCTACAAATATTGGTTCATCCATTATCATCGAAATGGAGTCCTCACAGCTACCTATGGACACGATCCATCCAATCAGTGAGACCATACCTCTCGAACCCGACGTTGTTCAACTGGAAGTTGATATGGATCCCATTGTTCTTTTACCAGAACATCTAGATCTCGAAGTCGAACAACCGGAAGTTGTTCATATCGGTCGCTCCATAGTTGATCGTAGCCATTGAGCCTCCCATATCACGCAGTCAACCACCAGAAATATATCTCGGGCCTGACGGCGAAATTCTTCCACCTGATTTGATTTCGATTGAGGAAGAACCTCAACAAGAAACACACCCTTCAACTCCAATCCATTTTGGACCAGGGCTTTATCTTTACGATAATATTCCTCGGTTGACTTACACTGATTATTTTGATCATGTTTCAATTCGAGTTCCAGTAGATCCTATAGGGTATACATTGGGTCGTATGACCATGGCTGAGTCAACTTCTCTGGTTGTACCATCTATTACAGTTGAGACAGTGTCTACTGTTGCTACTCCTTCGATGTTTACCATGTCACATTCCAAATTACCCTCTGACATTCCAAAATTCAATGGAAACACTGGAGAAGACCCGTCAATGCATGTTATGACTTATAATTTTTGGTGCTCATCAAACTCCTTAAATGGTGACTATGTTAGACAACGTCTTTTCCAGCGTACACTCAATGGTCCGACTGAACCATGAGGAAAGTTATTTTACTGTATAAACCTCGTTAAAAATGAAACAGGTCATGAGGAAAGTTATTTTACTTTGTCAACCTCGTTAAAAAATGAAACAACTGTTGAGGATAGTTGTTTTACTGTGTCAACCTCGATAAATGAAACAAATTCTTGAGGATAGTTCTTTTCTTGTTGTTGGGTCATAAAGGTGATTGTTACAGGCAACTTTGATGCTTCTCATTTAATTATCAACCGAGGGTAAGTCTTTGTTATTTCAAGAGTGTAAGCACAGTATATGCAAGTGATATCGGAGGACAACTACTCTAAATTATCATAAGGAAGACTATATAATTCTCAAAGTTCAATCAAATAAATTTGGAAGGGAATTATAGAATGTTTTTTACTATTCTATCCTAAGCATATGCAGAAATAACTACTCTGGTTGAAAAGAGCAGACTCCAATAGAACAGTGTACTGTGATGAATTGAAAAACAATCATAATGAATTGAACAACAACTCTAGTAAATTGAACAGCAATTGATTATCCTAAATTTTGCAATGGAATTCTCTTTTAAATCAATAAACGACATCCCTATGAATTAAATAGAAACCAAACGCTCACAATGATAGTAAAAAGATCCAACATCAACTACATGCAAAATTGAACATTAATTGTGTTAAAACAAATCAAGTAATTATAAAAGCATTGGGAAATGATGAAAGCATATAAAAAATTATGAAAACATTAATTGTAAGAAATAAAGCATGAATGGTGGACTAGTCTAATGAGAGAGGAAGTTGTAGCATCTTATGTTCACAATTAACCAATTAAACGATATCTTATGAAATGCACTAGATGACTGGAAATGTAAGTTTAGTAATTAAACGTATAGCACAGAAGTAGCAGAGAAACTCCCAGGGTAGGGCCCAAAGCCACCAGAAGTCTACTGCTAAGGGGAACTCAGAGATTGACTATTCCAAAAATGCTAAAATATTTATTAAGTTGAAGATAAATACATTAAGACAACGTGACAATTCTGTCCTGATACGTCTATTACAGAGGAAAATCTCTATGCAGATCATCTTCGACCTTTTAAATGCGAATTCAAAAGTAGTAACGAGTCCTTTCCATATGAGACCCTACTGCATCGTGGCTGTCGTTTGAGTACTCCAAGCATGGATGTGTATTTCCATCTCCCGTCAGTCCATAGGAGCCACCATGATACCGTTTTCGTCCTTTGTCAGTTGTCTTTTGGTTATCAACAATTCATCTGCTTTGCTTCCCTATCAATAAAGATATAACAAGTCATTTTTTCATTGTTAAACATTCATTTTATCATCAGTTCATTCTTCCTTGGCTTTACGTTATTTCCCTTTACTTTATTGATAGGATGAGGGAAAAATTCATTTTAGTACATAACAAATCGTGGTAAAGATGGGATGAAACGTACCTTCTTCTCGACCCAACATACTCCTTTGCTTACCTATTTGTAGGTCCTCGTGCAAACAAATGGTTGAGGTGTACTTGGGTTAGAGAATATGTAGGGTATACCTCCTCTTTATAGAGTCTGAAACCATATCTCTGTCTGATCTTTTCAAAATCGGAATTTGTGTGTCCCTCTGGCAGCTCATAGTCGTCATGATAGTCCTCAAGGGGGTACCAGATGAGAGGGCACATGTATCTGCACCCTATCCATGTAGGGCCCATGTTCAAGATTAGATTTTTGTATAGAAGGAATCTGGAAGCAACTGCTTTGAAGTTCTTGTAACCAAATGGTTCTCTGTTTTTCACATTATTCATGGAGGCTAGCCATCTCTAGTTGGCTACTGCCAATGCTTCTCCCTAAATGTCCTGTAAGTAATCCCACCCATGCTACACTATATCCTTATGAATAGGCCCCAGTTTGGAGATCACTCCTTTCCTCTGCATGAATTTATTATACTGGGTGAACAAGTACAAGGGTTTAGTAGGTTCCCCCCTAACCCATAGGTCTAGGCCATGCTCTCTCTTCTGAAAGGTGGTTTTAGCCAACTGACTCTGGTTCTTGGAAAAAGATAGGAAAGCATGAAACCAAATGTCCCCTATAAAGGGGTTGGGATTACTGTCCCTGTCCTCCTCTAGAAATAAATTGCGTAAGTATAACTCACACAAAATATATTGGACCTGCTCATTCTTCTCATTGCAACATTGGACAAATTCCTCAACGATTTTAAAATTTGTGGGCTTCCTTGCCCTGGCAGCCTTTATTTTCAATAATAAATATCGTTCTACTAAGAATAGAGCATATTTGGTGGTTGGAGAATGGTGCGAGCTACGCCTAAGATTTGGAAGGTTGTGGGTTCATTTCGGAGAGAGTTTCCTCCCATGGCTTATGTGTTATATGGGACTAATTTCTCCCTCTGTTTGTGTTTCTTCCAGCCTTGTTGGTTAAAACAAACACTACATGCGAGAGATAAAGAAATTGCAACCTTATGTTGTAAATGTATGTAACTTCATTATCGTAAATGCAATAATATTTTAGTCCCATCAACATATCCAAAGGAATTTGTGCAGGGAATTTACATGCTTATTCATTATGGATATTTACACCCCCTCACTCGGGATAAGGGCATCAGTAATCACAGTTTCTATGAGAGAAGGTTGTTTGTGGCCTTGGAGCTCAAGAAAAGAGGAGATATTGCAACAATCATGAATGCATGTGATGCAAAGGTCAGAAATTGTAATTATAATAAGTGTATATCAGGTGGAAATGACTGAAGAAGGGGAGAAAGCGATATAGCAACTATTATGATAGGATGTCCTTATTTAATGGTATAGCATGACGGAAGCATGACAGTGATGGATAATGATTGGTGCTGCCATCCCTTAATTCAAACATGAAAGGATAATTCATTCATAGTTAATTATGCGGGTAGATAGTATTAACACTTATTCAAGTAGTGCATTTATCTCAGAAATTGATGAAAATAGGAAATAAGGCATATATAAAAGTAATTGTCTATTGTTAGAAAAATACTCCCATACCACAAGTAGAGCCATTGCTGCCAGCAGGCGTTCATAGCCTCGACAGGGTTGCTATTTTATCCTAAAAAATGAGCCAGAATCCTTTATGTAAAGGTAGATATTTTGCCAATTTTATGGAAAGATCACCATGCTGGTGTGGTGGCCAGATAGTCAAGGTGCCACTCACTGGGGTTGTAACAAAGTGATCAGGCCGACTCGTGATGAGACCTCTTGTCCTTCAAGAAGTTTGAGCTGTTGAGAAGGTCACTACCCTGGTGTGTTGGTCATTGTGGGCATGTCACTTGTTAAACCCTTATGATCATGGTAGGTTGGCTCGTGATGAGACCCCCTATTATCTTTTAAAATTTTACATATAAAAATAATATTTCTTTTTGAAAAGTATGCATTTTTCTTTGTTTTATGAAGATACCACTGTGCTGGTGTGGTGGCCAGATGGTCACAGTGCCACTCACTGGAATTGTAACAGAGTGATCAGGCCAGCTCGTGATGAGACCTCCTGTCCTTCAAGCAGTTTGAGTTGTCGAGAAGTTCACTACCCTGGTGTGCTGGCCATTGTGGACATGTCACTTGTTAAATCTGTATGATCATGTTAGGCTGGCTCGTGATGAGACCCCTATTCTCACTTAAAAATTTGCATATAAACATAATATTTCTTATTCTTTATACATGAAGGGAGGCTCATTAACTCCTTAAGAGTTAGGGATGGTGTGAGAAGTAAAAAGAATGCCAATACAATTAATACTCCTTATTCCTATATGTCAATGGGAAATACCACTCGAGAGTGTAGAAATATATATCGTTATAAGACTATGAATTGTATGATAACATGTTTGAGCAGGAGATGTCTTAGCCCTTCATTGCATAGATAAATCGTGTCAGCTTCCAGAGTAGAAATTTCCATCAAAGTTTCAAAGGATCACCATATTAGTAACATTACTGCTTTTCTCCTTTTCAGGTGCCAATTCCTATTCAGAAATGTCTTTTACGGCTAGGGTGTGAGATGAGGAGTCGATATTTAAGAAGAGATCATCAAAAAAAAAAACATGCTTAGAAAGAAAAAACAAAGAAAAAAAATCAGTTTTTCAATCCGATTGAACAGCAAAAATAAACAACACACGGCTATTCAATCCGATTGAACAACAGTTGTTCAATTGGATTGAACAGCAGTCGTTCAAATATTTGAACAGCACAAATAAACACACATGCACACTGTTGTTCAATCTGATTGAACAACAGCTGTTCAATTGGATTGAACAGAAGTCGTTCAAAGATTTGAACAGCACAAAAATAAATACCAACACGGTTGTTCAATCTGATTGAACAATAGCTGTTCAATTGGATTGAACAGCAACCATTCAAAGATTTGAACAATGAAAAAATAAATAACACACAGCTGTTCAATCTGATTGAACAGCAGTTTTTCAATTGGATAGAACAACAGTCGTTCAAATATTTGAACAGCAAAAATTAACACACAAAAGGAAGGATGAAGGAAAAGAATACAATTGTGAGAATGAAGAATGTACAAAAAAATGAGAAACTATAAATTGTTGGGAAAATATATACAATATTTACAAGAGGAAGTAACAATCTCTCATGCACTTAAATTTGTGGGGCTATCACCCCCTGTTGCTAAAATTTGGATAGTGGGATTGTTGCGTACCTGCTGGCAGAAAGACTCCCTTGTAAGTGGTTTGTGATAGAGGCCCATGTTGAAAATGCAGCAAGATGATGGAGCTTAGTGAAATGAAGTCGCCTTCACTAAGTGGGCCCGTAGGCAAATTCTGGCGCAAAATCTATTTTTAGACTATGTCTATTTTTAGACATATGGAGCATGGTCCGGGGAGTGCAGTATGTTATTCTTGGAGTATTGGTCATGTTGGTAAAAATAGATGGGACTCTATTTTTTGGACCTATAGGTCGAAGTCTATTTTTAGACTGCCTCTCCTTAAAATAGGGAAGTCAAATATTATTTACCCTTAATAATATTTGGACTATAAACTTCAGTTTACTCTCTTGGAGCACTTCGGTTCGAGCCTTGGAAGTGGCTCATGCATCTGACAGAGGAATTACGCTATTCCTAGGGGTTTGGTGAGCTCATGCATGGTTGACTTCAGTTAGGACTTCAGTGGCAGAAGTTTGGTGGAGTTGTGTTCGGTTTAACTTAGTTGAGCTGGTTGAGATTAGTTTAACTAGCTAATCAACTAGTAATGAGTGGAGTGAATTAAATATTATTTAATTCATTAATTAGTAACTCATTATTCAACTCAAGAACACATCAGTTCACTACAGTGCATGGACAGTTCAGTGGAGACCAGTGAAAGAGGTAGATGAAAGGGTGGAGTTAGCTATCAATGGCGACATCGGTTGTGCATGAGATTTGCACCACACTTGGAGGAATTTCCCATGATGATTGCGCTGTCAAGCCAAGGAGATTCGAACCTTGGATCTCTATATAGACAGGCCATGATTTCGCAATAGAGGCAAGGCAATTGGCGGTGAGTTTTGAACCAGTAACCTATTCAAAACCAAGCTAGTTTGTGTGTAACTTCATGAGAAAGTACTGAGTACTTGTGAGGAGTATTGTACTGAGTTTGTTACATGATTTCTCCATTATAATATACATAATAGCTGCGGGGTTTTCAGCTATAAGCTTTCCCCATACATACTGTGTTAATGTGTATGATGATTTGATGTGTTATCGCTTGATTTTATTTCCGCATGTTTGATGATCTAAGTGGAAGAGATTATGTGTTGCATATAAATTCGAATTGTATGTGATCAGGATAGTCTCGGTGGATAATTAATCATTATTCAGCAAATTTCTACATGGTATCGGAGCTATTGAAGCAGAGATTGATCATCACGGTGATTACAAACTTATTTCGGTAGACAGAGTCTGCATGCGGGCCAGGTAGCCTCCGGATTCATCTTTCTTCGGAAAGTGAAAGGTCTGGTAAACGCCCCTTGTAGTCAATCTCTGTGCTAGAAATAATTTGTTCTCACAGATCTAGAGCGGTTGAGCTTTGAGGTGGAATTCGAAATTTTGCAGCAGTTTTGTTTTCTTGGTGCCAGTGTTGAAAATATCTTTCAACGGTTTGCGACTCGAATATGCTCTTGAAGGCAGTTCGAATTATGTTGCATGGAAGGATCGCATGGAGGCAGTATTAGAAGATAATGGTCTGAAGGAGTTCGTGGATGCGGATGTCCAAAGGCCCACTGATCCTGCTGAAGTCAAAGCATGGCAAAAGAAGATGGCGAAATGTCGAAGGATCCTGTTGGAGGGCGTCAAGGATCATATTGTATCCAACCTGCATGGAAAGGCTTCTCCATATTTAATGTGGAAAGCTTTGATGGATCTATTCCGGAGTAAGAGCGACCAAAGGAAGCTGGCGCTCAAAGATAAGCTCAGGAACATCAAGATGGAGAAGGGCGACAGTATCGCCAAATACCTCACGAAGTTCACTCAGTGCAGAGATGAGCTGGGAAGTGTGGGGGTGACTATCGAAGATGAGGACATGGTCGACCTGGCTCTCCTTGGTCTTTCGAAGGCTTGGCACTCATATCAAGATAGTGTCAATGGTCGGGAGAGGCTGCCGGGATGGGAGCGCCTTTGGGCGGATCTCATGCAGGAGGAGATAAGGAGGACTACTCGTGATGGATCTTCATCAAAGGGAGTTGATGAAGAAAACTGCGCTTTGGTTGCCAAAGCAAAGAAGGGGAAGGGTAAGAAAACCTCTCATTCTGGTGCAAAGGGAAAGAAGCAGGATATGGCGAAAGTGAAGTGTTTTCACTGCCATGATCACGAACATTATGCTACCAATTGTCCAAAGAAGAAGAAGAACAAGCAAGCGGGAAGATCTGCAGATGGAGAAGCTTTGGCTTCACAGTTCGAGCTTGACTTTTCACTGATCGCATGCTTGGTTTCAAGTGTGTTGGGATCGGTATGGTTCTTGGACGGCGGTGCGTCATTTCATATGACGGGAGATCGAGAGTTGTTCTTAGATCTGGAGGACAAAGATTTGGGTGTGCACATCGAGATGGGCGATGATGGTAGATCTGATGCGAGGCGGTACCTGGAGGTACCATCAACTGAGGAGAATACCGTCAAACCCTTTATTGAGGATATCATGCATACCTGGATTGAAGAAGAACTTGATCTACTTGTGGCGATGTTGGAGGATAAGGGGTATGATGTGGTCTTCGAGCGAAGGAAAATCCTTCTGCCTTGATGGAGCCTCTTGGAACTTGGAAGATAGAGTTCGGACCAAGAACCTTTATCGATTCTGAGTAGATGGAAACAACGCGGCCCTGGCCTCTCGCGAAAGTGGTGAAGCCCGGGGCCAAAGGCCACGCTGGTAGGCCCTATACCCTTGAACTTTGGAATTCTGGCAATTTCCCGGAAACACAAGGCTGCTAGGTAGTGAGGAATGGTGCAAAAGGGTGTACTGGGGAGAGTGCCAGCGAAATACCTTTCAGGAGGATAATAGGTACCCGTGCCAGGAGTTCCTGAGCTTGTGGCAGTCCTTCTCGGTGCCCAATGACAAAGCACAAGTATTATGTGATCTTTGTTGATGATTTCTCTCAAAAGTGCTGGATCTCCTTCATGTAGAAGAAGAGCGATACATTCGAGAAGTTCTGTGAGTTTAAAGCACTGGTCGAGAAGGAGTCGGGGAAGAAGGTGATTGCTATAAGGAGTGATAACGGTGGTGAATTCATCTCGGCTGAATTCAAGGAGTTCTGCAGCGCAGAAGGGATTCGGAGAGAGCTCATCGCACCCCATAACCCACAGCAGAACGGGGTGGCTGAGCGGAAGAACAGAACGATCGTGGGTGCTGCACGGGCGATGTTGCATGATCGGGGCCTACCCCTTCACTTGTGGGCTGAGGCATGCAATACAGCAGTGTATGTGCAGAACCGTTGTCCTCACAAGGTTCTTGGCATGAGTACACCAGAGGAGGCTTATTCTGGCAAGAGGCCTGATATTTCCCATTTGCGGATTTTCGGATCTCCTGTCTACATGCATGTGAAGAAGGATGCGAGAAGGAAGCTGGATCCAACTGCTGAAGTTGGAATATTTGTGGGGTACACTGATACACCTCATAACTATCGAGTGTATGTGCCAGACAGTCGCAAGACTGTTGTGCGACGGGATATAAAATTTCAGGAGGAGAAAGCCATGTAGTGTTCGCTTGAGAGGGAGCTACACTTGCATGCAGATGAGGAGCTGTTAGTTCCTAAGGAGGAGCTTCCGGATGTGGATCAGCCATAAGAGGAAGTTCAGGAGGTGGAAGAAACCACCCATGCAGCACCAACCATCAGAGGGCACATGCGCACTACAGAAGCTGAGCGACTGGCTCGAGATGCAGAGAAGGTTGTAGGACCACCTACAGCACAGCGCAGACAGAGGCAGTCACCAGATCGGTACACTGGATACATGGCTCTTGTGAGTCAATGTGTTGTGACGGAGCCATCCTCTTTTGAGGAAGCTGTGGAGGAACCCGCATGGGTTGATGCCATGATCGAAGAATATGATTCGATCATCAGGAACAGTGCATGGGAGATTGTCCCAAGACCAGTGGGAAAATCAGTGGTGGGTTCGCGATGGATCTACAAGGTGAAGCAGGCGGCTAACGGGAGTGTGGAGAAGTACAAGGCGAGATTTGTCGCCCGTGGCTTCTCACAGATCGAGGGGATTGACTATGAGGAGACTTTTGCACCTGTCGCAAGGTACTCTTCCATACGGACGATCCTTGCTCTCTCAGCGCAGATGGGGTGGCACATTCATCGGATGGATGTGAAGACTGCGTTCCTCAATGGAGTTATTGAGGAAGAGGTGTACATAGAGCAGCCTGAAGGTTTTGAGATCTTCAGCAGTGAGTCGCATGTGTGCCGACTCAAAAGAGCACTGTACGGGCTGAAGCAAGCACCTCGTGCTTGGTACACTCGGATAGACAGCTACTTCACCGGGCTTGGATTCTCCAAGAGTGAGGCGGATCCAAACCTGTACCAGATTGTGGTGGAGGGGAAGCTATTGATCATCGTACTGTATGTAGATGATCTGATTTTGACTGGCGATGAGCAGTTGATACTTTCATGCAAGGAGGATCTTGCATGAGAGTTTGAGATGAAGGACTTGGGCATCCTTCATTATTTCCTGGGATTGGAGATTTGGCAGCGTAGTGGAGGATTGTTTGTTTCTCAGGGCAAGTATGCCCGGGAGATTTTGGAGAGGTTCAACATGCATGGCTGCAAGCCTATTGACACTCCTCTTCCCGGTGGTTGGAGGAAGGAGGATGCTACTTCAGCGGAGGTAGTGGATGCCACTGTCTATCGACAGTTGGTGGGGTCGCTTATGTATCTGGTCAATACACGACCCGATAAATGCTATGTTGTTAACCAGCTTTCGCAAGCTATGGTTAAGCCTACCAAGCTCTTCTGGAAGGCAGGCAAGCATGTATTGCGTTATATTAGTGGCACATCGGGATATGGTCTATGGTACAGACAGGAGGATGGAGCGAAGCTTTCCGGCTTCACTGATGCAGATTGGGCAGGGAGCCCAACGGACCAGAAGAGCACATCTAGAGGAGTTTTTAGCATTGGGTCGACAGCATTTTCCTGGTACAGAAGGAAGCAGAGATCTGTGGCACTCAGTTCAGCAGAGGCCGAGTACATGGCAGCAAGCTTGGCCGCATGCGAGGCTATTTGGATGAGGAAGATCCTCGCAGGTTTGTTCAGGTTGCATTTGGAGCCTACAGTGATCTACTGTGATAACCAGAGTTGCATTAAACTCTCGGCTAATCCAGTATTTCATGATATGTCCAAACACATCGACATCAGGTACCATCATATCAGAGATTGTGTTCAGCGGAGAATCATGATGCTTTCATATGTTCCCACGGAGGATCAGGATGCCGACATCCCGACGAAGGCGCTCACCAGGAGCAAGTTCGAATTCCACAGAGGCAGGATAGGGGTTGCAGATAATCCATATCTTGCTGAGAGGGAGTGTTGAAAATGCAGCAAGATGATGGAGCGTAGTGAAATGAAGTCGCCTTCACTAAGTGGGCCCGCAGGCAAATTCTGGCGCAAAATCTATTTTTAGACTATGTCTATTTTTAGACATATGGAGCATGGTCCGGGGATTGCAGTATGTTATTCTTGGAGTATTGATCATGTTGGTAAAAATAGATGGACCTCTATTTTTTGGACCTATAGGTCGAAGTCTATTTTTAGACTGCCTATCCTAAAAATAGGGAAGTCAAATATTATTTACCCTTAATAATATTTGGACTCTAAACTTCAGTTTACTCTCTTGGAGCACTTCAGTTCGAGCTACAGAAGTGGCTCATGCATCCGACAGAGGAATTACGCTATTCCTAGGGGTTTGGTGAGCTCGTGCATGGTTGACTTCAGTTAGGACTTCAGTGGCAGAAGTTTGGTGGAGTTGATGAGACAGTTGGTGGAGTTGTGTTCTGTTTATTTTAGTTGAACTAGTTGAGATTAGTTTAACTAGCTAATCAATTAGTTATGAGTGGAGTGAATTAAATATTATTTAATTCATTAATTAGTAAATCATTATTCAACTCAAGAACACATCAGTTCACTACAGTGCATGATCAGTTCAGTGGAGACCAGTGAAAGAGGTAGATGAAAGGGTGGAGTTAGCTATCAGTGGCGACATCAGTTGTGCATGAGATTTGCACTACACTTGGAGGAATTGCCCATGATGATTGCGCTGTCAAGCCAAGGAGATTCGAACCTTGGATCTCTATTTAGACAGGCCATGATTGCACAATAGAGGCAAGGCAATTAGTGGATGAGTTTTGAACTAGTAACCTGTTCAAAACCAAGCTAGTTTGTGTGTAACTTTATGAGAAAGTACTGAGTACTTGTGAGGAGTATTGTACTGATTTTGTTACATGTTTTCTCCATTATAATATACACAATAGCTGCGGGGTTTTCAGCTATAAGCTTTCCCCATACATACCGTGTTAATGTGTATGATGAATTGATGTGTTATCGCTTGTTTTGTGTGATGATCTGAGTGGAAGAGATTATGTGTTGCATATAAATTCGAATTGTATGTGATCAGGATAGTCTCGGTGGATAATTAATCATTATTCAGCAAATTTCTACAGCCCACTCTGTGCCCGTTGGCTCGGAATGTAGAACTAAATCCGTCTATGGTAGTCAAGGTGAGGGTACCATTGCTGTGTACTTCCTCAATTTCGTATGGACCGAGCCACCTTGTTTGTAACTTGCCCAAGAAGTCTTGGAATTTGGAGTCATAGAGAAGCGCCCAATCTCCTTTCTGGAATGTCTTCTTTTTTATGAGGTTGTCATGCCACTTAGCTCATTGTTGTTGGATGATTGTGGTGCGCTACAGAGCCAGTAGTCGTATTTCATCTAATTCATTTATTTGCTGAAGTCTTCTAATCTAGGCCTCCGTCAAGTCTAGGCCCACCTCCTGGGATGTCCTTAGAGTCTTTATTTCGAATTCGATAGGAAAAATTGGTTCTCTTCCAAATACTAGATGGTACGAAGAATATCCAGTGGTGTTTCACCATGTTGTGTGGTAGGCCCACAAGGCCTCTGGTATTCTAGTAGCCCAATCCTGGCGATGTGTTGATATTGTTTTAGTGAGAATTGCCTCAAGGACTTTGTTGGTACTTTCAACCTACCCGTTTGCATGTGGGTGGTAGGGAGATGTGACTCTATGGATGGTATGGTGGTTCTTCAAGGTGGCCATAATTTTATTTCCCACAAACTATTCCCCCCCATCAGTTATCACTTCTCGCGGTAAGCCATATCGCACAAATAGCTCAAAAATAAAATTAATCACAGATTCTTCTGTGGCTCTTGATAAAGCCATTGTTTCTACCCACTTCGTTACATAATATGTGGCAACCAGTATGTAAACCTTATGGTTTGATGGCGGGTTGAATGGTCCGACAAAGTCCAGTGCCCATCGTTCTAAAGGTTCCACTACCAATTGTGGTTGTAATGGAATTTCATCAGCTTGGCCCGGGCGGCCCATCCTTTGGCAACTATCATAGGCTTTGACATATTTCTTGGAATATTTAAAAATTGTAGGCCAATAATAACCCATTTGCAATAATTTGTGCCATGTTCTACGATCTGCCAAATGGCCACCACATGGTTCATCATGACAGGCCCGTAGAATGTCATAAATCTCGTCTTCTCGGATGCATCTGTGTATATGCATATCAGTTCCGGTATGAAAAAGATATCCACCGATCCAGGAGAATCTAGCACTGCACTAAACAATCAGCTTTTGTTCCTTTGATGTCAAGTGTCTGGGCAGCTTTCCTACTTCCAGGTAATTTGCTACATCTGCATACCATGGTGTTTTTACTGCTATGACGAATAGATGTTCGTCGGGAAACTGATCGTCCACCGCTAGTGTGTCATCTGATTTGGGAATTTTGGACAGGAAATCTGCAACCACATTCTTCTTCCCTGGATGGTCTTTGATTGTTATATCAAACTCCTGCAAAAGAAACAACCAACGAGTTACTCTCGCATTTGTAATCGGTTTATTGGCTAGATATATAATGGTAGAGTGATCAGTATACAGAAGTACTTGATAGCCAGTTATATAATGTCTAAATTTATTAATAGCATAAATGATAGCCAAGAACTCTTTTTTCAGTCACTGTATATTTTAATTCGGCAGTAGTGAGATTCTTGCTGTTATAATAAATAGCATAAGGCTTTTTATCTTCCTCTTGACTGAGAACTGCCCCTATCACTGTGTCAGATGCATTCGAAGAAATGTGAAAGGGCAGCTTCTAGTTAGGACCGCGTAAGATCGATGCTATCGAGACCAGTTTCTTTAAATCTGTAAAAGCAGTGTCACATTTATCAGACCAATGGAATTCAACACTTCCATTTAATGCATCCAAGGGTGCAACAATTTGTGAGAAATTATTTATAAACCTGCGATAGTACCCTGCATATCCAAGGAAACTACGTACCTCTGTCTACGTACATGGTGTAGCTAATAAAAGGATTACTTCTATTTTTGTCATATCTACCTGTATTCCAGCTACAGAGATGTAGTTTACTAAGATTACTCCTTCGGTCATCATCATGTGACATTTTTCATTGCTCAAACACAATCTGGTAGCAATACATCCTTCCAATACTTTTTCTAGTGTTTCTAGTGCCTGATCAAAATCATCTCTATATGGGGTAAAGTCATCCATGTAAATTTCAAGTCCTTCATTTATTAAATAAAAAAAAATGTTGAGTATGGCTCTTTGGAATGTTGTTGGGGCATTGCATAATCCAAATGGTAATACCATGTAGGCAAATGTACCCCATGGGTAGGTAAAGGTTGTTTTATCCTAGTCTTCGGGGCCTATCTGGATTTGATTGTAACCGTTGAAACCATAACCGCTTTCTTGCTAATGTATCAAGGACCTAGTCAATAAAAGGAAGGGGGGAGTGGTATTTATGTGTTGTTTTATTCAGTTCTATGTAATCAACACAGGTTCTCCACTTCCCATTCTTCTTAGGAACAACTACTAAAGGAGAGACCCATTTGTTATCTGAGATAGGATAAATGAAGTTTACATCTAGCAGTTTTTGCAACTCATCATTTACAATGTCTTTTAGATGCCGGTTTAGCCTCCATTGAGGCTGCTAAATAGGCCAAGCGTCCTTGTCAGTATAAACGTGATGTGTGCATAGCTGAGGATCTATACCCTTCATGTCTGGGTAGTCCCAAGCAAATGCTCCCTGATATTTCTGAAACCTTTATGAGATTTTGCTTTTGGTTACCATCCAGACTTCCATTAATATTTAAAACCTTCCCTGGCTCAATTTCAATTGGTATGTTGTTGTGAATAGCAGTCATGGGTATGTGATGATTATCGATGTCTGCCAAGGGGTCTTCTTATGTTTCATCATCAAGAACATCATTTAACATTTGAAATTTTAAGTTTCTAGACGCAGATGGACGATTCATGAAGTTCTTGAATACATCATCTTCAGTTTGATCTTTGAATTCAAGAGCTTCAACTATTGTCAGTGGTGAACGGATGTTCTGTTCCCATTATGTATGTGGATGCCTGTGAATATTTATAGTGGGTAGACTTGGTTTGGAAGGCGAATAAATGATAATATTTTTTATGGCATCACCTCTAGCAAAGGTCATGCTGCCTGTCTGGCAACCTATGTAAGCATTGGTTGTTGCTAACCAAGGTCGAACCAGTAATAGTGGGTGTCCATCCATCCTAATTTTTGGGTTAATAACTAAAAAGTCAGCTGGATACTCCCATGAGTCCGCCAAAACCAGGATGTCTGGTAATATTCCTTCTGGTTTGATAGCAGATCTTTCAGCAAGTTCCAGCAAGGTAGACATGGGTTCTAACATTTTTATGCCTAACTTCTCAAAGGTTTTTGTAGTTAAGATGTTGATGGCTTCCCTTAAGTCAACCAATGTTTTGAAAGGAGTGGCTAGAGACTTGTACGGTTATTATGGGGTTCCCTGGATCCTCATATTTGACGGATGTTTCTTTATCCAATAGTAAGTCTGATAATCCCCCTACCACATGAATAATGGGTACATTTTTTGCTTTCCTTACTTGTTTCTTTCCACACAACTCTTTAATTGTCTTGGCATAGATAGGAATGTCTTGTATCGCTTGTAGAGGAGAATTTTAATGCAAATATTTTTTAATTCCCCTAGGATATCAAAATCTGGAGAGACTATCGATCTAGGCAATTTCAATCTTTCAGGGAATGGAGGGGGATAAATCATAACATTTTCAGGTTTCCTTTGGTCAATCGTTTCCTCCCCTACTCTACCTCTGTTTCAGTCATAGTTGTTTGTCTAGGCATTGTTGGAATTTCAAATTCAAGTTGTGGTAGGGTCATATCTTCTTTTGGTGAGATAACACGTCCTAATCTCGGGCTAAGTTCATTGCATTTCTTCTATTCAGTCTCGGGGTTTGGGTTTTCAATAATCTGAATTAGCTGAACCGGCCTATTATTAGGGTTAGGATTGGGTTGATCCGGCAATTGAGGACGCACAATAGGCTAAGGATTTTGCTGGACTGGGTATGGAGTTAGTAATGTAGGTTGATTCTGAACCCCTACCCCCATCGGTAGATTGGTCATTCCCAGAGGTCGCTGCCAATTTTGAGGCCAAGTTGTGGTTTGTGAAGGGGAGGCAGGCCACTGGGACTGATAGGGATTGTTTCACCAGTAAGGGGTAGAATAAGGAAAACTTGGCCAATTATTACCTGAAGAGGGTTGTGTTGGCCAAGGAGGCATAGGAAATGAATGATATGGCCACGTAGAGAAAGATTATTGGTTCTGCCAAGCTGTTGCAGGGTTTTTCTAGTTAAATTGTGGAGAAGAAAATAATTGAGGCAGGTCTTGTGGCATACCTAGTCGTGCTTGCCACTGTCGACGCTGGTTCATTAGATAGACCGGTTCCATCTCTTCTTCTGCTTCTTTAAAAATTGTTTTCAGCCTCAGAAGTGAAGGGAAACGGTCAATGGCATGGTCCTTGGTATAAATAGCACATGTCTAGACCATATCTAATGGACATTCCCATTGGTTGTGCTTCTTCCGACAGTGTGGGAAAAATACATCCAAGTTTTGTTCTGCTATAGCTTGCTTTTGCTTGGCTTGTAGGAAATATAGTTGCTTGTCAGGGTGCCCAAGATATCAATTTTGAAATCTTCTAAAATATTACCGAATTTCGCTCTGGTCACATTGCCACTGGACTACTTAGGATTCCTTGTAACTAAGTCTCGCCTAGTTGGCCTACTTAGTGTAATACCTCAATAACACCTGAAACATACTGAAATAATGTCATCATATTCTTCTTGATAGATGTCCCCCTTTCCCATTATGTTAAGTGTTTCAACCCATTCTTCTTTCATTCCCTTAATCACCGTTGCTTTTAAGATATCTTTAGACAGTGTAGTATATGGAGACCTTTGCAAGTTACATTGAAATATTTCGAAGTATTCTTCTAATGTCTCAGTGTCCCTTGTAGACATATTGAAGATTTCATCTTTTATTTCTCGAGTCCAGCAGTAGTCTTGATATTTATTAGGAAAATAGTTTTTCATATGGTCCCAACTATTAATGGTTCCTCCACCAAGCCCCATGAACCAATGTAATGTTATTCTCTTCAGGGTAGAGGGGAATAATTTCAGTTTTTGAGGGTCAGTGGTGTAGTCATATCCCCTACATAAGACATTGAATTCAAATAAAAATGCATCAGGATCTTCTGAGGTCAACCCATGGAAGGTGGGGATGTTTTGTAATGGAATGGCTTTCATAGGGGAATTTGCATCCGGATCAACAATGGGATACTCCAATTTTGATTTTTGCCTCTCATTCTAGTTGTTTTCCATTTGATAAAAGATATGCCATTAATCTTTGGGAATTTCTTGTTCTAGAGGAATAATCTTGGTGGGATTAGGGAGTGGATGCGGAGGAAGCCTTACAGCACTTCCTCGATCTAGGATGTTGGGTGTCTCTATTTAAACCACTCTCTCAGGGGATCCAGGCTCTGGAGTTTTTACCTGTGTTGCACTGCTGGTTTCTCCCTCTCCTTCCAACAAATTGCAAGAGCCTCCCTCTCTCGAAGGGTCAAGACTTATGTGATCAACAGCCTGAATTCTTTGTTCAGGCCCTTCTGTTTCACTGTGAATCTCGGCGTGGGTTGCAGATGGTGAGACTGCTACCTGAGGGAGTGTAGTAGAAATTTGAGTAGGAATGGTTTTGGGTCCTACAGATGCCTAGGATTCAACCTTCTTAATTATTTCGTCTATATATGTTGTTCTTCCAAGGATCATCGGTCCTTTGTGTTTTGTGGATTTAAGTGGGGGATTTTGATTTGTTTCTA
Source organism: Pinus albicaulis (assembly GCA_034641835.2). Lineage (NCBI taxonomy): Eukaryota > Viridiplantae > Streptophyta > Pinopsida > Pinales > Pinaceae > Pinus > Pinus albicaulis. The sequence continues at coordinate 470,693,987 of CM076571.1, forward strand.
TTTTTTTCTTCCTAGTCATAAAACAAGAGCACCTATCCTACTAACCTCTGCACAATTGCTGAAAAGCGGGCTAGAGAGCAAGTGTTTTGCTTGCTGGCACGAAGGTTCATACCTCTCGTTTTCAATACCCAATTATTCATAGCAAAAGGAAAAATAAATAAAGGACATCACTCTTAAACACTCTCCCAGGCAATAGCGCCAAAAATATTGGGTCATAAAGGTGATTGTTACAGGAAACTTCGATGCTTCTCATTTAATTATCAACCAAGGGTAAGTCTTTGTTATTTCAAGAGTGTAAGCACAGTATATGCAAGTGATATCGGAGGACAACTACTCTAAATTATGATAAGGAAGACTATCTAATTCTCGATGTTCAATCAAATTAATTTGGAAGGGAATTATAGAATGCTTTTAACTATTCTATCCTAAGCATATGCACAAATAACTATTCTGGTTGAAAAGAGTAGACTACAATTGAATAGTGTACTGTGATGAATTGAACAACAACTCTAGTAAATTGGACAGCAATTGATTATCCTAAATTTTGCAATGTAATTCTCCTTTAAATCCATAAACAACATCCCTATGAATTAAACAGCAACCAAATGTTCACAATGATAATGAAAAGATCCAACATCAGCTACATGTAGAATTGAACAGCAATTGTGTTAAAACTAATCAAACGATTATAAAAGCATTTGGAAATGATGAAAGCATCTAAACAATTATGAAAACATTGATTGTAAGCAAGAAAGCATGAATGGTGGACCAGTATAATGAAAGAGGAAGCTGTAGCATCTTATGTTCACAATTAACCAATTAAACGATATCTTATGAAATGCACTAGATGATTGGAAACGCAAGTTCTGTAATTAAACTTATATCATAGAAGTAGAAGAGAAACACCTAGGGCTCGAGCCAAAGCCACCAGAAGTCTACTGCTAAGGGGAACTCAGAGATTGACTATTACAAAAACACCAAAATATTTATTAAGATGAAGATCAATACATTAATACAACGTGACAATTATGTCCCGATACATCTATTACAGAGGAAAATCTCTATGCATATCTATTTATCTTGTATGTCTTTGGCCTTTTAAAGGCGAATTCAAAAGTAGTAACGGGTCCTTTCCATACGGGACCCTGCTGCTTCATGGTTGTCATTTGAGTACTCCAAATGTGGATGTGTCTTTCCATCTTCTGCCAATCCATAGGAGCCATCATGATCCCGTTTTCCTCCTTTTTCAGCTATCTTTTGGTTATCAGCAGTTCAGCTGCTTTGCTTCCCTATCAATAAAGATATAACAAGTCAGATTTCCGTTGTTAAATGTTCCTTTTATCATCAGTTCATTCTGCCTTGGATTTACGTTATTTCCCTTTACTTTATTGCTAGGATGAGGGGAAGATTCATAAAAGTACATAACAAATCATGGTAAATATGGGATGAAATGTACCTTCTTCTCGGCCCAACATCTGTGTCAACCCCGATAAATTAAACAAGTTCCCTTGAGGATAGTTCTTTTCCTATGTCAACCTTGATAAATGAAACATTTTCCCTTGAGGATAGTTCCTTTATTGTGTCAACCTCAATAAATGAAATAGATTATTGAGGATAGTTCTTTTCCTGTGTCAACCTCGATAAATAAAATAGGTTCCCTTGAGGATAGTTCTTTTCTTGTGTCAACTGCGATAAATGAAACAGGTTCCCTTGAGGATAGTTCCTTTACTATGTCAACCTCGATAATGAAACAAATTCTTGAGGATAGTTCTTTTACCGTGTCAACCTCGATAAATGAAACAGATTCCTGAGGATAGTTCATTTACTATGTCAACCTCGATAAATGAAACAACTTCTTGAGGATATTTCTTTTACTGTGTCAACCTCGATAAATGAAACAGATTCATGAGCATAGTTCCTTTTCTTGTGTCAAGATCATTAAATGAAATAAGGTTCCATGAGCATAGTTCTTTTTCTTGTGTCAAGCTCATTAAATGAAAAAAGGTTCCATGAGCATGGTTCTTTTCTTGTGTCAAGCTCGTTAAAAAATGAAACAAATCCTCTCCTAAATAAGACGAGTCTTCCATCTAATCTCGTAAATTGAACCTTCATTCCATCCAACTATTAGAAACCAGTAGTCCCTTAGGTGAATGAAATGAATCTTGGGGGGCATGTGCCCTTGCAGGGGGCATTCAAAAACTATTTCAAGTCCATTTTGGTTATTATATTCAAGACTCATTAAACTCATCAAAATACCGAGCTTCTTTTGCTATTTTTCATTCTCGTAAAACACATGAAAATGTTGAGTTCTTTCCATATTTTCCTGCTCATAAATTAAATTGAAAGTCGGCCAAAGCATACTTTTATCCTTTTTTTTGAGCTTTGATAAAAATGAAAAAGGAATTAAAGCACACTTATATCTCTTTTTCGAGCTTTGATAATTGTGAAAAAGGAACCCCCTGAAGTCTTCTTTTAGCTCTTTTCAAACTCTAATAATATGAAAATATTGTCGAGCACTTGTCTTTTCGAGCTCGTAAAAGTAAATGAAACGAAATCTACTCAGTATAATTTTAGCCCTTTTTCGGATTGAGATAGATTATTTATGAAAAAGTAAAACCTTAATCGAACATGGCTAAGAGGTTTTCTCAAGTATAATTTTATACTTTTCAGACCTGAGCGAAAAATTTACGAAAAAGGACTCATGGAGTTTTCTTTTGTCCTTTTTTTCAAACTCTCTAAACATGAAAAAGGACCAGGTTTTCATGTCGTTAGACTCATTAAAACATAAAATAACGACGGACTTGTCAATCATGGCAAGATCGAGTTTCATTTATCGCTAGACTCGTTAAATTATTAAATAGCGATGGATTCACCTAAAGGGTCGAATTATAGATCAATCATATGTTACCCTCCTCAAGCTTGTTAAAAAATAAAGAGGTATTGGTCAGCAATGACTGGGGAAATTTTGTGAAAAAGAACAGAACACTTTATGGTAGCAGGTTGCTCTTGAACATGACACTTTCACTCCATCATCATGACTTTTGGGTTGGATAATCTTCTTGACGATTCATCATACCTATGGTTCATCATATCATCACTTCAGTTTTGGGTCAATGTTGTCAGCTCATCTCAGTGTTGTTGATATGTTCAAGAGAAGTCATCCAGTAATTCCTCATCTTCTGCAATACTCATAAACTTTCATTTTCATTACAGTCATCCCTGAACATTGCTATATCAAATCACATTTTTTCTCCAAAATCATTACTTTTGTTTTGCGATAAAGTTGTTTCTTGTCGACATCATCTCATTATCCAGGAAGTTTAATTAGAAACATTTTCTAGTACCTTGGAGCTTGCTACATCATCGGCAGGTTTCTCGCTTCCGTACCTTCGACCGAAATATTTTGTTTGACGTTTGACATCAAATCATATATTTACACCTTGCAAATTTTATTGCAGTACCTTGAGAGCCATTAACATCAATGGTGGTTTTCTCGTGTCTGTTAACAGCTCACATCATTGGATGGTAATCAGACGATATCATACCATGTTCAACTTCAGATCATATATTCATATGGTTAGACTTGTACCTGAATGATCGAGTGAACGAGATAAGAAGACCCAGGATCTAGTTTCATCCATCTGGGCTGCGATTTTAGGAAAATTGTACACATCATTTGTATGATGGCTTTACATACAGATCGTCATCCGAACATGGGCCTATATCTGTAGGCATGTCTATATCGGGCAACATTCCAATATAGACAACTTTCTGAATTATGTACATGTTATGATAGTTTATGTGTTGAGCATGGGAATGCCTCCCTCAGAAACTCATGACCAAGATGTAAGATATCATGATGCAATGTATTGCAAATTGATGCAGGTCATCGTCCACTTCAGATCCTACTCATCACATCGTAAAGCATCTCATCCAAATATTATTATTATTTTGACTTCATGCTTTAGGGGGTAGTTGTTATAGGTCAATTTGGGCATCATCCCGCAAGACCTGGTCAAATTGGGCATCATCCACCAGGACCAATGAATAGGTTTTATCATCGCCTTAATTCAGTTTCTACATGCCCTAAGTGAAGACATTCCTTTTATGGCTTCAATTGTGAGATTTCCAAGGTTTGAAGTATATATTATATGACCCACTGACTCACCAACACTCCTCTGCAAGGGACTAACTGCGTTGCAGTGAAAATACCTCCATTCAAGGGTGCAATGCAGTGCACTTCCCGACACTCAAGGGTGTGTTGGTCACCTGGGAGCGAAATCATCATTGTTTTGGGAATCTCCACATGGCCAGTTCCTTCTAGAAGAGTCCATAGGTGTCATACTTTGAATACAAGTGTCCATCCACGACCTCTGAACTTGGAAACATGTCTCACCTATTATTATAAATCCATTCAATCAGAAACTACCTTCAGTTTCCCTATAAATTGAGCACTCATCTAAGTGCCAGGGAGGAAGAATTTTGTGAAAAGTTATGTTGTTGGATTCTCGATTGATAAGATCTGGAAGTACCGATATGCTGTTGAGATGATGCTTGATGTGATGAGGCTGGAATGAAGTTGGAGCAAGTTGACGACAAATCGATCTATTGGTTGTAATCTTCTCCTCCTACATTTTTAATAAAGATATATGTTCATTTTCTCATACATACGTTTATATCTTGTGAAATGTATTCTTGATTATGTATGTATTCTCAGATCTAATCGGTTTAATTTGATTAAGATAAGTAGATACTTGTATATTTGTATGTTGTTTTCTGTTCTTTGTCTTTGATTGCAGGAATCGATCTAGCAGCTTGAGTTGGATTGAGAGCGACGGCAACAACGATAGAAGGAGAAGGAGAGCGAAAGTATCACACGTAGGCTTATTTCCCTTTTTGTATGTCTATTTTTCTTAGAGAAAATAGTAGTTGTCTTTATTCTGTTGTTCTGAGTGAAGGAACACCACACTCAGTGAATCTAGTTTATCCATAGATTAGAATTTCGTATAACACACATCATGATTGGTAGCCCTTTTATGGATTTCTTCGTCTTTCCATGTTTCAAATTCATCTAGTCTTCCTTAAAATGGAATTTTTCCAAATTTTCAACTTCAACTTGTGTTTGTTTTACATATTTAAAGATATAGGATCTCAAGCATAAAGGCATTGGTGGCCATGCCAATTTTTTTGTCTTTTGCAAGGGATGCTCCAACTCCATGCACAAGAGTCAAGTATGCTATTTTGATCAATAAATTGCCATGGATTCTCCACTAGATAGTTCATCACAATATATTTGATAAAAATGAACTAAAATTTATACCATGAAGGCTAAATTCCTTTAGATTCTATATTTATTAACTATTGATTTGTTGTTTATGCATGAAATATATAAAATGTGGAAAATAGAGAACAAAAAAATACAATCACACCTTCCAACCATAATGAACACAAATATATGCTTTGGGAAACCTGTGCTGGAGAAAACACAGTCAGAACAAGGAAAATAATAAGAAAATAAGATTTGGTGTGGATAAAATTAAACAAAGGTCCAACTAGTTGTAAATGGAAATTAGATTCAATTAAAAAACGCTAAATGAAGTAAAAAAATATATTTTATAAATATTTAAGGCAATCCAACATGCAGTGAAAGAATTAGATTATGTTTTGATGAAAATAAAAGGGTCAAGGTTGTGAGCGTGCACAAATATTCTCATTTAATTTATAACTTGCATTTTATTCTTGTATCCTTCCATTGATCACGAAACTAAAAGAAGGCATGGATACCTATGTGGAATTACATATTAGTATTCATATATAATGTATCAATAAATTATATTTTAATGAAAATAATAAGATTAAGATTGTGAAATTGAAATGGCATTCACATTTATGCATAACTTGTATTTATTCTCCTCGCCTCTCTTTGTTTAGAGATCTAAAAGAATGCATGCACGCCTCTCTAGAACCCTGATTGATATACACATTTAATGTATAACTTGCATTTTACTCTCCCTTACTTGTTTCAGATAATTAAAATAATGCATGTATACCTTTGTATAACATGAATTTTATTCTCCTCATTTCAGATAACTTAAATAATGCACACATACCTTTGTGGAAATATAGATTAGTTTGGTTTTTAGCAAAATCATGTGACTCATAATAGAGTAGACAATGAGAAATACAATTTCTCTAACAAGAATTTTGTCTTAGTTTGAGTTGGATGACACGGATATCTCCAATGACCACATTTAGAAAATGACAAAATGATATTCCTACAAATATATGTAAAATTCTTCTTACAAAAATCTCTTCCAAGTCTTTGAGGTATTACCCATCACTCGTAATATAGTAATAATAGCACTACGTATAAGCAATACCTTAAACCATCTCAAGAAATTTGATTTGGTTGTGGTAGGAATAAATTTTCATAAATTATAGAAATTCATTTTGTTCACCATGAAATGATCAGAATATCGGTATAACCACCACCTCCCACGTCTACCCACTTTCACCGGCTTGCCAGGTTAAACACGAGAGGAAGAGCTACTAAGACATGACCCGATATCAAAGCTTAAATTTATCGAAGTGGAGCTGACAACTAAACCTAACAACCATAAACTAACATCCTACAGGACTTACAAGACACTCAGAGGCTAAAAAATCACTCTCGGTGCCCAAATCGTGATTTAAATAGTTATTTCACTAACCTGGGCTCTTAGTCACATTCATAAGCCTGCATCCATGTGATTGTAGGCCTCCAATCACATGCATGAGCCTGCAAGGTAGCGACTGCAGTTCCAATTTCCCAGTTTTGAGCCCGCAACCGCAGAATATGTGCCATCTTTTCAGGGGTAGACTCCATATCACTGCCCAAAACTTGATTAAACTTTCAATAATGATGAATGACATAAGGAAAATTCCATTAAAGTAATACCTAGTCAAGAACTTGACCTAACCACGACATACACTTCGTTAAACATTTTGTGAACATGTAATATATGGGTCATAAATGTATATTTTAACATAGGGGTATGATACTTATCTGAAAATCATCAAAAAGGTCTAATTCCCTCTCATATTAGTTGCAATAACATTTATTAGATCATGCATTCAATAACCAATCATTTACTAATCAAAACATTATAAGGACCATAGCTAGAATCTGTCATGAAACCATGCTTATAACCATCATATAACAAGAATAATAACAATTATAGAATAACCACCAAATCCACATAATAAAAAGTACATTTACTCATAAAATACAAGAGGAAATAACTCTTATTAACATATGTAAAATCCAATCAAGTTAGGGAATTCCACGTACCACCCAACCATAGATTAGGCTGAACCAAATCTTTCTTTCAGCCAATCACCTATGCGCCATATTCCAAGCATGAATGTGGGATCTCATGGAATAAACCAAACCAGGGATTCCATAGACCAAACCACTTGTACCCTCAACTAGTGATTCCACCTCAAGGTCGAACATCACTAGCATCAACAGATTAGTCTCTACCCAAGTTGTCCAAGGCTCCAGAGCATTTGTTCCAACCCGAATCCAAGACTAGTAACTCAACCCGCAGTTGTTGTAGGGCTCCTAAGCATTTGTACATCCAAGGATCCAGGACTAGTAACTCAACCCACCAAGGGATCCAAAGCATTTTTCCAATGAAGGCTTGCAAGACTAGTAAATCAACCCAAGTTGTTCCAGGGCTTCTGAAGTGTTTGTTCAACCAAGGCTCCAGGAACTAATAACTCAACCCACAACCATAAGGAACATGAGCACCAATCAAAAAAACAAATGGAAAAACCCATGACACCATCGTTATCCAGGAAATGGAAAGGATAGCCAAAACCACTATCAATCTAGGAAATCCTCCATGCCAATGACATGTCATTACCAAATAATCACATGCATATACCATGTATTCCAAAACTAGCAAGGAAATCACACATGCAACTTGATACCTACAAAGAAATCTAGTTGTAGTTGATGATCCCATTGTCCCCCTACACTTTCCTACTTTCCTTGTTTTATTTCTCCAAATCCAATGAAACTAGAGTGCTCCAACAATGCTCCAAGATTTCTCTTAATGTACAAGAGTATGAGAGAGTGAGAGAATAGAGAGATAAATCCACCATAGAACTGTCAAAATCTAACACTGACAAAAGCCATGAACTAATCCGCAGAAGCCTTTTTGTCATTGAGGCCTCTCTTTTCTTCATCTTCCTTCATTTTCCCTTCATTTTCCCTCTCATGGAATTTTGTGACCTTTCACCTTCCTTTTCTCTTATTTTCCATTATTTTCATAAATAAAATACCAATTAATGCCTCTTTTCCTTTGCCAATGCATTTTTCAATTTACTTAGCCATAAATAAACCAAATGAACACCCACTAGAATGTTTTTCCCACCATTCAGTTTGGAATACATGTCCCATGACCTTGGTTTTATATTTTTTACATGAAAATAAACCAAGAGTTTTTACAGAACCCTGCCCCTTGGGGGAACACCATCATCAGTTTTCAATGACACTTATAAACCAAAAATCGCTAAAACAATAGCATACTGCCTATGGAGATTTATAACACAACTTCTTGTAGTATTTACAATGATCATTGTTGAAAACAAAACAATATACTTCTTACTAAAGCATTATAACACAACTCATTACGGTATTTACAATAACAACCACATATACACTCATGCACATTTAGTTCAACCAACAAATAATCATACTGTCTATGGAGCTTTATAACTCAACTCGATACAATATTTATAATAATATACACATATGCAGATTTTCCCTAACCAACAAATAAAAGGATACAATGCCTACATTAGAAACAAGGGAATCCAGCGGCTCACACCTCCACCCTCAAAAGTAGTACCAAGATTCACCTCCTTCCGAAGAATTCCAGAATCCACTGCCAAATTCAAACCTGCATCTAGCACTACGATCCATTCTTGTTCTCTCAGTGAACAATTACCATATCATTGTTCCAGGGCACACTCCCTGTGTGTATTCGATTCCATCTGGCAATGGTAATGACCCAAACAAATTCATTCCATAACCTTCCCTTCTCTGCTACCAATCCCTCAGGAAATCTGGTCACCCCCTTTCGCCCAGTCACACACCTTCCAATATCCATTGACATCCCTTCTCTTCTACACAACCCCTCGGGTGATCCATCCCTTGGAAAGGTTTCCTCAAATCAGAAGGTCCAAAAACCAAGGCACATCCCTGCCTCAGAACCATCATACCGGTCATAGCATGCTCATTGAAATCAATGGACACTATTGGGTACTAGTGTCCCACAATGGCCCTTCTCCTGAAGTGCTTTACCAACATACTGTTGCATGTTCCAATTCCTTTCACTGTTGCTGCTAATTCTTTATCAACCAATTCCAACCACCCAAACTAAGCATTTCCATGCTTTCCTATACCAAGCACATAATTTCCATTAGATTCAAAATAAATTCAAATCATACCTCATCGTAAGCTTTTCAATAAGGTACATTTGCAATTTTGTTCATTTCTTGTCACAACAAGTCAAACTAGTTGTTTGATCAAATCATCATGTAAAACATATCAAATCTAGTGAGCTCAAACACAACCATCATAAATCAAAATCATATATCACATGTGTGGCAGTGTATTCAGCACATGGGCGGGCGGAATACACTTTTCTTAGTAGGGAGGTTGCTTACCTACATACAAGTCACAGGTCAAAGTGGTTTGTCAAACGTTAGTGGAACAAGTTCAACATGTAATAAGCTAAGTTAAATGGAAACATAGCATGCTACATAAACAATGAAAAAAAAAAACATTCACAAGAAACACGCTCAATAGAGAAAACAAACTATTAACTCAACAATTGAGAAAGTTTCTCCCTTTATTAGGTGTTGGTAGTAGTAGAATATAGAATGCTAAATCTCTTGTAGTGGATCCTTCGAGCTACGAAGCTCCAATATCCAATATAAGGGGGTCTCTTCCCCTCAATTTTTCATCAAGCCTCTTCCCTCTCAAAGGATGGTATATAGATGAAAATGTGGTGAACTCTTCTCTCTTGGATTGAGATTTTGGGCGGCGAACAACTGAATCCCTCCAATCCTCTTGTTGCTGGACAAGACAAGCTGGTTTGCTAAGGAGAAATTTGGCCAGCATAATAATGTGTCTCCTATTTCTCTTCCCATGGCTGGCTTTTATAGATCATTTTCAAATTGCCCCTCCTTCTCTTGGTCCAAGATGGTGACACAACAGTGGGGGTATGATTCCTTTGTGTGTTGCACTAAAGCCTCAAGGTGGCTCAAAGGCGACTATACTCATCTAGGTTGAGTGAGAAAATTTTTCTCCAAGTGTGCCAAGTGGTCACGCATGGTGTCTTCTACCTGTACAATTTTCCATCATTATTAGTTTCCCCCTAATGTATGAGGTCTAGGAAGAACTGTATAGCCGAAATACATTATAGTTTCTTTTTCTGTGTAGTAATTTTGAGAGAGAGAGAGAGAGTAACTTGATTTAGAACTAAGGTTAGAGAACCCTTTCTATGAGTAAAAAATATATCGTGCTCTGTTGGAAACCTGGAAGAGATAGAATGAATAAAATAATTCTACGAGGTGGGCATGTCCCATGCTCGTCATGTTTTGACTAGTTAAGCATATCTGACAGATAGTGGTTCTATGTATGTCACTTTTTGGTAGTGGCCTATTGTTGGTTGATGACGATGGTTGTCGACACCCTCAGGGGCATTTTTCTTTGAAATAAGGTTGAATGTGGTGCCCACACACATAACCTTGGTATGGCACGTTTGTTTAGAAAAAGTGCTCATTGTATGCATGGGTCTTTGACTATTGGGGACCTTCCCATATAAGCATTGCTAAAAGAGATGCTTATCAAGTCATAGGTCTTCGACAAATTCTAAAAGAGTGCAATGGTTATGAAGTACGATACCATATTGACATGAAAGCTTATCTTGAATTCAAATGTCAAGAGTATCCATGACATCAATGGGCAATGATGACTATAATTATGCCATCCGGGGATGCCTCTATTGAGGTGAGGAGTCATCCAAGGTACTCCCTCCTTCTTGGAAAATGTTTGTTGTAGTCGACAAGAAGGAAGCATCAACCGACCGAGATGAGTACTGATGCAAGGGACCAGGGTTTCTGATGTAGCAGGGCGTGATGGGTTAACTAGGCATGATGACGAGAAATGGCTATAACTGTTGATGATAGTTAAGTGGCCCAAGGTCGGAGCTGTAAATGTGAGTGGCAACAATCATAACAATTTCTGGTGAGGAAATCCTTGCAGTCAATAGGACCTCTAGGGTGGGTGTGTGGTTGTTATGAGTGTCTTGGTGGGATGTGGTAAAGAATTCGTAGCTCCGACCAAGGGTAATTTTGGACTACTTCCGGGTGCGAAATGTGAATGGATGGGTGGGAGTGCTCTCCTAAAAAATCTTTGTACACTTGCCAAAAGAATATAGAATGGGTTTGGATGTACAAGCATGGAGACGGGTGCCCCTATAAACATGAAAATAATTTGTCACTATGGTGTGAGGAGTGTGTTTTGCTGAGGGTGGGAGCCCCATTGGTTGGTCTCGGTGTGGGGGTGATGAAGCGGATGAAAAGTGTCGTAGATGGGCTATGTTGATGGGTGTGTGATAGGCCAAGTGTGAGACGTAGTGGCACATTTTTTATCTACTTATGAGAATGGTAGCCCCGGAAATGGGTTTTAACATGATATGGGTAAAACTTGAATTGATGTATGATGGATGAATGAACATGAAGTACTTCTCGTGCTTGGATTTTATGACCATGGCTCCAAACCTTTGGTGTATGGTTTACATGAGTGATGGATGCCATGGAGGGTAAGGCTCTACCAACCTGCGAGAATGTTTATCATGTGCAAGATGGGGTGATGATAAATATGGTTAGGTGAATGAAACCTATGGTTGATTTCTGTGGAGAAATGATGTCAGGATATGTAAAGCTTCTTTAGGGAGCCTATCATGCTAGGGATAGAATGATACCTGCTCTTGTACCTTTGTTGGCTGCGCATATGGTGATTCAACGTGTTTGTAATACTTGCAACCAATACCCCAAGTAAAAGCATATTTTTCATTCAAACATATTTGAAATAACTTTGAATGTAAAGCAATAAGAGAGGGCATACCTGGTATGATTGAAAAATGACTTTTTCTGAGGCATGGATTTATGGGGCCTAGCTTGAACATGATGAAGTGTTGATCACTGTGTTTCTCACGGTTTTTCAGCTGGGCCTTCTAAGCTCCGGTTATGGTCTGTCGAATAATGAGAAAAGGGCGATATATGGGCAAATATGGCTCATTTCAACTCATTTGTGTCTTTTGAGAGTCTAAGGTCAGATCTGAGCCCCTACTGCCGAGATTTTCTTGTCGTTGCGGTCAGCCTGAGTACGCGGGATTCATGCCATCAGTGTCAATTAGGGCCCTAAATGTCTAGCTTTTCAATTTTGTCACTTTTTTGCCTAGGGGGTCTGTAAAAATGTGGATTTGTACAAAATTTATATCCCTTTTTTTCCTCGACCGCGCGGGTGATCAAGGCTGACCCACGTAAAAGGAAAGGTGCTTATCAAGTAGATGGTGTGAGAAGCAATATTACTTTTTACCCCCGAAGTGGATGCCTAGAGATGATTGGGAATTGGGGCATGTTTTCGCTTCTTCCATCTTCGAGTCTTTGGTTTTGGCCAGTCTGGATCTTTCAGGGAGTTCAAACTTAATGCTGCCCTTGCCACTCATAACCTTGGGAGGTATTCACAATTGATAGTGTGGTGGAATTGTGAGAAAATTCTACAATAGTAGTGTGTGATCTTCTCCTGATTAGAGAGATGGATCTGTTGTATGGTGGTGACCATGCGAAGACTGTTAGTGAGTTTCTTGAGCTCCTGGGATTGATTGACCATGTGGTATTTTCTATCGCATAGAACACATGCCAATCTTGGCTAATTTTGTGCCCTACTAGGACGATTAGTCGCCTTAGCCTTCCTAGGGTTTTGGTAATGATGGAGGGAAAGTTGCCTTGCTCCAGGCTACCTTGGTTCTAAACTAGTTACATCCGAGTATTTGGTAACCAATGAGTGTATGGTGTCTAACAAAGGTCAAAATTGGGGGATGTAAGTACAATGTCGAGCGTGATGGTTTTCGTCACAAATCAGACAAGATTGTTGCTCCTTGATTCTTTAATCCCTTTGGACTGCTGGAGTAATTGGGTACTAGTTACGAAATGATCTTAAATCCAGGAATTGAGCAACCAAAAGGTTGTGGGCATCACATAATGCGTAGGCTGGGTTTATTCATGGAGGGCGGTTGGGGGCAATGATCTGCCCCCTTGTTGGCCATTTTTCTCCTGATATGATGATAATGGACCTGGTTGCCTCATTCTCCTGAGTTGTCAAACTTTCCACTGATTTCAAATCCAATATGTCTGTTGCGGCGAGATGTGTTATGGCCTAGTGTAAATAGTTTAGCGTCGAACAGAATCGAGGGATGTACGAACAACGACGAATCGGGTGGTTGTCTGAACACACTCAGCATGAATATTTGACTGCGCATAGGTCATTGCAGTATACTGGGTTGACTGGGTACCATATTTGAAATAACTCTAGTGCTGCACAGTCAGCGATGAAGTGATCTCGTTCATCATAGAGTACGTAGAGCTAGACTTGAGCTTGAGGATGATTACAGGAAGGAGGTGGTCGTTCAAGTGACCATCTTTCCTCTAACACATACAATATGGTCCTTATTGCTTCCTTCCTTTGAGTTGTAGCATTGTTTGCGGATTCTGTGTCTGAGCCAGCTAAGTCGAGGTTTTTAGTGATGAAGTGTCGCATGAAATCCAACATAGACCGGAATCGATGGATATGGGGACAACGACACATGTCGTAGTTGCTCCAACAAATCTGACACGTATGTCATCAACGCCGAACTAATTTTCTTTGGGAAATGCGCAGGACTTGATACCAACGGTTAAACACCCTTAACTCGGGGCACTGTGTGACTAAGTGATCAGGCTAATCACACAGTGCGCAAACTAGGGTCTGTAGTGTGTATTTTTTTATCGTCTCTGGTCCGTTGGGGTGATTGTATATGACCAAGATGTAGGCTCCTCTCATATGTATAGTATGGTTTTAGGTTCTCCCTTGTCCATTTGCATGGGTGGAGCTAAGGGATATTGTTGGTAATATTGCTCTGGGTCTTGCAAGGCATCCCTATATCATGGCATCTCTGGGCAATGATGGGTATAATGCCCATAATGGTCGCATATGGTGCACGCATGATTGGGTGTGCAATGATTTCTCTTGGTTGTTCATAGCCTGTTTCTTTTTATGGGAACTTGAGGTCGCGAAATTTCTTTCGGTGCGTAGAAGAGGTTTTAATTCATCTAAATCAGGGAAAATATTAGTAGGATGGCCTACGATATCGCATAACGTGCAAGGTTGTAATTCCCTAGGTAACTTGGGGGTTTCGACTTTCTTCCCTTTTTTGTTATTTTTATTGGTCACATTAGTTGGCACTGCTAAAGGTGTTTCGTTAACCATTGTGGCCTCCTGAGGGGCGATAGGGGTTATTCCTGTAGAAGTGATGCCTAGACTTCCTAACATGGCTGGTGGGACCAAATACCACACAAGTATTGTGAAATCCATATTTGGCAATGTTATAGTTTCCAAGACTTGTTTTGACACAAAACCAGGTGGGGGGTATAAAAATGGGATTTGTGAAATGGCGTAGGGTAGGAATTTCGTGTCAGTGGCTTCAGCCTCCGTATTATTGGTTTCTATGTGTGGGCTAGTTTTGGTGTTTGATGAGAGCATCATGCACACTGGTGCCCCCGTGCTTTTTGGGACTCCCTCTGGTATGATAGGGGGATCTCCTAGGAATGATCCTAGGATGGATGATGGTTTTAACTAGTCGGGGCCAAATTCTGTATACCACATAAGTGGTTTCGTAGTTGTGTCTACGTACGGTAACACGACATCGAGAGGTGTCATGGGTTTCTTATCGTAGTATGTGAGTTGTTCGAAGGTGATGATCTGATCGTCATGGGGAAACATCATTACCCTAAAAACAGAGGACGTGATGGCAATCATGGCATACATATAACTCCGCCCGAGGAGTATATTGTAGTCTAGTTGTGCATCTAAGATTTCAACGTCATAAGTATTGTCTTTCTAGCCAGGTTTACAGGGACGTTTTGATATAGACTGATGAGGGCTAAAGGGTGACCATTGTATGCTCTAAGCATGATGTCATACAGTTTCATTTCAGGTGATCCTAAATTTTTTCAAATGTATTTGGACATGATGCATGTGGATGCTACTTCATCGACAATGCATTGGTGTATGGTGTTGTTCTGAACTGAAACTAGTATTTGGAAAGCAACCAAAGAAGGAAGTCTAGGGCTTACTTTGTCTAAGTCGAAAACCATTAGGCGCAAATCCGAAGGGTCGGTTACGCCTAATGTGGAAAGTAAGGCTTTCCATTGTCTTGGGCACGATTGTAGGACTTCCAAGGCTGACATGGCAGTTGGTGATTGTGCCAAATTGCCAACTATGTTATAGCTATGTGCAGCTTTAAAATGATGTTCTACGTGCCTAGTTGATCCCTTAACCATTTTCGGAAGGGGATCTATAGGTACTTTGGATGTGGTTAACGGTCCACTAGGTGCACTCGTACTCGTACCTGATGGGTTGGTGTCCAGGGGGGTATCATAGTTCCTATTCCTTGTTTGGAAGAACAATTATTCGCCAGTCATGTAAATTTTGTGACTTTTTCCTTTGGTATCATCTTTGGGTGGTTATTGTTGTTGGGTTTTAACCACTCCTTGGTGGGGGAAAGACTCCTACATTACAGCAGGTTGTTGAGCAAGTCCCCCTTGTCCATGGTTACCCTGAAGTTTTTTCAGTTCGGGGAGCTCAGTGGTGAGTGTAATGGTCGTACTCACCACATATGGCACAAGAATGATTGTTCCTTAGATTGGATCTCTTGTTTTTCCCTTGGGAGTTGTTATTTGGCTCTTGGTTTTAATTTCAGTCGAGGTTGACCCCAGACTGAGATCGCGGGGGGTATTGTTGATTACTGCCCCCCTGTTGAGAGTCTCCCTTTTGTTTATTCCTAGGTTTATTTTTCACATAGTTTGGAGGGTTATTGTGGTTCTCCTGGTCATAAGACTGTCCTTGTTGAGCCTGGGATGGTTGCACTATGTTCACCGACGCGCTATTTTGCGGTGGTGGATTTTGTGCGGGGAAAGGGGGATATAGGTTCCCCTGTTTTTTATTGGTGTAAGATTGTTGGGGGGTTCTCTTCCATCAACATTTCTAGCTGAGTACTGGTTCCCCTGTGAGGGAGGGTATGAACCTCCTTTATGTTTATGGTATGGTATCACCCTATTCGTCATATTCTGTAGAGGTGCAGATTGACTTTGGTGGTAGCCAAGTTGCGACATGTTCTGGGTAGAATTACAAGTATCCTGGGTACTGGATACTGCTTCCTAGGTGACCTTGAGTTAAGGACCTGATCAAACCGTCTGCATTATTCGACGCGCCTGGTAACTCTCTATAAGTTTGCAGGTGCGAGGCATTTGGAAGGACATTGTAAATATATCCTAACTTTATGTAGATGAGTTCAAGCAACTGGTCTTTGCTAATGGCATCCTCCTCGGAGGTAGGTTTATGTGTCGCCAAGTCTTTTGAGATCTCTTTTGTGATATTTTTCAAAAATAAGTCCACAACACTCTATCATTGAGTTTGGCTTTACACAAACTACAACATCACCGCCATTCATGGAGATGGTCCAATATATGGATGGCTGATGTTTGCCTAAAATGAGCCAGCAATTCCATTCCTAAATCATGGTGAATGGATAGCTGAAAATAAGTGAGGAACGCAGTAGCAAGGGCGCTAAAGGTTTCATGTGAAGCAAAAGGTTTCTCGACATACCATTTCGTTGCAGGCCTTATTAGGGTGCATTGAAAAAGTCTTAGTCGAATAGTATCATCAATGATACTATTGGATGAACACCACAGGTGGAAAGTCATAATATGATTTCTTGGGTCTTCTGCTTGCTTCCCTTCGAATTTCGGTATATCCGAAAAGAGCTTCGTGGGCATGGGAGGCCAATTAAGGCTATGAGCAATGGGGTCATTAGTTAAATTTGTTAGATCTGGAAGATTGAGTGATGCTAAGAAGGGTAACTGAGTATTGACTTACATTGTGTACTATGGAAACACAAGTGTCTGAGTGTGATGGTTTATGGGGGGTGCCTGGGGAATATTACCCTATGGCATGCCCTGATGAATATTCTGCTGACTCCCCAAAGGGATAGCACTCCTCTACCCTCTAAGGGTTGTGGGAGGAGTTGAGAGTGGTGACCCTGCTGGGGTTTCCACTGGTGTGGTGTTGGGTGACCCTTGGGGGTTTCCAATCACAGATGCCCTCATAAAGGATGAACCGATAATGGTGTTGATGTGTCATCTTTGATGCCTAAATGGCGAAAGACCTGGCACTCCTTCCTCTAATGGGGGGAGGTCCAAGAAACTCCTAGATCGACGAGGCCCTGTTGGGTCCGTTATGGTGTCGAATAGCTTAATCTTGGTGATAATTTTGGTTTACTAGAGGAAGGAATAATTTTATAAAATAAAATACTATCACATGCATAAAACAAAGTGAAAAAATAAGAGGTAAGTTTTCCTTTAATTTAACGTTATCTGATCAAACAAGCAAAAAATTGGTTTGGTTTTTTTGCGTATGATACTAAAAAGCCTATATAGATCTATTCATCCTTACACTCTAAATGTAACTAGGCCTTGTGAAGATGTCTTCTGATGGGTATTGGGGCTAACGCCCCGAAATAACTAGCGACGCCTTCCAGAAGCCGAAGAATCAACCAAGGTAATGGTAAGAGGATCAAGTGATGCCTGCACTGTCATCTATAGGGAAGGATGCCCTTGTTTTGGCCACTAAAGTATTGTCATCCCACGTGAGTGTTCGAGTCTTGAGCTTCTTGGTATTCAGCTACCAGTGCTGAGCACTAGATGGGTTAGGTAAATTACCGCACGCATTGGGCCTAAGCTTAACCCCCTCTGAAATGGGTCTCTGGTAATGCTCGAGTATTTGTTCCATGGGCGGATAGATGAATTTGAAGCTCCCTAAAAAGTCAAAATCTATGTTTCTAAAATGTATAATGACCACGACGGCTTATTGGATGCCTACCCCCGATGGTCCTAACCTGAACTATAATTTATTTTGTGGCCCCTGTGGGGAAAAGTTAGTGAGTTCGGTTAGTGATTATTTTTAGAGAGTCTCAATTTTCTTAGGGTGTGCCTTGGTGAAGTAACTTTAAGAAGAGGATAAAGGTCCCAACAAACTGGGTGCCTTTTGGTCCAATTCTTACCGATGCCTCGTGTGCTCTTTGGAGTGTAAAATCACAAGTGTTATGAGATGTGGATATGCGTTGATCCTTTACAATCCTTTTATAATTACCCTATGTGTGATTGTTCCTTGCAAAAATAAACGATGTGTGGATTATGGATCGCTTACACCTTGCCTAGTTAGACTAAGTTTGCACTATATGGAGATGGAAAATTGTCCGAGGAAAGCGTTCATATGCATACCCAGGCTCACCGTGAGGTGAAAGGGTGGCAAAGATTACTTTATTTCTTTTTGACAGTTTGGTCCTAGTCCCGATTCCTAATTCAAAATTGAACTAATCTAATGCAGAAAATTGAAAAAACTTGAATGAGCTAAATATATGTGGATATATGGCCACTTACTTTTATGCTAATTACACTATGTGTTTTGTATATTTTTTGAGCAAATCGTTTTTTTAGACAACATATGTGGATTGAATTCCACTTAATTTTTGCTACTTAAACTATGTGTGATTTGTAAAAAGTAAAAAATAAAACTAAAATTAAAACTACTTAGTTGCTAAGCTAGATTATAGCAAATAAGAGTCCTAACCAGTCATGAAATACTAGAACATGATGATGGAAAATTTCTTATGGGTTTCCAAACACTTTACAACTACAAAAAATGAGAAAACCCAAGGAAAAATGGGTTCGCTAACTACCGCGCGGCTTATCCACCCACAGGCGCGAAACGCACGTATGTCTAAATAGAATGCACGCGATTGGGTAGAAGCAAAAAATTCCTCCTCCTCTAGGAAAAATTTCTCACTGAGGGTGAATGAAGGTTCTGAAAGGATGCAAGGGTGATTTTGCAACAAGCTTAGCAGGAAGAAGGACCTGCATCAACAACCATTAACTCAAAAGAAAAAATCTAGTAGAGTCTTCATTCATGTGGTAGTGTATTCGATGCATGGGCAGAATAAATACACTTTGCTTAGTAGGGAGGTTGTTTACCTATATACAAGTCACAGGTCAAAGTGGTTTGTCAAGCATTAGTGGAACAAGTTCAACATGTAATAAGCTAAGTTAAATGGAAACGTAGCATTCTACATAAAAAATGAAACAAAAACAAACAACATGCACAAGAAACACGCTCAATAGAGCAAACACACTATTAACTCAACAATGGAGAGCTTTATCCCTTTATTAGGTGTTGGTAGTAGTAGAACATAGAATGCTAAATCTCTTGTAGTGGATCCTTCGAGCTACGGAGCTCCAATATCCAAGACAAGGGGGTCTCTTCCCCTCAAGTTTTCAGCAAGACTCTCTTCCCTCTCAAAGGATGGTAGAACGACGAACATGTGGTGAACTCTTCTCTCTTGGATTGAGATGTTGGGTGGCCAATAACTGAATCCCTCAAATCCTCTTATTGCTGGACAACACAATCTGGTTTTCTAAGGAGTAATTTGGCCAGCATAACAATGGTCTCCTATTTCTCTTCCCATGGTTGGATTTTATAGATGATTTTCAAATTTTCCCTCCTTCTCTTGGTTCAATATGGATGGTGACACAGGAGTGGGGGTACGATTCCTTTGTGTGCTGCACTAAAGCCTCAATGTGGCTCAAAGACGACTGTACTTGGCTAGGTTGAGTGAGAATATTTTTCTCCAATTGTGCCAAGTGGTCCTGAATGGTGACATTCTGCATCCCCAGGACCATGCAGTTATCAAAGGAAAAGCCGCACTGCGCACTCAAATCCAGTTTTCCCTGTGCGCAATCCAAAAAAAAATTCCTTTTGACCTTAGGAAAATTTAAATTTTTAGCTCCTCTAATCTATTTCTTCCCTGTAAATCTTTATTTTTACCCTTTTTCTTGACATTTTCTAATGTTTTATGCCTATACAATTTTCCAGTGTTAACAACATGTAACCATCATAAATCAGAGTAATAGATCCCCTGCATAATAAAACTGAAATAAAATATAGATACTTATCCTTTAATCGGTTCTTTGCTTTTGCCTTTGTTCTTTGTTTGTACACACATCGAATTAGTTGCCACACTCAGTAAGCACCCATTACTTTTTGCTTCTCTTCAATCATGTACACATACACCTAGTGTACATTACACGCATACAACCACACATGGTATGCCACACAACACATACACCTACACCCTATGTACAACACAACACATACACCCACACCTAGTGTACAACACAATACATATACGTACACGGAGTATAACACAATGAATACACATGTAATGATACAACAACTACACAATACACGTAACATAATATCACATGTACATCACAACAAGTACAACTTGTACACAATACCAAATGTAAAACATGTACTACACAACACCACATGTACAACATGTACACAACACCACATGCACAACATGTACACAACATCACATGTACACAACACCACCTGCATAACGCGTACACAACACCACATGTACACAACACCCCTTGCACAACATGTACATAACACCACGTGCACAGAACACCACATGTACAACATGTACACAACACCACACACAATGCCACATGAACAACATGTACATAGCACCACATGTACACAACATCACAAGTACAACATGTACACAACACCATATATACACAACACAGTATGTACAATGCGTACACTGCACCTCATGTACACAACACCATTTGTACACAACATCGCATATACCACATGTACACAACACCATTTGTACATAGCACCACATATACAACATGCACATCGCACCACATGTACGCAACACCACAGATACAACATATACACAATAGTAGCAATGTACATCCAAATACCACATTGTCTTTACCAAGCAACCTTGCTTCTAGTGTCTTTCCACTATCCATGCTTGTTCCAACATGCCGCAAATCGCATTGCTTTCATTCCATTGATGTATCCCTCAATATAGCATGTCCATAACATAAACATAGACATAGTATAATCACATAATATCACTTCATATCCACATAATACTAACCTCATAAATTTTTTAGGACTACTTTTCCTGCTTGATTCCTCATAAGACTAATAACCTCTTCATGCCATTCACCTACATAAGCAATCATTCTCCCACAAGAATTATCCCTAACGACCCTGTCAAACAACAACATACATGCATACATGTATACATATAAACATATAAACATTAGCATAAAGCATTCATGATCCCTGACGACCCTGTCTCACACTCACACACATACACACATATATAAAAAAACATAAACATTAGCATGATCATGATCACGGTACAATTACCAGATATCATAAGTTCAAGGTTAAGAGAACTCCCTTTATCCGTGCACAACATTAAGAACAATAGTTCCTGACTTAGCCAAGGCATCTGACGAATCAAATCCATTTACTTTACCTTTCATGTAGAAATTATACAAACAATATGTATACTAATGGATTCAATCTAATCGTGTGATATGCTAAAGCAAGATATTGAATCCTTCTACAAATTAATTGCGGAAACTAAAAACGATCGCACAATCACAGCAAGTAAAGAAAGAAGCAAATCAATCCACAACACAGATGTTTTCCTAGGGAAAGCTTGCTGCTCAAAACCCCTCTATCTTCTATTGTACATTCAACCAAGGAATCATTAAAAAATTACAATGCACTCTTCTCACAAGAGTCTATTGCACTATGCTAACTGTCTCACACTGATCTGAACAAAATCGACCAACACTCAGACAATTTCTTGCCTCTTCTTAGCCTGCTTTCCTTGCACAAATCCTGTAGAATTAAATCCCTATTCTTTAGGAATTTCAGCCTTCCAAAACTGCACAAATCTCATGGGCAATCCTATGGGTGTATTATTGTATGTGGGCAGTTTGCCAATAATACAACTGATAGTTAACATCCCTTTAACCTCCGTCTCAACTGGGTCTTCATCAGAACTGACATGCATGAAACTACTAATAGTAAATCATCAATTGCTTTAAAGATCACTGCATGTGAATTAAATATGATTTGATTCACTTGACCTCTCACTAGTTCAACAATCAGTTGCAACTAGTTAAACTGATTTAACTCAATTAATTGAGTTAATTGATTACTCATGCATTAAACTAATACACTAACTGCAACTTGGACTCAAAAACAAATAGAATCACTCTACATGCCTCACCAACCACCCTCAACTCGAATTCCATGAGCTAACTAAGTTTATCATACTCAGTTAACTATTACAAGTGATTATGAGATAAGATTACGATTTATTGTCCAATTTAATTAAGGGAAAATTAAATTAGACACATTTCTTGTTGACTTTGAAACACTCCCCCTCAACAAGAAAGGGATTATCAGCTACCCTAATCCTGCCTCTATGGTATTTGAATTTCTCTTGGCGAGCGCCTTCGTCAGGATATCTGCATCCTAATCCTCCATTGGAATGTATTGAAGTAACATAATGTGTCTCTGAACACAATCTCTGAGATGGTGGTACCAGATGTCTATATGCTTGGAATTGTCATGGAATACCAAATTAACTGAGATTTTTATGCAACTCTATTTATCACAATGTATCACAGTCAGATCCATTTGATGACCAAACAAAGCAACAAGAATCTTCCTCATCAAAATGGCCTCACATGCCGCCTGACTAGCTGCCATGTACTTTGCCTCGGCTGAACTGAGTGCAACTAATATCTACTTCCTGTTGTACCAAGAAAATGTGGTCGATCCTATGCTGAAGATCCCTCCTGATGTGCTCTTTATGTCTGATGGACTGTCTGCCCAATATACATCAATGAAGACTTGAGGCTTCACTCCCTCTGGTTGTTTGTACCATAATCCATACTATGTGGTGCCCCTGAGATATCTCAAGTCATGCTTCCCCACCTTCCAAAAGAGCTTGATCAGCTTAACCATAGCTTAAATAAGTTGGTTAACTGTGTATCATATGTCTGGTCGTGTGTTCACCAAGTACATGAGTGAACCCACAAGCTACCTATAAATAGTAGCGTCCACTACCTCACTTGAAGTAACATCCTCCTTCCTCCAGTTTCCTACAAGAGGAGTCTCCATGGGTTTACAGCTCTCCATGTGAAACTTTCTCAGAATCTCTTTGGCATACTTGCCTTGAGAAACAAATAGCTCCCCATCATGATGCCATATCTCCAAACCAAGGAAATAGTGAAGGAGTCCCATGTAATTCATCTCAAACTCTCTTGTAAGATCCTCTTTGCAAGAATTTATGAGCTGCTCATCACCTGTCAAAATAAGATCATCAACATAAAGTACTATAATCAAAAGCTTACCATCAACCACAATCTCGTATGATGTTCGCATTTGTTTCACTCTTCGTGAAGCCCAACCTGGTGAAATAGTTTTGAATCCTGGTGTACTAAGCACGAGGTGCTTGCTTCAGCCCATACAGTGCTCTCTTGAGTCTGCACACATGCGAATCATTGTCAAAGGTCTCAAAACCTTCTGGTTGCTCAATGTGCACTTTTTCCTCAATAACTCCACTAAGAAATGTAGTCTTCACATTCATCTAATGTATCTGCCATCCCATCTGCGCTTAGAGTGCAAGTATAGATCTAATCGATGAGTATCATGCAACCGGTCCAAAAGTCTCCTCGTAGTCAATCCCCTCAACTTGTGAGAATCCCCAGGCTACAAATCTAGCCTTGTATTTCTCGACACTCCCATCTACTGCTGCTTCACCTTATAGATTCGTCTAGATCCAACCACTGATTTCCCGACTGGTCTTGGGACAAATTCCCATGCACTATTCCTGACGATGGAGTCATACTCCTCAACCATGGTGTCAACCCAAGTTGGTTGTTTCACTGCTTCCTCAAAAGAGGATTGTCATGTCACAATACACTTGCTCATAAGACCCATGTATCCAGTAAACATGTCTGGAGACTGACTCTATCTGCACAGTGATGTAGGTGATCCTACATGTTCTGTCGCATCAAGTCTCAATCTGTTAGCTTCTGTGGTGCACCTCCTACCATGTCTGGTGGATAGATTTGCATGAGTGGTTTCTTCCACTACGTGATCCTCTGCATGTGGCTACTCCACATCTTGCGATTAATCCTTTGGAACCAAGAGTTCCTCATTTGCATGCAAATCAAGCTCCCTCTCAAGGGACAATCGCATGGCTTTCTCCTCATCAAATTTTACATCCCGTCTGACAACGGTCATCTTGTTGTTTGGTAAATACACCCGACAGTTGTGGGGAGTATTAGTGTACCCCACAAATATCCCAATCTCAGTTTTTGGTTCTAGCTTCTTTCTATAACCTTTGGTCACATGGAAATAGATAGATGAGCCAAAAAATTTAAAATATGAAACATCGGGTTTCTTACCAGAAAAATCCTCCTCTGGTGTACTCATGCTAAGTATCCAATGAGGACTATGGTTCTGCACAAATACCGCTGTGTTGCATGCTTCTGCCCACAGATGCAACGATAGGCCCTAATCATGCAACATCGCTCATGTCACACCCACAATTGTTCTGTTCTTTCTTTCTGCAACCCCATTCTGTTGTGGATTATGAGGTGCAATCAACTCTCTCTGAATTCCTTCTTTGCTACAGAAATTCTTAAATTCATTGGAGATGTACTCACAACCATTGTCACTCCTCAGAGCCTTCACAGGCTTCCATGTATGTTTCTTAACCAGTGCTTTGAACTCACAAAATTTTGATAACGTCTAATATTTCTTCTACATGAAGTAGATCCAACACTTTCTAGAAAAATCATCAACAAAAATCACATAATACATGTGCTTTGCTATAGAAGATGTAGAGAATGGTCCACACACATCTGAGTGAATTCTCTCAAGGATTTATACTGCTTGGTTCTCCTTCTCGTGAAAAGTGGCCTTTCAATGCTTCCCCATGGTACATCCCTTGCATGTGTCTATCTGTGCAAGAGTACCCTTTGGAAGCCCTGTAGAAATCCGATGCATGAACTTCAAAGCATCATGGTGTAGATGGCCCAATCCCCTATGGCATAACTCACCCTCAACCTGGCTCACCACTCTGTATGCTTTACCCGTCAATGCTACGCAGCCATCTACATCAAGTTTGTAGAGATTCTTCACACGAATCCCAATCTTCTTAACTTTTCCTATGGCTTTGCGAGAAAGGAATGATTTCCCTTCACTGAAAACTACATCATATCCTCTATCCTCCAACATAGCAACTAAAACTAAATTCTTTTTCAAGCTCGATACATGCATGACATCTTTTAATAAGAAAGGTTTACTTGATTGTCTCTGGAAAGTAATTGTACCAATCCCGGTAGCACTATAGCTCTTGTCATCACCCATTTCGATATGCATCTGAAGATCCTTCTCCTCCAAACTGCTAAAGAGTTCTTTGTATCCCATCATGTGGAAAGATGCACCACTATCCAAGTACCACATGGATCCCATCACACTAGACACCATGCATGCAATGAGTGATAAGTCCAACTCGAATTATGAATCCAAAGCTTCAACCCGCTTCAGATCCTGAAGCCTTCTTATTGTTCTCCTTATTTTGTGGATAATTAGAGGCATAATTTCCATGCTCTTGATGGTGAAAACATTTCACTCTAGACATGTCACGCTTCTTTCCTTCTTTTTTGGTCTCAGATTTGGAATAGGATTTATTTCCCTTCCCCTTATTTGCCTTACCATCCAATGCGCAATTTTCCTCATCATCTTCCTTGGATGAGGATCCATCCCTAGTATTCCGCCTGAATTCTTCTTGTACCAAATCTGACCAAAGTTTCTCCCAATCTGGTAGCTTCTCCCTCCCATTGACAGAGTCCTGATAACTATGCCAACTCTTCGGAAGGCCTAGAAGTGTTAGGCTCACCAAGTCATCATCCGCTATAGTAATCCCGACACTCCCAAGCTCATCTCGACATTGTATGAACTTGGTTAAATATTTCAGAATAGTGTCGCCTTTCT
Organism: Pinus albicaulis; assembly: GCA_034641835.2. NCBI lineage: Eukaryota > Viridiplantae > Streptophyta > Pinopsida > Pinales > Pinaceae > Pinus > Pinus albicaulis. Next base: position 470,720,319 of record CM076571.1, read on the forward strand.
CCATTTTAATTTTCCTGAGCTTGTCCTTCAGTGCCATTTTTTTGTGGCCACTACTACTCTGAAACAGATCTATCAAAGCCTTCCACATTGCATATGTAAGTCGCTTTTCCATGAAGACTCGAGGAAATGTGGTCTCTAACTCTCTCTAATAAGATCCTCCTCGCCTTTTCAACCTTCTTTTTCCAAGCATCAAGAAGAGTGACATTTGCTGCTGCGAGCTTGGGAATGTCATTATCAATGAATTCTTTCAACCCGTTGTCCTCCATAACTGCCTCCATTATGTCTTTCCATGCAATATAATTAGAATTTCCCTTGAGTGCATATTCCAATCTTAAGCCATTGAAATCCATCTTGATATGCCTATCGCACCAAAGAATATTTTGCAAATTCTAATGTTATTCAACAAAAACTCAATTTCTTCTCCACTATAGTGATTTCCTATGCTATGATACCATGTAGAAATTATACAAACAATATGTATACCAATGGATTCAATCCGATCATGTGATATGCTAAAGAAAGATATTGAATCCTTCTACAAATTAATTGCGTAAAATAAACACGATCGCACAATCACGCCAAGTAAAGAAAGAAGCAAATCAATCCACGACACAAATATTTTCCTAGGGAAAGCTTGTTGCTAAAAACCCCTCTATATTTTATTGTATATTAAACCAAGGAATCATGAAACAATTATAATGCACTCTTCTCACAAGAGTCTGTTGCACTCTGATAACTGTCTCACACTGGTCCAGACAAAATCGACCAACACGTAGCCAATTTCCTGCCTCTACTTAGCCTGCCTTGCTTACGCAATTCTTGTAGAATTAAATCCCTATTCTTTAGGAATTTCAGCCTTCCAAAACTACGCAATGCTCATGGGTAATCATATGGGTGTATTACTGTATGCGAGAAGTTTTCTAATAATACAACTAATAGTTAACATCCCTTTAACCTTTGTCTCAGCTGGGTCTTCATCAGAACTGACATGCATGCAACTATTAATAGTAATTCATTAGTTACTGAAAAGATCACTAAATGTGAATTAAATATGATTTAATTCACTTGACCTCTCACTAGTGCAACAATCGGTTACAACTAGTTAAACTGATTTTAACTCAATTTGAATTAATTGATTTCTCGTGCATGAAACCAATACACTAACTGCAACTTGGACTAAAAAACAAATAGAATCACTCTACATGCCTCACCAACCACCCTCAACTCGAATTCCATGAGCTCACTAAGTTTATCACACTCATTTAACTATTACAAGTGATTATGAGATAAGATTACAATTTATTGTCCAATTTAATTAAGGGAAAATTAAATTAGACACACATTTCTTGTTGACTTTTCAACATTTCATGTTACCTTTCTCATGACTGTCCTGCCACCATCCATTTACACCAATGGACCCAACCAATCCAATTGGCTGCCATATTCTTGCCTTCAACAATTTGAACGAACCTCCAAGGTTGAGTTGTTGAAGCTATAGGCGAACCTCCAAGGCTGAGTTTGTCAACATATCTCAAGAGCAGCATAGCAGTCACTAGGCCAGCTCAAAGGAGGAGAGGTTAGGCATATTTGTGGGAGAGTGCATCAGTCATTTGAGCCATTGTTGTCGGGAGAGATAAGGAAGTGTCATGGGAATTATTTATTGTAATCTTGGAGGGTTGCGTAGCATTTTCTAGTGATTTTGTATACAATGTGCTTTAATAGGTTTAGGGAGAGTGTAGGGCATAGTGTAGGTCAATTTTGGAAGGTCAAAAACCATGCCAAACCATTTCTGGGTTTTGTGAGAGGAGATTCTGGTTAAAATTTTAGAATTTTCTAGGCGATATTTGGGTATGAATCGTCATTCTTATAGCAGGGTGAATTGTTGGTTTAATTGTGATTTTCACACTATTTGAGAATTTTGGGTCAATTGGAATCAACTCAAAATATTTCTAGGTTTTATTGGTTTGTGTGTGAGGAGCCTCTCTTTAATTTTTTAGAATTTTCTGAGCATCGGAGGTGAGGATTCCAGCCACACCTTTGCAACAACTAGTGCAGAATTGTTGGGACTATACAGAGCATCAATTGGGGAGTTTTCTGGGCTATTATTTTTTCATCTGGGTTTGCTCCACTTGCCAAAAAGGCAAGCCCATGTGCATTCAAACATGATAACAGGACAAGAAATTTCAGAACATGTGGAAAAAAAATGATCTAGGACAAGTGAAAATTGCCTCATCAGCCAAAGTTGGGAAGTGGGTTTGGGTCAATGTCAAACAATATGAGGGAATTTTAAAATGAATACTAGCTTGTCTAAAATGGGAGAAAACAAGGAAAAAAATGTCTCAAAGGAAAAGTACTTGGGCCCTTCACAATAAGCAATATTCAAACAAGTCCCCTTTGCAAGCATATGGAAACAACAAGCCCAAAGGAAAATTCATTGATGATTCTGCCTTGTACAACCCCACATCCACGCCTCTCACCTGGTCATCTCATCTCTATGTGAAAAAAAATTTAAGTGAAAAAAAGTGGTTGGAGGTTTTAGAAGCTAAAGAGAAGAAAAGGGATCATACAATTCATGTAATAACAGTTGAGAACCAGGCGTTGGCATAAATCAATAAATTTTCGAAGGAGCAAGTGGAATTGCTACATGTAGCTCTCCTGATAGGGAAGACAAAATGGAAACACATGAAGGAAGATGTGCAAAACATGAAGAAATTTGCAGTGGAGAGTACAAAGGTAGTGAATGTGAAACCATCCCAAGATAAAGCGAAAGCAATTTCCCAAATAGACAACCATGAAGAGACAACAAGAGAAGAAAGGAAAGGAGTCTCCACAAAATTTTCCAAAACTTGGGTTGAAGTTATTAGGGATTCTTCTAATAAGGAAGAAGAGGCAAACATTCGGGTCGGCAACCTACAAGATATAGAAAGCAAGGAAAGGAAATATAAAGCAACAAACTTAATTATTAAAGGTGTGAAAGACTATGGGAAAAAAGAATCTATTTTTGACCTTGAAAGGGACTTCTTGAAAGACAAGCTGCTATGGAAAGGACAAATATGCCAAGCATGGAGGGTAGGAAAATTTAACGATGAGAGAGACATACCCATAAAAATATCATTCTAAGCAAGAAGCAGCTCTTGAGGGGTTCTCACTTTTTTCTAGAAGAAGATTTAACTGTAAGACAACAAGAGGAAAGTAGAGAGGAAATGTCAAAGGTTAGGGTAGTAAGAGATGAGGGAAAGAGAGCATGTATTTATAAGGGTACAGTTGTGATAGTGCGATTTGGGCCTCCTTCCAAAACAGAGCAATAAGATGATAATAAAGAAGAGACAACAAACTTTTAGCAAGAAATCAGGAAGTGAGGTCAGTATGGGAAAACATGGACAAAGACTCAACTGTGAGTCTTGTATGTCAAAACAAATAGCAATCAATTCATACCCAGGTTTTCTTAAGTTTAGTTTGTTGTAACTGCAGAGGTTACACATGTAGATGAGGACCTGGGTCAGGGCCTGTTGCGGAAGATAGAGACATAATTTGCCTCATAGAAATGCATGAGCATGAAGGGTGAAAGACACCTTTGTTTGAAGGGCAATAGAAGATGGAAGTGTGGAACAAGGCAGCAGGGAATGGGAAATGACATGGGGGTATCATGGTATTAGTGAGAGAAAAAGAAGGTTGTTTCATTCAATTAGAAAAAAAATACTCAAATAAACAATTTGTTTGGTTCAAAATATCATAAAATGGAAATCACTTCAGAATTTCAGCATGCTATTTTGCACCACAAGTTTCAAAAATCTACAAAAGTAGAGGGCTTGACCACAAAGATCCCTTTGCAACCTTAAAGGCATATATTTCAACATATTCTCAACTAGTTGAAGTCATTATAGTGGATGATTTCAATTCTAGGACTGCAAGTGAGAAAGCTAGCATTCTTTGTTGTAAATAAGATTGTGACCCTATCTGGCTTACAGAAGGGAGTAATCATCAATGAGAAAGAATTTCAGATGACAAGGGCTGCAATATCTTTGGTGAATAATTTCTTACTCTATGTGGGGTTTTCAATTTAGTCATTTGTAATGATTTGACTAGATGAGAAAAGTCTGGTAATTTCACTTGCAATACTTACAATGGAGCAAGTGTAGTAGACTATTTAATTTGTTCACATAGTTTGTGTGATAAAATGGATGAATTTTGTATTGGAGATCAACTTTGGGACTTAAAATCAGATCACAAGCCAATTTATTTAAGTTTCTTTGGGACTGGAAAGAAGCAGTTAGGGTAAAAAACTCAGTGTGTTCAACAAAATCTTCCAAAGGGCAAAATTCTTTTGACTCCAGAAAATTGTAATACATTCAAAATGGTGCTAGAGAGGCTCTTCGAGAAGGAGAAAATCCCATTTCGCGACTTGCATAGTCATGAATTAACACATTTAATTCAAAGCGCACTTGCAGAGTGCAAAAGAGAAAAAATTAAGACCTTTGAAACAGATTGCTTTCCGGTTAATGCTTGGTTTGACGAGGAATGCAAAAAGGCAAGGATAATGTGGAAAGAGACAAACAAGGATAGCATAAAGCTCAAAGCTTACAAGCATATATTAAGAAAGAAAAAGTTTGATTTCATGGTTTCAAGGAGAGAAGAACTAATATTCCTTGGGAAAATAACCCCAAATTCTTTTGGAATGAGATCCAACCAAGAAAGATGCAAATTGAAAACAAAACTACAACTTCTAAATGGTTTGACTATGCAAAACAACTTTATGAGCAGGATCCCAAGATTGACCCTCCTCCCTTGGTCAACACTAATAGAAAACTCTTCACATTGCAAGAGGTAGATATGGCTATCAAGAAGTTGGGTGTTGGAAAAGCAAAAGACCTAGATAAACTCCAAGAAGAGTATCTAAAGTGGGGCTTAAAAATGTTTGCACCTCACATTACAAAAATTTTCAACAACATCATACAACATGGGTTCCCCACAAATTTAACAACTAGTTTGGCAATACCTCTTTTCAAGAGTGGTGACATCAATAATCCCTCCAATTATAGGACCATAATGATAAACCCATTGTTTGAAAATTTATTTGGAAGCTGTTGTGGAGGTAAATCCCCTCTGCGGACAGAGGTGATCCCTACTAGCCCAGACCGGGTCTAGCAACAATCGTCACACGCTATAGTGCAGGTTCCTAATTGCAAATAAACCAACTAGCGATGAAGGCTTACCTGGAATCCAACGCTGTCGCTTGTAGAGAAAGTAGCGCTCCCGTTCCTTAGCTCTGGCAGATCACAATCCTCATGATCTCTGTGATCGGACACCTGCACACACAAGAAACAAAACAAACGCAAGTGTAGAATCCAGTATATGCAACTATATGTCAGTCAGAGAAGACATAACTCATCATCATAATCAACAACAGGAGTGGAACCATAACCAATAGTCGCTTATCATTAATCAATCAAAGAAGAATACAACCATAGCCCTGACGCTGAATTCTCCTTCGGAGGGTCGCCAACGGAACACGTCTCGAAAAATCCTGTCGGGAATGGGACAAACTTCTCTCTTCGGATGTCTCGACAATAATCTCCTTGCTTGGATTTGGCCTTAAGGGAATAAATCAAGGCTCTTGCAGCATAAGGCTCTGATGGCTCTTGGGAACTTGGAGATTAGCTTGCAAAGGAGGTGAGAAAGCTTTTATAGATGGAGGAAGGGGAGTTGGGATCCCTATAATCATGGGATTGGCCCTATCCTCAAGGAAGCTTCCATGAGAGGTGGAAAACCACTTCCTCTACATGGAGATCCGGAGCCAAACCTCCCAACTCAAATTAGATACCAGTTTGTGGATTGGTTAGGACGAAACTTCCGCCATTTATTTTTTAAAAACACTCCTTAAAATGGCTGGCACGAGTGCGACTCTGAGACAGAGCGCCAATTGGCGTGCCCTCTTTGAAGGATTTCCCCCATTGGCGCGAGTACTGAACTAGCTTCCCGCGCCAATGCAAAAAGGGGTGTTTTTAGGGTTTTTCACAAGGAGTTGTCTTCAGGGAAATGAAATTACATGTTTAGGGGAATGCCATGAAAGTGTTTTCAAGTTATGTTACTGCTCACAGGTCACGGAATGAGCCCTCCCATTGTGCGGGATGGGGAATTGCAGGGACGGTGACAAATTGTTGTGTAACAGAAGCATGTTAGAAAATAAAATCAGCAAGTGGGCAGAAGAAGGAGATAAGTGTGCTAAAGGACAAGCAGGTTTTAGACCTAAACATTTCACAGTTAATCATGGTATAACTTTAAGGCACATCATTGAAAAAGTTTGGGAGAAAAAGGAAGAAATATTTTGTTGCTTTGTTGATTTCATAATAGCCTTTGACACGGTTCCTAAGGATAAGCTTTAGCACACAATGGAGGAACTTGGGGTTCCCAAGCATTTGAGAGAAGCTGTGCATAGGCTGTATGAAGAGGTGAAAGTCAAAATTAGAACTTCAACAGGCATTTTTGAAAGTTTTAGAAGTGATATCGGGGTCAAACAAGGTTGCCCATTATCTCCTACCCTCTTTGATTTATATATCGACAAGCTTGAAGAGTGGCTAAATTCGCAAGGGGGTGACGATATCCATTTGGGAAAGTATGTTATAAGGCTTCTTTTGTACGCAGATGACCTTATTTTGATTGCTAAATCCACTCTTAGTTTGCAAGAGCACTTACTTTCCCTTGAGCATTTTTGTAGAAGTGTGGGGATGCAAGTCAATATAAGAAAAATGAAAGCAGTGGTTTTCTCTAACAAAAGAAAACATAACCAACATAAGTTCTACTTTGAAGGCAACATTCTGGAAGAAGTTGCAGATTACAAATACCTCAGAATTGACTTCGACAAAAAGCTAAGCTAGGATGGATGTAGAAAGAAAATAAATTTGGGGGTTGGAAAGCATTTTATGCTTTTCGAAATAGGTGTAGAGAGGAAAAGTTATGGGACTGGAAAACCACTCTAACTCTTTTTGGGCTTTCAGTGATTCTGATGATCCTCTACGGTTACGAACTATGGGCCAACAGTACATCTAACATGGAGTGGAAACAAATTGAGAAAATTCAGAAGTGTTTGATTACAAACAAATTCAAAATTAAAAGTGTAGTTCCTTATGATATCTTGTTAAGTGAAACAGGGGTTTCTCCTATTGAAGCAATTGTTGTGGTGCAAGTCATAAGGTATTTAAAAAAAAAGGAGCAAATGGAAGAGGGAAGATGACCTAAAGTTGTATTAAATGACATATTGTGCAAAAGAAAGAAGACTTGGATGCAGAAAATTAACAAATGGTTTAGCAAATGGGGCATTTTCTTAAGCATGTGTCCGACAAACAATAAAGAGATAAAAGATTTTGTTATGGATAAGTTCCACAAATGTACTTGGAAGAAGGAGCTAGGGAGAAAGAAAAGTATTATATTGAAGAGTTTAATCCCACTCATAATCATCAACAAAAAACGTACATAAGGGCCAATATTTCTTGGAGAGCCAAAATTTGTATTGCTCAATTAAGGACTAATTCTCATCAACGCTGTTGTGGAACAGAGCACTGGAAAAGGCCAAAAGAAGTGTGGGAGGAAAGAGTATGTATTTTTTTCTCTTCTAGAAAAGTGGAAGTAGAAAATAATTTCATTTTAGAATGTGAGGCCTTCAAAGATAGCAGGGAAAGTTATGCAGATATTTTTGCATCTAGCTCTTGAGATAATCTATTGAGTGAGGGGTTTATCGAGAAGCTGGGAGAGTTTATTACGAAACTTCACAGGAACATGGCCGAATACAAGAGCCAAATAGAGAAGCAATTTGTCCCATAGGCTATATTTAGCTTTGTGGACGTTAAAATAACTTCTTCTTCTTCTACTATTAAAATTAGCACCCACTTGCACTCAAGTACATATCAGTTGTATTAGCACATATTATGTTAGTACAACCGTCTCAAACACGATCATTCCTTCATGTGGTCTTATAGACACATACTCATATCATGTAATTAAGCAAGCATTCAAACAACCTATAAACATACCATGTTAAATAAACCAAATAGGTGACGTAATCAAACTCATACCTCAATGTATCTCAGGGGAGGCTATCACATCTGCACAATTCAGTCCATATTAGTACGACACAACATCACAAAATATCGACTCATACATGAATATCATAACCATGACCATCTGGACATACCAATCTAAATTAGAATGATGCATAATAACATCAATATATAATTACAATAACCATAATCATCATACATATGACCACAATGCATATAACAAGAAGTTACTACCATTCATGACTATCTGATACTCATGCATATGACCACACTGATAAACTAACATCTATCATACATGTAACCACATAAACAATAGAATGGCATGCATGTATGTAACCACAATGCATATAACAACCATTAACCATCATACTTTCATTCCAAACATACAATACCTATATGACGATCTTCTCTTACCTCGAGGTCCAGTGCTACAACCTCATTTTGATGATTAGCATCTCCTACTCTATCTCAGCCAAAATATGAGCATCATAACATACCAACAATATCATGATGACACAAACTACCTAATGACCACCACGATGCATGTTTGACCTACTATGCATGCATAACGAACACATAGAAAATTATCATGCATGCATGACAAACACATTATGCCCATCCAGTCCAAGTGTTTTAACCTGGCTCTGATACCATTATGTAACCACCACCTCTCATGTCTACCCACTTTCACCAGCTTGCCAGGTTAAACATGAGAGGAAGAGCTACTAAGACATGACCCGACCTCCAAGCTTAAACTTATGGAAGTGGGGCTGACAACTAAACCTGTCAACCACAAACTAACATCCTACAAGACTTAAAGGACACTCAGAGGCTAAACAACCGCTCGCAGTGCCCAAATCCTGAGTTGAATATTTATTTCACCGACTTGGACTCCCATCTGCATGCATAAACCTACATCCATGCGATTGTAGGCCTCCAGTAGCATGCATAAGCCTGCAAGGTAGCGACTGCAGTCCTAATTTCCCAGTTATGAGTATGCAACTGCAGAATTTGTGCCCCCTTTTCAGAGCTAGACTTCAAATCACTATCCAAAAATTGATGAAACTTTCTAGAATGATGAATGACATAACAATGAAGCCATTAATGCAAGACTTAGTTAATAACTTGACCTAACCAAGCGTAACCATGATAGACACTTTGCCAAACATTTTGTGAACATGTAATCTACAGGTCATAAATGAATATATGAACATAGGGGACTGATACTTATCTAAAAATAATCAAGAAGGTCTAATTCCCTCTCATATTAGCTGCAATAACATATATTAGATCATACATTCAATAACAAATTAAAACATGATAAGGGAAATTACGAGAATCTTTCATGAAACTATGCTTATAACCAACATATAACCAGAATAATAATAATGCTAGAACAACCACCAAAGCCACCTAATAACAAGTACATTTACTCATAAAATACAAGAGGAAATAAAGGCTTATTAACATATGCAAAATCCAACCAAGTCAGGGACTTCCACGTACCACCTAACCATAGATAGGGTTGAACCAAATCTCTCTTTCATCCAATCACCCCCACGCCATATTCCAAGCATTAATGTGGGATCTCATCAAATAAACCAAATAAAACCAAACCAGCGCTTCCAAAGGCCAAACCAACTCAACCCTCAACCAATGACTCCACCTCACGGTCGAACATCACTAACATTAACAGATCAGTCTCTACCCAAGTTGTCCATGGCTCTAGAGCATTTGTTCCAACCTGACTCTAGGACTAGTAACTCAACCCACAGCTACCGCAGGGATCTAGAGTGTTTGTCCAACCAAGGCTCTAGGACTAGTAACTCAAACCACCAAGGATTCCAAAGCATTTGTCCAACCAAGGCTTCCAGGACTAGTAACTCAACCCAAGTTGTTCCAGGGCTTCTAGAGCATTTTCCCAACCAAGGCTCCAAGAGCTAATAAATCAACCCACAACCATAAGGAACATGAGTACCAATTAGAAAAATAAATTGGAAAAACCACGACACCATGGTTATCTAGGAAATGACAAGGCTAGCCAAAACCACTATCGATCTAGGAAATCCTCCATGCCAATGACAAATCATGACCAAATAATCACATGCATATACCATGCATGCCAAAACTAGCAAGGAAATCATACATGCAACTCAAAACCTACAAAGAAATCCCATTGCAGTTGTTGATCTCGCTATCCCCCTACGCTTACCTGCTTTCCATCCTTCTTTCTCCAAATCCAAAGAATATAGATTGCTCCAAGCATGCTCCAAGATTTCTTTAAGTGTGCAAGAGTACGAGAGAGTGAGAGAATAGAGAGAGAGCTCCACCATCAAACTGTCAAAAGTTAACATTGACAAAAGCCATGAACTGATCCTGAGAAGCTTTTTTATCATTGGAGCCTCTATTTTCTTCATTTTCCTTCATTTTCTCTTCAATTTCCCTCTCATGAAATTTTGTGAACTTTCACCTACCCTTTATCCTATTTTCCATTATTTTCATAAATAAAATATCAATCAATGCCTCTTTTCCTTTGCCAATTTCCTTAGCCATAAATAAACCAAATGAACACCCACTAGGATGTTTTTCCCACCATTCAACTTGGAATACGTGTCCCATGACCTTGGTCTTATATTTTTTTCCATGAAAATCAACCGGAGGTTGTTACAATCAGGTTGAAATATATTGTTCAGTTAAGGTTGATCCTATAGATGTTGGTCTATATCTTAAATTATTAAAGCTTTGAAATATATTGTGTTGTGATAATATTTGGTTGAAGTAGATTATTTAGATAATCTACATTAACATTTATCTTGGAGACGCTGGTCTATATCTTAAAACATTACAACCCTATTCAGGATTTGAAATATAATCCACATATATTAATGTAGGGAAGATGCCTACACTAAGCATTTAGAGGTAGCGTTGGGTGGTAATCAACTTGATATTTGATAAATCAGAATAACATCTAGGAAGATTTGAATGTCCCTTTTATTTTGAAGAAAGTATCGTTACTTCACCACATTAATATTAAAAGTGTAAGGGAAAACATACTTCCCGTATGAATAATACACTTCGCTCAAGAAATACAAAGCCGAGTGGAACGAGCGAACAAGCAATATTGAGACAAATGGTTGGGCGAGCAATACAAAGCCGAATGGTCGAATAAGCAATACTAAGGCGAATGGTTAAGCAATACAAAGGCGATCAAACAATACAAATCATTTGAGCAACACAATTAAACATGGCACATGGTTAAAAGAGGGGAAAGGACTGGGACAAATGTTAAAAGGAAGAGGAAATAGGGAGGACAAGTGGTAAAAGAAAGAGGAAATGAGCCAAGTGGTGAAAGGAAGAGAAAATAGGGTAGGACAATTGGAAAAAAATAATAAATAACCCTACTAGATGGTTTGAAACGCATTCACAAAATATTACTCATGTGATTATTGCTTAAAATTTTCTCAATAATTCAAATATATATATATATATATATATATATGGTTTTGATTTATTTTTCAGCCATTATCATCGTGAAAAAAGAAAATAAATACACACGATGATAATGGTTGAAAAATAAATCAAAACCATATATATATATATATATATATATATATATATATATATATATATATATATATATATATATATATATGACTAAAAATAATTACTCAACCTCAAATATAAGCCCTACACCTAATTTTTTCCACAATATAAACTAGCAATTGCACCGGGAGGTGCAAAGGAATGCCGAAAGGGGGAGTCGTGAATCTCGTTGTGCTACATGTAAGGGTACATAATCAATGTCAACCTATGGGGTGAAAAAACTCACATTGAAGAGGAAAACCTATGAAATGGACATGTTATTGATTACATGGATTATTGGCTTTTAAACTATGAAACATAATTTTTTGTGCTATCCCTACTTAGCCAATATGAAGTTTTTATGCCATAAAGATGAGTCTTAGTTCCTATTTATTTGCTTTGGATCGCAGCACCCCCATTTGCGAAACTTTTGGGTCCCACAATAGGTCAATGGTGAGAAAAGGTGGGAGGTCATATCTCTTAACCTTTCTTTGAAGACCATGTTTAGATCATATTTGAAATATTAGAAATATTAGTCATAGGGTTGATGGCAATTAGTGTTGTTAGATGACATTCCACCTTATTAACAAAAATATGATCTATGTCCAATTGTATTTGCAAAATTAAGATTTATATGAAACTAAATTTTATATTGCATTATGATTCTCCAAATGCAAATATTCTTTAAACAACCCTCAAATTTTCTCTAAAGAACACAATGAACATGGATGTGGATGTGGATGTTCATATGTTTCCAATCCAAATCCATCAACTAAAAATGTAAAAATGAGATTGCATTGAGAACTGCTATGAAAAAAAACATTAACTTTTTTATTATTCACTTGAATCTTCATCTAGAAGAATGCATGTTTTTCTCCACTTCCCCTTGGATCTTGCATTGCAATATAAATAAGTTTTTTCATTCACATGAGAGTTGTCTTATATCTTTATGCTCTCGATCTGACCTCTTGTTGTTTGTGAGTTATTAAACTTCAACTATTTTTGACACAATTGTGGAGGAAGTATTCAATACTTATCACAACCATTTTTGACAGAAATGTGGATGAAGTATTCAATACTTATCATAACCATTTTTGACACGAATCTGGATGAAATATTCAATACTTATTATTTCTTTGTCCATGTATATGAAAATGTTTACATTGTTTTTAGAAATTTGTCCTATCAGCATGGCTGCAATTTTCTTGCTTTGGTTTGGGCTATCTTATTGTGTTGGTGCCCCCATTTTATGCCCAGCTTGATATAAAAATCTTACTTGTTAATTGGATTAAAGAAAAGAAATATTGTATGTAATTGTATGAAAGTTTAAATATACTTATAACTTCTTTAAAAAACAATTCCAGATGAAGTATTCAATACTTATCATATGTTTTTCCATGTATATTACAATGTTTACATTCTTTTTAGAAATTTGTCCTATCAGTATAGCTGCAATTTTCTTGCTTTGGTTTGGGCTATCTCTACTAGATTATTTTGTTGAACAGTTTTTATGCCCAACTTGATATAAAGAGCTTCTTCCAAAAAAGAAACATTGTATTTCATTGTATGCAAATCTAAATATACTTGTAACTTTTTTGAAAAACTATTGAGTTTTTTAGGATGGTTGTCCAATGCTCAGTCCAATGAATACAAGACCAATCCCAAAGAGACAACACACAAAGAAATCTAGATCAATAAGTTATGCACATAAAAAACAAATGTTACGTTGCATTCTTAAAATATACAAGTAATATTTCAGTGAGAAAATAAACAATGTAGACTGCAGCCACTCCTTGTCAATCTTCACCATTAGAAATAATTATTTAGAATGAATAATAATAGGTTGTGCATTACTTAGTGAATTCCATAGAATCGTTTATTTTGAATTGACGAGAATGAAGGTCTAAACTAATATCTAGCACACACATAAAGAAATAATCATACACCTAATAGGGCTTGTTCAGACTTTGAATCGTGCTGACTATGATCATGAACCCTTATCTTCTTTAACTCACAAGATATGTTTATCCTAGAATTTTAGTTATAATACAGAAGTAATATGGTACAACCAAACTTATACAACAATTGGGCAATTGTTACCATGAGAATTGGGCAACAATGTTGAATGTACCTCGTGTCAATTATACCAAACACTCTGTTAATGCCTCTACATATCACATTGTTTTGATCACCTCTGCATAAATTTATTGTATTGTGTGTGCTCAATATACCTCTATGGACATTGTTTGTTTCTGATATAGGTTTTCTCAAACATGTACCATCAAATTCGAACATACCCATGTCCTCAAAGAAGTCTAATGCTGCAAGGATGCACATACTACTGATTGGGATAGCCAAGGGCATAACAAAACACGAGGGTCTTCTTGATGATATTTCATTGATACTTAAAGAAGCAAATTCATCATAATAGCTTATTTCAAGAAATATAGTTTAATGACAAAGAAAATTACAACCACTCCCTTGGAATAGGAAGAACAATACCTGAAAGTTATTGTTGGATAGATGCAGCATTGGTAAAGAATACAGAGTCCTCAATGAAGAGAATACTTGTCCAAAGTAAGACTTTGACACCTCACTTGGGATGACCTGCTATAGTATGCATTTTCAACATTTCATATCTAGAAACTGAGTCATTTATATTCAGGAAATTCATCAAAATGCAAAACATAATTTCATGCTTCTTACCTTCTTCGACCATAGGAAATCAATGATCCAGGGTAAAACTAATAAAAAAGACCCATGAGATCCATGCACTTGAGCTTTCTCTAATTATTCCATTAAATCAATGGGAGGGGGCATATCACATTCAGAATCTGAAAACTCGTGACCTGAATTTGGAGGAACAGGTGGCAATGATCCCACTTCTGGATAAAAGAAAACTTGAATTTGAATGCAGCAAGAGTTAAAATTATTTTACAAACAAAACAAGGCTTTAAAGCTGTATTTTTCCCTTTAATTAACTTTTTTGGTGTAGGAGTCTCGAATATCGTACGGGTACTCAGGCTGCCAATTCTGTATCCTATATCTTTTCCCAGATTGTCTTCTAATTCAGATAGACAATTATTTTAATTCTCACGACTGGTCATGCAGTATGGCCTTGTGGGAAACAAGGGTTGTCATTATGAATACTGGGAAATAAATGTTCTCTTTGCCACGGGAGATTCTAGGAGGTGGGTAATGATTGATCTCTACTTGAATCATGATTTAAGATGGTTTGTCCTCTAGTTTATTTCTCGATTGTTTATGTATCCATGGACACAAAGATCTGCGGTATATAAAAGCTAAGAAGTGACCTCAATGTCAGTCAATTTTCAGGGGAAAAAGATAATCTATATCCCTGTTCAAAGAACCAAAATGTGCTTATGGACAATCGTGACAAAAATATTATTGACAATTTATGTTATATTGGACCCAAACTGACACAGTTAAACACGGAGGGTTAGCTTTATGGTTTTGAAGTGACATTTTCAAGGCATAATATCAAGGGGTAATGTGTTCAAACCTGGGGAAGTACAATTGGATCATTAACAGTATACTCGTGGCTGGCGGTCATCCACCCGGCTAACAGTATACCCGTGGATGGCAATTGATCCACCTTCCATTTGGAAATTATAGGGAAAAAAGGAAGTGCTCTTTGGGTAGTTGATAGCCTTATCATTGATCAAACTTATCCTTCCTCTAAAAAAAAGGTTGACAAAGTTAAAATTGTTGCATTTTAGTTTGAATATCTCACATTTTATCTACTTGACATATTGTTTTAATAATCATGATGTTATACCCACAGAAGAAAGAACTCCGGAATTAATCAGTGGTAGAATGTCAAATCATCAATTCAACATAAGAGTCAGGGCTCCAGGCAAATTATAGACTTTTTGTTCTAATGATACGCAATACAACCTGTGTGTATCAGAATGACCCTTCTATTTGAATATCTATTTTGTAAATCATGTTTAATGTCTTTCAATTTTATAGTGAACTAGTCTTTCCATATGTATTTCATGGGTTTAAATCCAAAGGGTAAAGTATATATACTTTTGTGGATTTTAAATCCAGAGGATAAAGTATATATATTTTTGTAGATTTTAGTAATCAGTAATTCACTATGCAATTCACTATGCAATTCACTATGCAACTCACTATGAAGAGGTTCATCTTTTATCCACGCAAATATTGAGAATCATGCATCACAAATATTGAGAATCATGTTTGATGTTTAGCTCGATGAGATCATTATATTATTATTATTTCTTATGTAAATTTGATTTACTATTTCCTGACCCGAAAGTGAATTATCGTCTCAATATTCCAAACCTTTGTCTCCAATTTGCATTGTATATAAATAGGGTGTTTATGGTTGAGGTTTTATGTTATACCAAAACACACTCGCTTAGTAAACTTCCAAACCCTTACCATTATCTTGAGTGGGTGATTAGGAAATTCTACTGCATCTTGTTCATGTATACAATGGCCATTAAGCATTGCAAGAAATGGGAGGAGGAGGTTGAATAAGTGAAGAATTTATTCAGTGGTGAAGAATGGGCAAATAGTCACAAAATTTGATAGTTAGAAGCTTATTGGGACTAATTGCATGTCAATGAGATACAACATTGAGATATGGAAAACGTCGTAAAGCTAAATGGGAAGGAGTGAAATTGTGCTATTGAGAATTAGAGTGAGAAAGTAATTTGAATATATACCTGACAGTAGGAAATGTCAACATTGTATGTGTACGCAGAGACATATGAGAATTAAATATGATTATAAATCCGAAGTATTTTCTGTATGAATATGGTCATCCCAATGACCCGGAGGCCGGAAGGAGGCAGGAGCAATAATGTTAACAAAGCCCACTGCTTTGGAGTCGGTAAATGGAAGAAAATCCTTCTTCTGGTGAGTCTGTCTGCCACATGGATGAGCTGAAGCTGAGGAAGATATGTAAAGATATGTTATATAACGTTCAGACCTTGTTAGAAGAAGCATAAAACTGAAAATGTCTTCATGATGATTCTTACAGAATGATTGAGAAGGACATGGAAAAAATAACAACATATGTGTATGTGAGACATAAATTCTAAATTATTGGTATGTGGAAATGAAAACAGTGAGAATAGCAATGTGACATGGTTGTTCTATTACAATTTGTTGGAACTTTGTTTCATTTCAAAAATAATGAAACCTATAGAACAACACAATAAAATCTAGTGGAAATGAAATATAGTGGCTTTGCATTTACAAGTTGTGGAACAAATGCAACAGAATGGTATAGACCTCAGGAAAGTATTGATAATAGCGTAGCATGTAACCGTGACATGTTTGAATGCAACATAGATTCATATTATTTTTTTCAACGAAGACATTTCAAGAAAAGGGTAAAGAGTGAAAAGGCATCTGGAAAAGAAACAATGAACAAGGGTATGAAGAAGGACTTGTACTAATAATTTTTGTTTTTTTTTCACATTAGGAAGCATGAAGAGAGATATTGTTCAATATAGCAGAAAACCCATTTGGAAAATAGTGAAGGAACAAGTGACAACATAGTAGCATGATTGTGCATGCAAGCATGGAAATTTTTTCTATATACAGTACTTTATAGCAAGTAAAAGTTGACAAAATAAGATGTATCGTTTCCTTTTGAAGAAGAAGATGTGTTGTATTGCCCAAAAAAAGAACTTGCACTCTGTCTAGCAGAGTGCATGTCAATGGTTTCCTAGAAGGGGGTACTCCTAGTTGTAAACACAAGGTGTTGCGCGATAACGACAGCACCAATTGACGTCCAGAGTTGGGACGCGATCAAGATAGTATGCTCGGAGTTTCCTGTGTGCATCCCTTTCATGTACATGGATGAGGAGATGCATGAATGCTTTAATCCTTTGAAATAGTTTTAGCATTGGGCACAACCGGTACGGAGGCAAAGTAGGCAGGCGAAGGAACCACTCTTGTATAGTTAGAAGGGAAGCTTCTTGTTCATTGATTTGCTGACAAAATTTGTGGAGTTGTGAAATATATTTCTAATCCATATTTTTATGCAAGGAAAGGAAAAGCATGTAAGTGAACATGTAAAAAACAAATAATCATAAGGGAAAGCACAAAAACAAGGAAACAGTAGCAACCATTTTGAAGTGAAATTATATTGGAAATTGAAAACGTAAATTAAGCAAGAAAATTGCAAGGTGTTAAGATGAGAGAGAAGATGGAAGACGTAAATGTGGAATGCAAGCGAAGGGAAGGTACCAATAGTAGAAGGTCTTCAAGGAGTTTGAGTAATATATTTGGAGGCAAGGTACATCTCTTCCTTTTTCCTACGTATGACGAAAGAGTTTTCCTGCATCCGTGAATAGCGTGTGAAGGAGAAAGCAGGGGAGATGCAAAGATCATTCAACAATCTAACTCTTGATACGATTGTGAAAGTTAGGCCTTGTCGATCAATGTCACAGATGTTGATTGTTTCCTTATCTAGTGTCATGCCTTGTGATTTATGGATTGTTAAGCCCCATGCCATGCGGAGCAGCACTTGTGTTCGTAAACCCCTTGTTATGGGGGGGATTGGCACAAAATTTGGATTTGAAGGATCCCATGGTGGACCCTTGTAGTGAATAAATTCAACAACAACAAATGATGGGAATTTAGGGGGTTTAGAGCCGGGTGCATATACGAGTGCGCGAACAGTATTGAGCGAGCCATTAACAAGGCCAACCTCAACCCACAAGTTGCTGGTGAGAATGACACGTTGTCCGACGCAGAGGGGTATTTTCGTAGCTAGTTGATCATCTTCCAGTTTCTTGGCGGAGAGTTGCCTCCTTTGGGCAGCATAGCAACATGCAACTGACTGGCTTAGTGTTTTTAACATGGATTTATTGTGCAGGGGAACAACCTCATTTGTTGCATAGAGATGCATTGAATTGGAGAATGACTGGAGTTCGGCTTCAAGAAGGTTTTTTTTTTTAATGTGTCATAAGACGCTTCCAATCATCAATAGTGGGTGTTGCATTGTGAAGGTTGGAGAGGCATTGGCGAAAGGAAATTTGAGCAGGACTTGTACCTTGTTGTCGAAACATTGTTGAAAGCGTAACCACAGTATCGAAGCTTTTCCATAATGCAGTGCCATGAGAAGTGCCTACATACTGGTGTGTCTTTAACAAGTGGAAGTTGGCCAAGGTCCCCCAAAAGGATTATAGAACGTCCACCGAATGGGTTGTTTCTATTTGATGGGAATGCCTCACGCAAGCGATCATCGATTTGAGCAAGCAATTTAGTACAAATGAAGCTCATTTCGTCAATTAGAATGTATTTGACATGCCGAAGTTGTTATTGAAGGTTCAGGAGGGATTGACCTTCTAAAGGTTCCATAGAGGATATAGGGATGCAAAGAGCAGAGTGGATCATCAAGGCATTAATGTGGAATGTTGCAACACCGGTTGGAGGAAGCAAGAGGAGGGGGTTTTCTCCATTGGTGGAATTGTCAAGGAAGGCATTTTTTAGGCACTCAATTAGGAACGACTTGCTGGTGCCAGCAGTGCCTTGGATTGTCATTCTTAAAACTGTCATGGCGGCATTGTTGTGGAAGTGGAATAAAATGATATTGAATGCAATGGTTTGGCTTGGGGACAAGGAGGAAAGGGAATGTGAGCGTGGAGTTTGGAGTTGGTGGATTCTTATGGAGGAGAGGTTGAAGTTGATGAAGCAGATGGTTGTTTCTTGCAAGTGTGAAGGGATTATAGAGTGGCCCCAATTATGGTTTGCATCAAAGTCATAATGTCCAAGAATTTCAAGCTCATCGAGGAGGATGTTGTTACCTGGGTGGAGTTGAGAGAGAAATCGCCATTCATCCATGTCTATGGTGGGGGAATGGGGAGGGTCATCAGGCAATGAACAACCAAAGTCAGAAAGGTCTGTGGTGGACGGGGCGTGGTGAACATGCCAAGCCTGATACGTGTGTCTAGTTTGTTCCCAATGTGCAACAGTGGCTGCATCGGATGTGGCAATGTCATCATGGAGTCTACGGAAAGGGCAGTACATAAGGAGTTCGCTCCAACAGAAGTCTACATAGCATGTTGATTCTTTCGATGGAATGGAGGTGTAACGTGGAAGGATGTGCATGACCATGGGAGGGAATATGTGTTTCCACAGTGATGTTTTTTGATGGGAGGAGAAGGACCAGGAGCATGCGACTTCAATAAGAGGAAATCTCGCAAGTGCAGGTGGTCTTTGCATGTAGGAGGCGATGAAAGGTGTTGATGGAAGATGACCATCCAGTTCCTGTGAAACACGTTTTAATACTTATTTTTTTTACATTGAGGGAGACAAATGAACGACTGCACTTTGTTAGTGGGAGTTTTTGTAGCATGTGGAATTTTTCTTGTGCACCAATGTCCCTATCACAGACCATTTCAGTTAGGACTTTGCAGACGACAATTACAGTAGGAGCATCGGGGGGGAAATTGCGAGAGACGGGAGAGCATCTGGTAGTAGCTTTCAAAATTTGCCTATGCTTTCGTTGCATAGTTTGAAATGTAGTTTAACACAGCATGGCGTGAGAGAATTGGTTGAAATTCAATGTTGGCCCTCTATATTGCAAGTAGATGAGAATTATGCACATTTAGTTTGTCATCATTTCTAGCAGGGGAGTACAATTTCCGGCTAGTAGCATCAATGTGGAGAGAGGAGGTGTCGCGAACCTCCCTTGGGGCTCCATAGCGGGAAGTTGTAGCATTATTTATTTTGCGCAAACATGTAGAGGAGTGGAAAGTTGTGTGTCTTTGGATGAAATTCAGAAGTTTGTCATAGTCTTGCAACTGATTGGCCGCAAAAATTTCATGTGTCCCAAGGAGGCATGGGTCTTGTAGAGATGAATGATTCATGCCAGGAGCCCGGTTGTGAAGGGGGAGAGGGTTCCAAGCAGTGATGTACGTATCAAAAAATTATTTGGCCAAACAGACATCTATAGCATTGGTCCAGTCGAGAGTGTCCATAGCAGGTGCATTAATAAGCCACAAGAAACCATGGATATGTGTGGAGCCTTGATGTTGCCATTCAAAACTTAGAAAGAAATGAGAGAAAAAGTAAGATGGATGTGCGGAAGTGAAAGTAACGAAAGGAAATATGGGGAAGGAATAGTATGCATACCTGCACCAGTAAGTAGGACCTCTTCCAGGAATATTGTGAATCTACAATGGATGTATTGAGATGCACGGTGTGGGTTTGCAACAATGTTTTGGATTCGCCATCAAGTTTGATCATGTGAATTGGATGGAGGGTTGGAAGGCATAGCATTATGCAAGTCAGGCCATTTGGTATCAGCTGCACTTAGTTTGAAGAATATGGTAGGGGTACCTTGTTGAATGATCATGTCAGTGAGCTCCCCTCTGGCCCTGGTCCATAATGAATGGCTCATGCGTAAGGATGAGCCAAAACGCATAATTTGGTCTGGAATGGTGGAAGGTGGAATTTGTTTAAGGTGGTGGCGAAGGTCTGTGATTGTTGCCGAAAGGGCATTCAAAAGGTCCGTTTTAATGAAGACAGAATCAGTTGCTTGGCTGCGATGGCACATGATAAGGTTGTACAAGTAATAGTGAAATCATGGATGTTGCCCAAAACGGTTGTCATGGTAGCACATTAGATGTAAAGCGTATTCCTGCATATCCACTTTTGTTATTATTGGTTGGTTAATCATGGCAGATTCGGTGGGGAAGGCCATGGAGAAGACGCCCTTTGTGTTGTATTCATTGATTGGAGAGAGGCCAATGATGGGCCATTGAAGTGAATGGGTGGGTGTGGAATTGGAGGATTCTATGTAGGCAAGTATTTCATCAATTTCTAAATGAGAATTTGGTAGATTTAAAACAAAGGAGGATGGGTGGAGTTCAGACAGGCATGGGTGGGGAAGTTCACGATTAGGATTTTCATAAATGCATTCTTGGAGTGGGATGGAAGTTGTGTTGATATGGCGTATCATGTTGGAAATGTTGGTAAGTGCAACAGGTAGAGCAGAGAGCGAAAGTTGGTTAATCTAGACATCTTTGTAGTATGGGTCGTTTTGTAGTTTGAATTGCAAAGCTGCATGAACACGTGATCTACTAACAAAAAATTCATAGGATGTTTTGTCATTACTAGTTTTGTTTACAACGAGGATGTCTAGTTCTGACAGCATGCGAGGAAGAGAGGTGACAATATTAGTGATATATTGAGGAAAGCAAATAGTATGGCGCAAATATTTGAGTTGGCCACCACGTGCATGGGTGACTTGAAGAATGGGGTTAACACGAGCAATGAACATCTCTTCAACATGAGTCAGGCAGGAGAGGACATGCATTTGGATACCTGGGTCCATGTTGTTTGTGGAGGAGAAATGATAGGTTGTTCGTTTGGCAGCAAAATGGGTATAAGAAATGATTTTGTTATTTGTTTTTGTTTTCATGGATGGGTAAGCTTCACGACAATTTGAGAAAACTTGGATGAGACAAAGTGCATCGATCCTTACACTAAAGCGACGATGTGAATGTTGGAGATGGATGGGGTGAAGTTTTTGGGAAGGTGGAAAGGGAGGCACATGTGGGGGTTGTACAGGGTAGGCGAGAGGTGAAGGAACTGAAGGGTTTCGAAAGGTTTCGAAAGGTTTGGTCAACAAGTGGAGATGGAAGGGGAACTGGGAAAGGTTGGGTGGAAGGTAGGGGAAGGAGGCCATTTTAGGAAGGAATGGGAGTTTGGTTTGCGCTGGATTGAGAGTGAATGTTGGCTTGATGATTAATGAAAAGGAGGCGGTGATGTGCATTAATTTTTTCTTTGTTAAGCGCGTAGTGGCGTCGTTGTTGTTCCCTTTGCACATTGTTCTCTGGTGTGGTTGGCATAATTGTTGCAAATAAGGAAATGTATGTAAAGAAGTGAACGTGTGTATGAAGTACAATGAAGGGAGAGGGAAGCATGAAGATGAAGCATTTTATTTCATATTTTGTTTAGTTATTTTTTTTGTTAGATTTTTATGTGTTATGTCTTTCATCATAAAGAATAGTAGTATAGAAATGGTGCGAGCGATGTTTGAAGCGGAAATGTATTGAATACGAGATGCGTAGAAATGAGTGTTGGGATTTTGAAATGAAAAAATATTAGTTTTGAAAGCAACAACATTTTGCATCTATCGGCTAGAGCAAAGCGAAGCCATATTTTGCATTTTACAAAAAATAAGAAGAAGCAATTTCTGTATTATTTTCCATACTAAGCATAGCATATTGATATGTGCATTTAATAAATGTGTGTGTTGCAAAGAAGATGAAACAATGAATGGGGAAAGGGAAAACTAGGTGAGTAAATATTCATATATTAAGAAGACCCATTACAACATATTGAAATGACATATATACAAGACGTAACAAAGAAACGAGTGGGCGCCCATACGTCTAGGAGAACTACTACAAAGTCTAAGGGACCACAAAGATATATCAACGATTAAAAAAGTTGTATGCACAATTGACGATGAATGGCAAGCGAGGTTCAACAAGAGTGCAAGGGGAACGATGGGAAGCAATGGAGAATGTGTTTTTTTTTTTTTTTTTTTGGGGGGGGGGGGGGGGGGGGTATCACTGGGGGGCGTTAGGGGGAAAGGATGAAGTGGAACGAGGAGAGGGGGACCACGGGGCGAGGAGGTGAAATGCACCCGCTAAAGTCGGCGACAGATCAAGGAAGGGGAATAGTGGTGATGTAGGGATCGGTAGGAGGAGAGTCGACGCATCGGTGTGATGACGGTTAACCCGCCATACCCAGAATATCTATGTTCTATGCATATAAAAATGCCATTCCAAATTCGTTCCAAGTGATTCCATTCACTGGGCAATTTCAACAGAGATACATGTGGAAGCTTCAGAACAGAAAGTAAAATCCAAAAACACCAATTCAATTAATCCAGAACTTATGAGATATTCCGACTACAATTTAAATCTGATCTCAGCAGAAAAAAAAACGCTGCCCCTTCTCCAGCAATAGCTCTGTTGAATTTGCATCTTACGAATTAAAACATACCTGTGTTATCTTGCCTGCGTGAGACCTTGGATTTTTCACATTCCAGATCCAAGTTTTGTGCTTACTCAATGCCACCATCAATCAATCAATCTCTAGTAAGGAACAGAACTCAATACTACTTTTTGTTGCAATCTACTTTGGGTTATTAGCAATCCAATCCAGCTGGTCCTCCTGCCAGTTTCAACATTTACACAAATTTCTTGTCATATACATCGGTGAACCATGTTGATGTTTGTTTTGATACCTCTGTCCCAACGCGTTCCAGCATTAGTAATTTACCAGCAGAATGATTATGGAACTCAACCTCTTGATGGCTATTTGAGATTAATCGACCTCTAAACTTGTGCAATGACAAGCTACCAGGTCTTCAAAACATTGTTGCCACGTTGATCAGCCAAAAGTGCACATTTGATTAGTTTATAACCACCCAACTTCTAATACACATGTCCACGGTCAGCTACAACAGGATATGGATAGGTGTGCCTCAAATCTTAGTGCTCTCAACAATTCAACTTGATTTTTATTGAATCAACTCCAGAGGAATGTTTCAAACAAATATTAACACACTACTGCAAAACATAACATAAGACAATACACCCTCAAAATAAATATAGATACCTTCTTATCTGCGTAGAATATGGACATTTAATCCAGAAATTCATAATCACAACCACGTTATCACGACAATGCTTATCCAGGTGCCGATCATAGCTTTCTTTTGAATATGGAGGTCTTCCTAACGAAGTCCCTGACAATACTCGCGGAGGTGAATTGTTTGAATAACTACCGTAGGATGAATGCCCTGCAAATGTGTGTGTTGGCCCAAACAACAAAACCTCGACTTCACCAGTTTGAACCACCAACGCAATTTAATTGCTCCTCTCCTTATTCAGTTTTGACCACGATTCTTCATCTCAACGTCCAGCTAATCTTATTCCTTCCGTGATGACAAGTGTTGGATTTCATTCCAAAAAGGTGCATCTGTCTGACAAATTTGATATGCAAAACAAGTTTATATCTAGAAAGTCTGTAGATACTAGGCACAGTGACTGCCTACCATGTAATCACATCCTCTGCATTCGTTCCTTCACTCAATAAAATGCAGTGTATTTTATCACACTAACATCTATCGACCTATCTACATATATGACGAGCAGTCTCCACAAGACAGGGCTCATGGGTAGCTAGGGCATTAAAATTAACACTTGGATTGATTTTCCTTTAACAGGTCAGTTCACCCTGATAAATGCTGCAATTTTAAATGGCCAAAGAGGATGCTTCAGCCCTATCACTTATGATTACAGCTATCAAACCATGTAATGGCACCCAAAGACACTAGGAACGTTTGCAAACAAAGATATCCATTAGGTACAGTCTTGGTGGCATTATCATTCAGAAAACCTTCTTTGCTAAGGAAATGCAAGATTTCTTGATCATTAGAGATCTGAGATATGGTTATTCCAGATTTCTAGTAGAGAGGAACGGATATGGCACAGTTTTCACAGTGTTGTTTAATGACTCTGTATCCTATTGTCTGTTCAGTGCTGTTTGTTTAACTCGATCATTAAGATTACCAATTAGATTGATTTTTTCCTTCTGACTGAATAGTTCATTCTGTTAAGGGCAACAGCCTTATATAGCTTAAGAGGATGATTCAGCCCTACAGCTTTTAATTACAGGTTTCAAACTATGGAGTGGCACCCAAAGAGCTAGTAGGTGCAGGTATTGAAGGTGTATTTCTTTGCAGATTCTTCTTTACCGATCACCTGCAAGAATCCTCTTGCAGAATCTTCTTTACTGATAACCTCATACGCCTTGGAAATTCCCGAAAATCCATGACTTGAACCTCCACAAATTCGACTCATTTAATTTCATACAATTCAGAAACAACAGTCTCATAATCACACAAGGGAAATTAACACAAAAATCAATTCTTCATTAATTATGCAAACCACTTACAAACTTCCTCTCGCTTTGGCCAGATCTTCATTTGATGGCCCTTCAACTTCTAAAGACTGACTTCACGCACTCTACTCCCTCTATCCTCACTCTCTCGAATTATATAAGGAAAACACAATTGATACAAATACATGGTTTCATGAACCAATTCTGATTCTGAACCAGAAATCTCTCAACCCCTCCTAAAAAATCTCTTCAAACCCACTCTTTTCTCAACCAACGCTAAATCAAGCTTTTAAAACTCTATTTTAGCCAAGTAAATCTAACTATTTGGCTTGATCTCCACACAGGGAGGATCACTCAGCCACATACACCCTATCCTCATATTTAACAATAAATAAAACTCTTATATATTTAAACAAATAAAATTAATTATTTTCTTCCAACCCCTTGTTAATCACAACATGTGATCATGCTATCACATTGCTGACTAGGCCTGAATGCTCCTGCATCACGGTGTAAGGGAGTTCTTATGTGTGAATAAGAGTTGGGCATAGCCGTTCAACACCATTGAAGGTGTCCATCTTGAAAGATAGTGTGAAGAGGAATTTCCATCCTTTGATTTTGCTAGATATGTCCAGGACAACTCCAGGTTCGGCTGAGAGGAGGCAAAGGTCCTTTGTAGAGATGCCCAGAAGTACAGTTGTGGGTTCGTCGAAAGCGACCATGTTTTCAAGGTGGCTAGTGTGGTCGTGCAACTAGAGCCGGAGGATGTAGTGGTAGTTGCACTCGATGAAGGAGCCTTCACATTTTAAATAGCGCCAGGTGTTGTCATCTTGTCGTAAAGCCTTTTTCATGCATTGCATCCCATAAATGGTAAGGGGGCATGAAAGGAAGTAGAAATCATCCATGTTAATTGAGGTAGCAGTAGCACGGAGTGAAATCCATGGAGATTTTTCGCCGGGCGAAATTGAGAGAATGTTGGAAATTGTTTTTGTATTGAGGGGCCTCTTACTCGTGTCGGTGTATTTTCGGCGGAGCGAGGCCAAGGAATATTTTATGCCTTCTTCTTCAAACCATTGCTTTAGTTGTCATGTTTCAACGATATCTAGATTTATAAGTAGGGAAGTGGTAGGGATTGTGCTGATAGTTTGGCCATTAAACTCGACAATTCCCCCCCTCCCCCAATTGCAAGTACATAAACGACACAAGCCATGCGAAGTTCGAAGAGTGTGCGACCTTCATCATGGTAGTGTTCGCCCCATAAGGTGACATCGATGCTGCTCCCATATGTGTTGCGAAGAGATATAGTTTTTTTTAGTCTCAGAGCCATCGCGTTTGCGAACAACAGAGGCAGGAGAGAGCGAGGCGACAATATGTATGACATCAACGATTGAGTTAGGAGGTGAAAGTTTGAGGGAACTGATTGGCATGAAGTGAAAGGTATGGGAAGGTATTGTAAGGTCATCAATGAAGATTTGAGACACTTTTTATGAAGAGAAGAGGAGGATTTTGAACAGGCATCTTAGATGGTTATAGGAAGGGTTGGGGACCTTTACGATGCCATTCGCAACATTGTAGATATGGCCAAATTGAATGAGATCATGTAGGGATTATGCCAAGTCATTGAAGGTGAAGATGTGGATTTCATCGTCGTCGCGGTCGAAAAGGTCAAAACCTAGCTATTTCCCAGCGCCACGTGCATTGGTATATTCATGAATGGGTGTTTTTGAAAGCACTCTACCATGGATGGACCTAGATTTTTAGGTAGGGGATAGTGCTTTAAAAGGGAGAGCAGTTGCAGATGTTGGGGTGAATTCTTTTGAGGACAACATGTGATTTTCAAGGGAGGGTGGCGATGAAAAGGGAGAGGCAAAAGAGGAGGACGAGGTAGCTTGGAGCATCTGTTTAGCGGAGAGAGTAAGAGGGGATGGGTCGCCAACCAATGGTGCAACACGCTGGATTATCTGAAGCTCGAGGACACAAAGCGACCTGCAAGAATGAGCATTGTATTAGCGAAGAGGGGAAGTAAAACATTAGGAATGAGAAAAATAAATAAAAAAGGGGCATAAGAGGAGAATCATAAAAGGGAGGAAGGGGGGGGGGGGGGGTGTACGCAACGTACATGGATTGATGTGCATATGTGCACGAACTTCTTTTGAGGAGAACAATGGAGCCTATTTTCAAGTCCCCGTTTTGTGCAAGGCCAGTATGTGAAGAAGGGAGCAAAACAATATGTTTGTGAGCACCATCAGAAAGGGAGACGCGGTAGCAAGGCGTCGTAGTTCGAGCAAAACTTATCTATTCAAGTGCAATGACATGGAGGGTTGGTTGCAGGACGGTAGCACCAACGAACAACGAAGAAAGAGCATTGCGAGTTAAGGATGTCTCCATGGAGATGCGGACATCTTGTTAAAAGAAGGTGTTGCAAGAGAATAGACATATTAAGGTCAAGCAAGTGAAGTAGAAGATGTGTACATAAACAAAGGAAAAGTTATAAATTGCTAGTTTAAGAGAGATGAAGGAAAGAAACCAGAATTGAAAATTTTGAAGGTCGAACGGGTTTAATTTCGAGAAGTGAATGGTGTCTATAGTAAATACGAAGGGGGAGTGGGAAAAGATATCCTGCCAGGTCAAGAAATTCAATTGTAAAAGACATAAACACATTGAATAAAGTAAAATTTCAAACTTTGTTTTGTCATTTTTTTTAAATACTATGTTTTATGACACCATACATATTAAATGTAGTCAATTTGAAACATGAATTGTGTCATATTGAGGAAGAAGATAATGGAGTGAAATAATTTAATTTTAATGAAGTGAATAATTTAATTTATTGTTTATCAATTTTAGGAAAAAATTATAATCTTCGAGTTTTCAATTTCTGAAATTTTTTGATCCATACAATCATTACAAAAACTTAAACACATTCAATGAAATAAAATTCGAAACCTTATAATTTATAAGAAAAGACAAACTCAATGCAGTAAAATTGTTTATGACAAGAAAACCGATTGAATAAAATAAATTTAAAATCGTAAAATGGCATGAGATGGAAGAAACATTCATTGTTGCAATTTTAAAGTTAGATGATGGAAAGAAACATGTTTTTTGAATCTAATATCTACAGACACACAACATTTGTAATTTGAAAATATCTGTAACAAAGAAACCTTCATAATGAAATGTATCAAGATGTAAGGAAGTTGTTTTTCGTTTGTTGTAGGCAGTCAAATGAAATACAAAAAAAGTCCAAGGGATTTGTAATTATGAATGATTAAATAGGCCACTCGTATGATTGAATCAAATGCTCCAAGCCCAGAAGTTTGCAGAATCAATATGAAACTTGATCATGGGTATGAGCATGGTTGCGATATGGGAGTATCAATGTTTTCAAAAAGATCTAGACCAAACCCAATTGCTAGATTTATATACAATGATGCTATAGTGTAAGAAATGGAATTCAGATAAGGTTTCTGTTGACAGATTTTTGAGAATTTTTTTGTTTGTTTGTTTATTTTTGCTTTGTAGTGTTTCAAGAACATAGGAGAATAGGAAATGCTATTAACATGACAGACCCAAACTCTAGTGCCTTGGTTAGAGTGGAGAGCACAGACACAGGAGGAGAAAGAGGAAGAGAGTAAAGGAAGGGCATATGGACTCTCGAGGAGACTCTGATCCTTTTGGAAGCCAAGAAGCAGGATGATGAGAGGCAAATGAGGGGTGGGGATAAGGAGAGGGGGAAAACTGCAGAGCTGAGATGGAAGTGGGTTGAGAATTATTGCTTCAAGCACGTATGTATCAGAAGCCAAAACCAGTGCAATGATATCCTGGCAGGTCAACAAATTCAATTGTAAAAGACATAAACCACATTCAAAAAACTAAAATTTAAAACTTTGTTTTGTCAATTTGTAAAAATAATATGGTTTATGACACCATACATATTCAATTTAGTCAATTTGAAACATCAATTGTCTCATATTCAGGAAGAAGTTAATGGAGTGAAATAATTTAATTTTAATAAAGTGAATAATTTAATTTATTGTTTATCAATTTTAGAAAAAAATTATAATCTCCAAGTTGTCAAATTTTGATTTTTTTTTATCCATGCAATCATTACAAAAACTTAAACACATTCAATGAAATAGTATTCTAAACTCTATAATTTATAAGAAAAGACAAAGTCATTGAAATAAAATTGTTTATGACAAAATACCCATTGAATAAAATAAAATTAAAATCGTAAAATGGCATGAGATGAAAGAAGCATTTATTGTTGCAATTTTAATGTTAGATGATGGAAATATTTTTTTTTTTTGAATTTGATATGTATAGAACATAATATTTGTAATTTGAAAAGATCCGTAACAAATAAACCTTCATAATGAAATTTTCTAAGATGTAAGGAAGTTGTTTTTCGTTGGTTGCAGGCAGAGAAATTAAATACAAAAAAATTCCAAGGGATTTGTAATTATGAATGCTTAAATAGTGCAGGCTTACAACATCCATGCTTCCTGCAGGGTAGGAGCAGCCATGTTGCATAACTCCAGCACGTGCAAGTGGGCAATACTGCCATCATGTTGGAGTGAAAATTGTACCATAGAAATCAGAATAACCAGGTTTTATAGCTTAAAGGCTATGGTCACTGGTGTATTGGGATGGAGTGGATTGCAATGCAGTAGGCATTGTTTGCAATAATTGAGTGGGGATTTTGGGTTTGGGTTTTTTTATGATGGCATTGGCAGCTGAGACCATATTCAAATCACTATGTTGTTTACTCGATTATAATTAGCGTTGGTGATGAGTTGGGATGTAGCAAGGTGCCCAAATAGGGCACTGGTATGATTGGATGATATGCTCCAAGCCCATAAGTTTACAAAATCAATATGAAACTTGAGCATGGGTATGAGCATGATTGTGATATGGGAGAATCAGTGTTTTCTGAAAGATCTAGACCAAAACCAATTGCTACATTTATATACAATGATGCTATAGTGCAAGATAGGGAATTCAGATAAGGTTTCTGTTGACAGATTTTTGAGCA
This sequence comes from Pinus albicaulis, assembly GCA_034641835.2. Classification (NCBI taxonomy): domain Eukaryota; kingdom Viridiplantae; phylum Streptophyta; class Pinopsida; order Pinales; family Pinaceae; genus Pinus; species Pinus albicaulis. The sequence goes on from CM076571.1 coordinate 470,750,928, forward strand.
TTTTTTGTTTGTTTGTTTGTTTTTCCTCTGTAGTGTTTGAAGAACTTGGGAGAATAGGCAAGAAGATCCCCAAGACTTCTTCAAATTCACTTTAATATGTATTCACCAAGAGTCTTCTTAAATACTGGTCCAAAGTATGCCCAATATACTTCTCTCAATGTCAATCCAAGTCTTCTTCAAAGATCCTTCAATAGTTGCTCCAAGGAGGTTGCTCTAGGTCTTCAAATGCTTCAAATAACTGTCCAAAGTAAGTATTCAAACCTGCTATAAATCCATCATGAAAAGGTCTTCAATGGGCTACAAAGGGGTATCTCAGGGTTGTTTTAAAAAAACTTTCAATTGCTGCCACGGGACTGTTTTAAAGCTGGTCCAAGACTGTCTTCTAACAACCTTAAAAGATGTCTCACAAACACCTTCAATAAACTGCTATACAAATATTTCTGCCAAACTGCCTTTTAAGTCAATGCCCCTACAACTACATTCCTAACAAAGATCCATAAAGTTTTTTTGATGCAAGGAAATGTATCAAGGATTTGTGGAGAGAAGCTCACAAATTTCAGGGGACATTTTCCCAAATATTGAATAAATAAATAAATAATTCAAAATATGAAAATGAATAGAGTTATTTTTATTATTCATAATTAATCACAAATTGGGTCAAAGGGCAATGTTAGCCCAAAATTGAATGTAGATAGACAATTTTTGCAAGTTGCTGCAGTTTTGAGAGCCAATGGTTGCTCCAGCTGACGAGGCAGTGACCTATCTTTCCAAACCATCATATAAGGATGCTACTATTGGGTTAAAGGAGACTGCAAAAATATTGTGTCCGGCTGGGAAGAATCCAAGGCTTCCAGGATGCCTGTGCAACTGCTTAAAAAATATCCAGACAACATATGCCTCGAGATTACTTCTCATAGTGACCTAAAACATATAGTACATGACTGGTCCTGTTGTTCTCTATCAGTTAGCAGGCATTTCACCTTCAGAGCAAGCACTAAGATGGTGGATACATACAAAATGGAAGGAGAAAGGATCAGTTGAATTTACATTGTGCACCAAAGCCTTTTTCAGAGCAAATTTCCCATATTGGCGATCAAGAACGGATCTTTCAGTTTGGTCCCTATTTTTTAACTACTTAAAACTTTGCATGAGGTACTGGTTGGAACTTTTCAGCCTAGCAAAAGAATATTTTTCAGCTTTATTCCTTGTTAACAGTTCTCTTAATGAAGGAGGTGATGCATGAAATACAAGCACTCCAGGCCTCTTCATTCAATCCTCTAAAGTTACCAAGGGCCTGAGGTACACTTGAATACTCAAATCCATGTTTTAATGAATATCTCAAATCCTCTCCCTTAGTCCATGCCAACAAATTGGCATACACAATAGAATGTAAACATATCCCAGTTAGATGTGGATCATGCCATCAACACAAGAGCAACACATATCAAAGGGAAAATTGTCAAGTGCAGAAACAAATGAACAAAGGTCATAGAATAGCAATATGAAGATATGTATGAAGCTGAGAAACAAGATACATCCTCCATGTCCTATGGGTCAGATGTCCACAAACTAAACACACGAGACATGTGATGACAGTGTTGGAAACACATGGACCATGCCATTCATATGGGACACTTGTGATACCAAAAAAATAAAAAATAAAAGATCACACAAATTCAAAAATATGGTGCACATGTATTCCAATGTGTAACTGGTGTAGTTTTGTGTACCCCCATGCCATATTTAGGGGGTCCATGTATAAGACACAAGTATCCACATATCCCTGTATCATGTGACTTAGATACAAAAAATCAACCCAGTAGTTTCACCAATGACAAAAACCAACACAGAGCTATATGGAATGAAGAATGGAAGATGTAGACAGAATTTTTGGTGACAAAACATGAGAATTTCTTCTTAAATTCCCTATTTGAAAAGCAGATAAACCTCCTACACCATAGAATGAAGAGGAAGGGCATACTAAGAATTGAACGTATATTCTAACAACCTTAAAAGATGTCTCACAAACACCTTCAATAAACTGCTATACTAAGATTTCTGCCAAACTGCCTTTTAAGTCAATGCCCCTACAACTCCATTCCTAGAAAAGATCCATAAAGTTTTTTTGATGCAAGAAAATGTATCAAGGATTTGTGGAGAGAAGCTCACAAATTTCAGGGGATGTTTTCCCAAATATTGAAAAATTCAAAATATGAAAATGAATAGAGTTATTTTTATTATTCATAATTAATCACAAATTGGGTCAAAGGGCAATGTTAGCCTATAATTGAAGGTAGATAGACAAGTTTTGCAAGTTGTTGTAGTTTTGAGAGCCAATGGTTGCTCCAGCTGACGAGGCAGTGACCTCTCTTTCCAAACCATCATATAAGGATGCTACTGTTGGGTTAAAGGAGATTGCAAAATTATTGTGTCCGGTTGGGAAGAATCCAAGGCTTCCAGGATGCCTGTGAAGTTGCTTAGAAAAATATCTAGACAACATATGCTTGAAGATTACTTCTCATAGTGACCTAAAACATTTAGTACATGACTGGTCCTGCTGTTCTCTATCGGTTAGTAGGAATTTCACCTTCAGAGCAAGCACTAAGATGGTGGATACATAGAAAATGGAATGTGAAAGGAACATCTGACTTTACATTGTGCACCAAAGCCTTTTTCAGAGCAATTTTTCCCATACTGGCGATCAAGAACAGATCTTTCAGTTTGGTCCCTATTTTTCAACTACTTAAAACTTTGCATGAGGCACTGGTTGGAACTTTTCAGTCTAGGGAAAGAAGATTTTTCAGCTTTATTCCTTGCTAACAACTCTCTTAATGCATGAGGTGCTACATGAAATACAAGCACTTTGGGCATCTTCATTCAATCCTCTAAAGTTACCAAGGCCCTGAGGTACACTTGAATACTCAAATCCATGTTTTAATGAATATCTCAAATCCTCTCCCTTAGTCCATGCCAAAAAATTGGTATACACAATAGACTGTAAACATATCCCAGTCAAGTGTGGATCATGCCATCAACACAAGAGCAACACATATCAAAGGGAAAACTGTCAAGTGTAGAAACAAATGAACAAAGGTCAAAGAACAACAAGATGAAGATATGTATGAAGCTGAGAAACAAGATACATCCTCCATGTCCTATGGGTCACATGTCCACAAACTGAACACACAGGACATTGGATGACAATGTTGGAAACACATGGACCATGCCATTCACGTGGGACAATTGTGACACCAATTTTTTTTTTTTAAAAGATCACAAAAATTGAAAAAGATGGTGCGCATGTATTCCAATGGTTAACTGGTGTAGTTCTATGTGTACCCCCATGCCATATTTTGGGGTACATGTGTGTTATGAAACCAGCTCCAAAAATAGAAGAAAAGAGAGATCAATGCCTTAGAAATCAGCCACTTCGAGGGGGCAACCTCCAATACATTACATAAATGAACAATTCTTGGATGATACAAATGACCAAAACCTCCTTCTATATATGGGGAGTCCATGGGCCACAATGTAATCCTAGCCGACCTAACAATAATAATTTAAGGGCACAATAATAACAAAATGGGGGTTACAAGGGTACAATAATAACAATAAGGGGGTTACACTAACAATAACAAGGGACTATACTAGTGATATAGGGACCTAACATGCCCCTCTCCTTCAAAAAAGTGTTGTCCTCAACGCTTGAGTAGCTCTGGGTGCTTCTGTATAAAATTCTCATCCTCCCATGTAGAATCTTCAGTGGGTAAGTTCTTCCACTTGATGAGATACTCTCAAATTGATCGATTCCGTAGTTGTCGAGTTCTTTTTTCCATGACTGCTTCAGGTTCCAATATGATTTTCCCTTCCCCATCAAGTTCTGGCAATACTGTTTGAACGGGAAGATTTTCACCTATAACCTTCTTTAAGCATGAAACATGGAAAACTGGATGTACTCGCGAAGAAGCAGGAAGCTCCAATTTGTATGCCATAGTACCAATCTTTTCCAACACCTTGTAAGGACCATAGTACTTTGGTGATAATTTATTATCCTTCTTAGCTTGCTTGAGGGACATTTGTTTGTATGGTTGTAGCCGTAAAAATACCCAATCTCCTACATCAAAACTTCTCTCGCTGCGATTTTGATCTGCCTGTTGTTTCATCGATTTTGTGCTAAATTTAGGTTATCCTTTAAGAGTTGGAGAACTTCTTGTTGATGCTCGATGTGATCTTCCACTACTTGAACCTTCGAATTTTCCCTTAAAGATGATGTGATGGATGGTGGATGATATCCATAAAGTGCCATAAATGGGGTCATTTTTGCTGCAGTATGGAAGGAAGTGTTATACCACCATTCGGCAAGAGGTAACCACTTGACCCATTGTGTTTGTTTATCAGATACAAAACAACGAAGATATCCTTCCAAACATTTATTTACGATCTCAGTTTGACCATCAGATTGAGGATGATAAGATGAGCTATGAGCTAATTGAGTACCCAAACAAGAAAAAAACTCCGTCCAAAAATTTCCAGTAAAAATGGGATCTCTGTCGCTCACAATAACCCTTGGGCTTCCATGTAGCTTTTGAATTCTGTCCATAAATGTAGTAGAAACCGTACTTGCTTTAAATGGATGAGATAATGCACAAAAGTGTGCATACTTGGTAAGTCTATCAACTACCACCATGATGACATTCTTTCCTTCGGACTTAGGTAAACCTGTGATAAAATCCATTGAAATCTCCTCCCAACGTTGACTTGAAATGGATAAAGGTTGTAGAAGTCCCGGGGTCTTAATTGTCTCCACTTTATTCTGCTGGCAAACCAAACATTCCGCCACAAAATTTTGAATATCAGATTTAAGGCCATCCCAAAAAAATTCTTTCTTCACCCTGTGGTAAGTTTTTAAAAATCCTGAGTGTCCTCCTAAAGGAGAAGTGTGCAATTCCAAAAAAATCTTTTGTTTTAGTTGGGAATTCTTACAAAGATATAAGTGATCTTTGTACCATAAGGAATCATTTTTCCAACTAAATGTATCAGATGTACTAGGATCTTGCTGCAACTTTTGAATGAGTGTCCATACATCTTTGTCCTTCTTCCATTCATCTCTTGCTTCGGTTATCCAATCTGGTTGGATAATAGAAATGGCGCAAAGCAATGCTTCCACCTCTTCATTCTTTCTTGAGAGTGCATCTGCAACAACATTAAGCTTTCCTTTTTTGTAGATTATTTCAAAGTCATAACCCAACATCTTTGTCACCCATTTTTGCTGCTCTTCTGAAGATAGTCTTTGTTCCAAAAAGTGTTTAAGACTATCATGATCAGTTTTTACCTTGAAGTGTCTTCCCATTAGGTAAGTTCACCATTTCTTTAGTGCATGCAGTATTGCTAACATTTCCTTCTCATAAATAGATTTCTATAAATACTTTCCTTTGATTGGACGACTTTCAAAAGAAATGGGTCTTCCTTCCTGCTTTAAAACTGCACCAATTCCATTTCCTGAGGCATCACATTCCACAATAAAGGTTTTTGTGAAGTCTGGCGTAGCTAAGACCGGTGCTAGGCACATTGCCTCTTTAAGATGTTCAAAGGCCTTAGTTGCTTCTGGAGTCCATGAAAATGCATCTTTCTTCAATAATGTTGTTAGAGGTGCTGCTATTCTCCCATAATTCTTAACAAACTTGCGATAATACCCTGTTAACCCGAGAAATCCTCACAACTGCTTTATGGTTGTTGGGACTTTCCATTCCTTGATGGATTTAATTTTGTTAGGGTCTACTTTAACACCCTCGTGAGATACAATATGACCCAGATATTCCACCTCTTGTACTCCAAAGAAACATTTGGATTTTTTTGCATATAATTGTTTCTCCTGCAATAGTTTGAGCACCCCGTCAACATGTTCAACATGATCCTTCCAAGACCTGCTGTAGATTAGTATATCATCAAAAAATACTAGCACAAATTTTCTAAGGAAGGGTTTGAAATGGAATTCATCAACCCTTGAAATGTAGAAGGTGCATTGGTAAGGCCAAAAGGCATGACCAAAAATTCATAATGACCCTCACGAGTTCGAAATGTTGTTTTTGGAATATCTTTAGTCTTCATTCTAATTTGATGATATCCTGAACGAAGATCCAACTTGGTAAAATAAATTGCTCCATGTAATTCATCCAATAATTCATCAATCACAGGAATGGGAAATTTATCTTTAATGATGAGCTTATTGAGCTCCCTATAATCCGGGCACATTCGCCATGATCCATCCTTCTTGTGTACCAATACTACAGGAGCAGAGAAAGAACTTTGACTAGGTTGAATTATACCCGCCTCTAACATTTCTGCAATCATACGTTCAATTTCGCTCTTTTGGAAGTAAGGATATCTATAAGGCCTGATGTTTGGAGGAACACTTCCTGGAATCAAATGAATAGTATGATCATGATCACGAATAGGTGGGAGTCATTTGGGAGTTTCAAACACCTTGGAATGATTGTCCAAGACTTGTTGGAGATCTGCAGAAATAGATGATTTTGATGTTGGAACTTCTAGTGAGCATAATTGTGCAATTACGCCTCGTTGTTCTTTCTTTAGAAGCTTTGTCATGACATTAGAGCTTATTATCCTTCCTGGCTTCCCCGCGATACCCCGTAATTCGACTTCCTTTCCTTCTGAAAAAAATTTCAAGAAAAGTTCTTGAAAATTAAAAGCTACCGTCCCCAAAGATTGTAACCATTGTACTCCTAGTACAACATCAGCACCTCCCATAGGAATGGAAAGCATTGGACTAGTCAATACAAATTCCCCCATGGTTAGCTTGATATTATGGCATTTCCCAGAGCAATTTATAGTTCCTCCATTTGCAACCATCACTTGGCATTCTGGTGCTGGGTATAGGAAACAATTTAATTCCTTGGCTACCCTACAATGAATAAAATTATGGGTGCTACCTGAATCAATCAACACTATTACCTTTCTCTTCTTGATTTGTCCTTTTATCTTGAGAGTTTGAGGAGTGGTAATTCCTGCCAGTGCATTACACGATATGGTTGGATTCATTTCTTCCTCTTCTGGGGCTGGTTCCTGGTGTATATCCTCTTCTTGTTCATTTTCTTCTTCCTCTTCACAATCTAAGTAAAATAATTTCTTCTCAGCACACTTATGACCTTTAGTGTATTTGCTATCACAACTGTAGCAAAGCCCTTTTTCTCTTTTTTCTTCCAATTGTTGTGGTGTCAACCTTGTAGGTTGTGGAAGTCTAGGAGTAGCAACACTTCCATCTTTATATATGTGAGTGGTAGGCTTCTTTGTTGCCATAATTTTACATTCAATTTTTCTTGCCAACCTGAATGCCTTTTCCAATAAATCAGGTTCCCAAACGCGAACTTCATGTTGGATGTTATCCTTTAAAGTCCCTATGAAGACATCAATCCTGTGTTCCTCTGGAATATCATCTACCCTTATATTCAATTTTTGGAAGTCATCATTGTGCTCTGCCACTAAACCCTTTTGTTTGAGATTTATCAATTGGCTAAAGAAGCTGTTGCTTTTTGTATCCTCATAATGTGCTATCATTTCCTCCGTAAAAATTGACCAAGTGACAATTTTTTTACGGGAGCAAAGCAATCAATACCATACAAATTTATTTTGTTCTAAATGTAAAGTTGTAATGCGTACCTTTTGTGTGTTTTGCACATTATTGAGATCAAAATATTGCTCCATTTGTAGTATCCATGTTACGGGATCCTTGCCATCAAACTTCCTCATATCCATCTTTGGAATATGGTGGTTCTTCCATCCAACATTAGAGTTGATGAAATCACGATTAACATTTATTTTATTCTCATCATGAGTTTCCTCTACTATATTTTCGCCATTAGGAAACATTTTTTGTATCAACTTTGCCAAACCTTCAATGTCTACTTTTAGATCATTCTTCATGTTTTTCAATTTAGCTTCCATGTCATCCATCTTAGCTTATATGCCAACTTCCATGCCCTCCATCTTAGCTTCCAAACCATTCATCTTAGCTTCCACGCCTTTCTTCAAAAGTTCCATTTCATTTTTTGTTACTCTTTGCGATAGGTGCACTTGCTCTTGTAATTTTGACATCTCATGTTGGATTTCTTCGTCTTCATGAGTCATAGTAGAGCCTTTTGAAGGCTTAATGAGTGCTGAATTCTTTTTAGGGGGCATTTTAGAACCCAATACTGATATCTATTCTTCAATATGCCCTTGGAATAAATTCCAAATATATATTTTTTTCAAACGAGACTTATATAATTCGAAAATAATACACACCTTTTTCTTGCTTTTGAGGAGCTCAATATTGAAACTGAATTATCTCTACGATTTCGTATCTGAAATTCGGCTCTGAGGTAACCCTATGAATCCTCTTTCGAATGCCACAGGTCTGACCTGATTTGGACTCTTCAAGGCAAAGTTATGTCCAATCTCCCACAGTAACCTAATTATGACTTGGTTCAGTAGAGCGAACTTGTACGACTTGACACATGTCGCTGTTTTCTCCTTCGGCTCTGAAATTTATAGACAGGAAACTGCAATCCGTGTACTTGCGGCCACTTTTTACAGCATCGCAATCCGACGATCAAAGAGAGAGTTATGATGTTTTTCCCACAGTCACCTCTTTAAGATGAAATTCGGGAGCCTGAAAAAATCCTAACTTCCACATATCATATCTCCAAATATTGCGAACCAAGATCTGAATTTTTTACAGGAGGTTCTTCAGGATTTCGGCTTCGCTCTGTGAAAATTTCAGCTTCTTAAACCTCGTAGAAAAATATTTATAGCGAAAATTCCACGATGACCTGTTTAGGTTAAATTCAGGAGCCTACAAAAATCCCTAACTTCCACAGATCGTATCTCCGAAAATATTGCGAACCAAGCTCTGAAATTTTGCGACGATGTTCCTCAGGATTTTGGCTTCGCACTCTAAAAATTTCAGCTTCTGAACCTTCGTAGAAGAAAAGTTATAGCAAAAATTCCACGATGACCTGTTTGGAGCAGCGAAACCCTAGAATCCAAAGCTCTGATACCAAATGCTATGAAACCACCTCAAAAAATAGAAGAAAAGAGAGATCAACGCCTTAGAAATCAGCGAGTTCGAGGGGGAAACCTCCAATACACTACATAAATGAACAATTCTTAGATGATACAAATGACCAAAACCTCCTTCTATATATAAGAGTCCATGGGCCCACACTATAATCCTAGCCGACCTAACATTAACAATGTAAGGGCACAATAATAACAATATTGGGGTTACAGGGGTACAACAGTAACAATAAGGGGGCTATACTAATAACAATAAGGGACTAAACTAGTAATATAGGGACCTAGCAACGTGTAAGATACAAGTATCCACATGTCCCTGTATCATGTGACTTAGGTACAAAAAAGTAACCCAGTAGTTTCACCAATGAAAAAAACCAACACAGAGCTATATGGGAACGAAGAATGGAAGATGTAGACATAATTTTTGGTGACAAAACATGAGAATGTCTTCTTAAATTCCCTATCTAAAAAAGTAGATAAACCTCCTGCACCACAGAATGAAGAGGAAGGGCATACTAAGAATTGAATGTATATTAGAATTGCTTAGATTTTGGAAATACAGCAAAAGTGTTATACCAGGCATAAGAGATACTGAAGGAATCTTGCAAACTTACAGGATTAAGAGAAAAAATTTCAAAATATATCAACATATAACGATAAGTGAGACCGCCCGGCCAATTTTTAAGATCAGTCTCAGATTTACAAGGTTGGGATTATTTTTTATCATGCAAGAAGCACATGGAAACAAACTAAATAGGAATTTAGTGGACTATTAATGAAGTAAAGTGAGGAGATGCAACCCATTTGTTTCAAAAGGACATAAAATAATTGAAAGTAGAGACAGAGTAACTGTAAAGGAAACAATCAAAACAGGGCATTTGTTCCAAATTTCCAGTAGGCATGGTAAACAAAAATAAAATACTAAGCAATAATTTCACATCTAATGAATTTATACAAAGATTAAAAAAAAAGCCTCATTTACGCATTACAGAAAAAACTAAAATGACACTGAGAAATTCACACCAATCAAGGCTGCAGCGTTTCAAAGTTTTTGTAGTTAGATATGCGAAGCAGAGAAAGACAAGTCCCAACACTGTAAATAAAAGCACAATTTCACCACTAAGGTAAAGATAGTTGAGGAAGTCTGGGAATAATAGTTGTTAGCAGAGGAAGACAAGTTGCAGCTTACCCATTATTTTCACTTGACAAAGTAATCCTAAGTCCTTTAAGCTGGAAGTCGGCAAGTCCTTGAGGCTGCAAGTCCGATAGGCAGGTAGTGAAACAGAAGGAAGGCAGGAGAGGGTCGTCGGAATATATGAGCAGGGGAACAAAGTGACGGGCTGCAGAGAAGGTCAATGCAAATGAATGCAGAGTATGGCTGAAGGGGTTAGATGGCCTAGGCAGAAGGAGAAGGGTACAACATCAGGAGAGGGGAGCCATGAAAAGGTATGGCCATATAGCACTTTCGTATGGAAGTACTGCATTATCTTTAACTCTCCCTCCTCAAACTGTGTTGAAGTATCTAGCAGTTATTGGTATGGAAAAACATCTCCCTCATCAGACTGTGTTGAAGTCTCCTGACAGTTATTGGTATGGAAAAATGAGTACTGGTGTGTGAAGGGCTTTGTAGAAGGGTCACGCGTCCCATCCGCAGCTGGTTACGTATGGAGCGGCCTCCTCCCAAATTCACAACCTTCGTGAGCTCCATTTGTAATCTGACAGCCAAAATTGCGAGTTGCTCCTACTGAATCAGAGGAGGGGAAACCAAAACTAAGGGAAATCACGGTAAAATAAATGAAAAAAAAAACTAACAACAGGGCTAACAGCTGGTAACCGGGCTCCTCTCAAAGGCTAACAACATGGGTAACAATTGGAAAACCAACTGTGCATGAAGGGCTTTATAGAAGGGTCATGCGTCCCATCCGCAGCTGCCGTGCAACTGGTAATGCAGATGGTTACCTGTGGAGCATTCTCCTCCCGAATTCACAACCTCCATGAGCTCCATCCGCAATCCGACAGCCAAAATCGCGAGTTGCTCCTGCTGAATCAGAGGAGGGGAAACCAAAACTAAGGGAAGTCATGGTAAAATAAATGAAAAAAAAACTAACAACAGGGCTAACAACTGGTAACCAGACTCCTTCCGAGGGCTAACAACTGGAAAACCAACTATGCATGTGTCTAAGTCTCAAAAACTGTCGCTGGAGGGGTCAAGTTCAAATGGAGGATTTTGATTGGTTGGAGAAGTTGCCATATGTCAAAATTTTATTGGCTGGAAGGGCGATAAGAAAATCTTCTCATTGGTTGAAGTGAACAGTGTTTGCTCACCCCAAGCTAGCAAAGAGAACACCTTTCAACATAATAAAAAAACGAAAGACATATCCCTAAATAAATCACGATAATATAAAAAGAAAAGAAAGAAAAAAAAAAAAAAAGGAAAAGAAAAGAAAAAAAATAATGAAAAGAAAAAAGTTTAACGCCTATCCTAAAAATAAACCATATCCCAAAAATAAACCACGTTTAATTTTTTTCTAAGCATAAAACAAGTTGTAAAGTGCGTTATACGATAAGGCGAATAACAAACAAAGTTCCCGTCAAGGAACGGATATTCAATTTACGTCTCGAATCTAGGGGAAAATATATACAGTAATCAATAGGGTCTATTTAGCAGGGCATACACCATTGCAGTTTGGCGTGGCAAGAGGCCGAGAACGAAGGAAAGAGTCGCTCATAGTCTGTGGACATTAAATTTTTTTTCTTTCTTTCTTTAACACAGCGACCATGTCTAGCAAGCAAGGTAACTTGTTCGATTTCCTTTGACCCGTTTTTGTTTTCTTTCAGCGTTTTCTAGTGTTTCCCTTCATCATGTATGTTAGGTCACTGTAAATTTGCATCAGTTTTTTCTCTTTCAATAGATTCAATTCACAAGCCATGGTAAATCTATTCTTGCCGTAGAAATTCATTGTTTTTAAATAAGCAGATCTTCCCCTGTAATTCGGTTAATCTGCAGAATTATAAATTTATATTGACATGTTCGCATTTGTGATTTTGGATCCTTAAAATTCTTATACTCTTTGAATCGTTATTGATAACATTCATCTCAGGCTTTGATTTTACGTGCGGTTGTTTTGGGGTTTTGGTTCAGGTGGAAAGGCTAAGCCCCTCAAGCAGCCAAAGAAGGATAAAGCTGAGTATGACGAGGTGGGTTTTTGTTGAAAGATTTTATTATGTCAGGTGTCCATTGGAAAACCCTGACCATCACAAATAAAGAAATTCCTTAAGCATAATTAAAGCCCTGAAAAATTCTGGACGCAAAGACCAATAAAATAAGTCTAGTTCCTTTTGTTATGGTCGGTTAGGTTTGGTGTTTGCAATTTCTTTTGTGTTTTTCATTTTGAATAAGGTCAAAGCAATGTTTTTAACTTCTATTATCCCAGTACCATTATCCGCTATGCAGTACGGCAGATAATTTTTTTGTGTGGCTTATATAATCTTTGAGATGCACTCAATTCAAGTTGATTATCTCTTTAATATTATATTCCAGGAAGATATATATGTTTGTTTTTTGACTCAATTTGGGTAAAGGACTATAACAACATTTCTCCTAACCATTTAAGCTAAACCCAATCAACCCAATTGACCTTTTTAAATGCAGTTATGTAACTATGCAATTTGAATTTGCAGGGCTTTCATATGAATTTACTTAATGTAGTGATTGTGTGTTAGGACATTGTAGTCAAAGGGAAGCACATATTAGTTGTGGTTCAGTGGGAATTCATAGGAATCATGTTTCTGCCTGAATTGATTGTTTTTTATGGAGTGTACAGCAAGATGCCAGTCAAATTAGATGATTGATATACTTTGGCTTTTATGGTTTGATTTAACAATTCCAAAAGAGATTTCAATAGTAGATGTATCATCGGATTGTAAAAGTTTCAAAGAATATACTGAGATTATCTGGACTTTTGTTTCTGGTTTGGCTGCAGGCTGACCTAGCTCACATTCAGAAGAAAAAGGATGAGGAGAAGGTATGCGTACTTATTATTTTCTTGAATTTTAATATTTACGTGATAAAGGATTATTTTAGATAAAGGATCATTTTAGTTCTGCGATGCTTCTCTATTTAGGAATGGTTTTATATACATTTTTTTTTGTATTCTCTTGATTACAGGCTTTGAAGGAATTGAAAGCTAAGGCATCACAGAAGGGTAGTTTTGGTGGAACAGGGTTGAAGAAAAGTGGTAAAAAGTAGTCAGCAATTGAGTGCTTATCCTATATTACGACACAAAAAAAAACGTACTTATGAGACTGGTTAGGAGAGTGTTTACTCAATTACAAAGTATGTCATTACCATTAATAATGGACCTTCTGATCTATGAATATTTAATGTGAATGAATATTTAATGTTGCGATTATAATGTGAGATAGGTTTGGAATTTTTTAAGAGATATTTTGGATGAATTGCTAAATAGTTACTACTGTTGTGAACTCTGAATTGTTAGTTCAAGATTGTCTATATCTGATACATGTGGGATGTGTTGTGAATTTAGACATTGCCTATATCTGATACATGTTGGATGAGATATGAATTTAGACATTTGGATAGAATTAATTTGTTGATGTTTTTGTTAACATTTAGGTGGAATTAATTTGTTGCTGTTTTTTTGACATTTGGGTAGAATTAATTTGTTGACGTTTTTGTTGGAGGAGTGTAAAAAAATATTTAGTTATCATAGAAAAAGTATTTGTGCAGGTTGGATTTGTTTCGATTTGGGTGTACGTATGCATTCATAAACAAGTTGATGACAGAAGTATGGTTCGAAAAAGTAGGTTGATTTCCAACGAGTAGGTAGATTACGGGAATATAAAAGAACATTGAAAGAGGCTTTTATATGATTGTATAGCTTTTGTTATTGCGTATTTCAAGACAAATGGCTAAAATAGTAGATAGGGTCATGGTGTGTTGAAAGAGAGTTATTTCAGCTATATTGTTTTGAATTTAAGAGTTTTTAATGGAAAATGGTATTGTTACCTTGGTTAAGGGATTGTTAGTGCCCTATTAAGAATATTGTAATAGGGCCAGTAGGGCAGCTAAGGGCTACCAAGTGACCAGTAGGGCAGCTAAGGGTCACTAAGTGACCAGGTAAGTCATTGTGGGTTGGAAATCTATACTGTCAAAATATGTATTGAACAGATTGAGCTATAAGATTGTAAATTCTTGTTGAGTATATTGCATTGAAATATGGTAAGAATTGTGAAACTGAATGTAAAGATTTGGTGATTACATCGTTCCATGCATTGTTGAATGATTCCTATGCTTATATATATATAGTAAACTTGATTATTACTTATATACATAATGATGCAAAGTGTGTATTGCAAAATTGGTTATTACGTGTATACATAATGCTGCAAATTGTGCTCTTGCATCAAGCTTGAATCTTGATTGGTCATTATTAACTTGATGGTCATTCATATTGAAATACTCAATAAAAAATTGTTACAATAGAGCTAATAATGACCAATCAAGATTAAAGCTTGATGCAAGAGCACACTTAAGTCAAAGCTTTGATGCATACAAAGCTATGTTGCACAGCTCTTAAGTCGAAGCTTTGATGCATACAAAGCTATGTTGCACACTTGAGGCAAAGCTTTGATGCATACAAAACTATGTTGCACGAAACTTCTAAGAACTTGGTGTTTTGGGCCGTACTCGTACTCGAAACTTGCTTGAAACTCAACCATCATGTAATAATCTATGAGAGTTAATATAGACTTGGTTTTCCTTCTAAATTGTCATTTATGGGTCTTATTATTTTTTTCTTGCAAGATAATGTGTTATTCACTCCTCTCTTTCTCTCTCTCTCTCTCTCTCTCTCTCTCTCTCTATATATATATATAATGATGTTTTGGTCTATTTTTCCATTTTTGGAAGGTGGTGTTTCTAAACGTACCCGTTTCGGAAACCCTGAAATTTTTCGGCGCTTCGTGCAACTTAGATACAAAGGCATCCTTCAATGCTCTTCCTCTATTCATGCAATCATAAGAATTATTTCTCTTTCCTTAGATTGGAGGAGGATTACCGTGAGTTCAATGTTCATGTAATAAGTATTAAAGTTCAACAAGTTCAATATTAATGATTTTCATTAATGCTGTCATTAATAGCATGCTTTACCTTATACTACTAGTTGGAATTGATCATTGATGTACCCTTTGGTCTTTTACACAATCTCCCATATATCATTCTTCATCGTGGAGTAAGCCACCTAGGCTTATTTGTTGATTTTTGTAGCTCGAGCTTTGTGTTTAGGTGTGCAAAAGCCGTTTACATTCTCCTAGTGATATTAGAACTAATGGAATCAGCTGGTTCGACTAGTTTGGGGGCCAAACCAGGTCGATTCAGGGTTTGGAACCAGAAATGGTTGGTTTGGTACTAAACTGGCTAGTTCCATACAATTTGTCCAAAGACAATGGAAACACAATTTTTTTTATGAAAAATAAAATGTTTTTGTAAAGCATGCCTAATATTCAAGCCTATGGCCTCTAGTATTGCTATGCAATTCATGATAATGTTAAATCCTTAAAGTAAAAATGTCATCCTTTTACCTAAATTTTTAATATTACCATGAAATGACTTAAGATGTTTGAGAGTGGTTTCGACCTCATTGGTAATCAAACAAAGAAAGTAGAATTTTATATCTCACTCAAAATCCAACAGACTTCATAGTTTTTCAAGATTTCTGGATTGGAGGGATTGCACCATTTCCATATATACACTTTGTACGGGGGTATGGAACTAGTATTTAATCAATAGCACCAAGCCTTCTTTGTACCTTGATGTTAGTGGCATTGGTTGTTGAATTCCTCTATCTTGACCTTACTAAAAATGTACCCATCACTCAAACAAAATCTTGACTTGACATGCTATGTTTTTTTCTATCTTATTTTAATGCTTAGAGGGTGATATTTAGGTTGAAGATCCCAAATAGGCATTGATTTTGATGGTATGTAGGTATTTGTTGGAGCATCATTTATTTTGGATGCTAGAGGCCATCTAGAGCCTGTTTGTTGTATTTTTGATTCAGAGATGGATTGCAGTGCTATTTTGGTTATGTGTACTCGTACATGCTATTAAAATGAGAAGTTTTGTTTATTTGTGTATAAAAGGTTTGGATTCATATGGGTGCATATGAATATGTGTTTTTCTTAAAATCTAAATATTATGTGTTTTTGGTCGACTGGTTTTTTGGTCTGGTTTTTTTACCTGTTCCGGCCTGGTTCCAACTGGTTCTCGGTTTAGAGGGTTTTTCGGTTCAATCACTGGTTTGGTTCGGATAACATTGCATTCTCCTTAGAACATTAGCTAAGTGTGTGTAATAGATATGACTTGCAAATATAATAAAATAGAAAATATGCCCAATAACTTCAAGAACAAAGTATAAAAGCTTCAGATCTTTATTAATAAGAAATCCCTTGAGGTAGGGTAACACCATACAACTACTCCTTAAGGAAGGAGGGCCCATGTATTTATTATCCTTTCATTACATTTTTTCCTTGGGTACCTTCCTTTGTACCCCGTATGATACCCCCAGGAATACCCCATATTAGCCCCCCTAGGTATACTACATTCCACCCCCCTTAAGCATGTTTCGTCCCCGAAACATGAGAAGAACACAAATAATAAGATTTACTCAAAAGTTTAGTCCACTGGTACCATGCACGTGCATTGAGCCATCCTAGTGAAAGGTAAACACTCGATCTAGTCTGTGCCTCGCTCGCTTGACGCTGGTTCTGGTGGTTCCTCCGCATTGATGTGTTGTGGGTGGGTCGTCGGTTGCTGTCTTTGTTGCTAATGCGTTGCCATCTTGCTGGTTGTTGTCTTGCTGGGTGATGCGGGTGGTGATATGCTGAAGATTGAACTGATGGAGGATCTTTCATGAATTCATCTACTATTGGTGTCTGAGTGGTGTCTGGTGCTTTAATCTGGTACCTCCACTATTGGTGGTTGAGTGGTGATCGATGCTTTTTCTAGTATCGAGTTTGATGTTTGTGTTACGCTGTCGATCATCAAAGGTTCATCATCTGATATGTCACTGTCGTGAGAGCTTTGTGCTTCTGCATCACCAATCGCGGTCTAGCCCTTAATGGAAATATCCTGTAACGTAATTTTCTTCTTTTTATACCAGAGTTTCATAAATTTCTTCTGTACATTAATATTGACAGTACCAACAGATTCCATCCAAGGGTATCCCAAAACGACATCCACATTATCCATATTTGAAGAATAAAAATCAGAATGCAATACATACTTATCCATAGAAATCTTCAAATCTCTATAAATTTGCACCTCCTCATTATCAACCTGTGTTTTTGCAATATGTTTTGCTGAAACACCTAATTGTCTTGCCACATTAACATTGATAAAATTATGCTTGCAACTGGGATTGATAGACACAATTATCTTCTTCTGCTAAATACATCCATGAACTTGTATTACAAAATGATTAGTAGAAAATAAGCCTTTAGGGCTCTTAGTGTCCTTTCTCGATTGAGCCCACTTGTCCATGATCTTAGTGTCTTGCGTTCCTGCATGAGACCATTTGTCCATGATCTTAGTGTCATTTCCAGATGGAGACCACTTGTCCATGATCTTAGTGTCCTTCTTTCCGGCTTGAGACCACTTGTCCAAAAAGAGTTTTTCAATTTCTTCATGAGGACATAATGATATAAACTCGCGGTGAATTCCACCATATAGTAGCCTCATCTTCCACACAATACTTTATGGATGCTTTCCAAAGCCCTGGGCTTTCAAACTTCAGAGTTTGTATAAATTCTTCAACAGTGGGACCATTAACATGTCTTGAAAACTTCATCTTGCTAGCCCCCTAAAGTAAGGTAAGGGTTTTGAAGAAATCACTTACTGTTGAGCGAAAATTAAAAATGGGGACAACGTCGTCAATATGGCTCCAAATCTTTATTATAGCCTGTTTTCGGAAATGGAATGACCATTCTGCATCTGCCCATGTGCCTGAAATCCTGATCTGGGCACTCTGGAAACGCAGATTTGCACTGCAAGTGTCCGCCGTCACAATCCTTTTGGAAAAATGGCTGATTTTAAATCAGTGCTAATTCCCTCTTCCAGACTCTGATTTGACTGATTTTTTTTTTTTGAAATCGGGTGATTTTTCAAGGGGAGCTTAGATCTATAATTGTTTGTTTGAAATTCTGCACCAAAAATTGCAAGAAATGTGAGGAGAGCCATCGTCCACGAATTGTCATCAGAAAATTTGTGAAACACTGCTGATTTTAAATCAATGATATCCCCCTCATCTAGACTATGATCCAACTGTTTGTTTTTCAAATTGACTATTTTTTCTCAAAGAATCCAAATCTGCTATTATCTTTTGAAAATTTTGCACCAAAATTGTCAGATCTGTTTTGCAAACTCGCTGCCCAAAAATGTCCTGCAAAAATGAAAAAAAAATCTCCACAGCTCTGCCCAAGAAAGTGCTTTGGTACCACTTGTAATACATCTGACTTGCAAATATAATAAAATAGAAAATATGCCCATAACTTCAAGAACAGAGTATAAAAGCTTCAGATCTTTATTAATAAGAAAACTCTTGAGGTAGGGTAACACCATACAACTACTTCTTAAGGAAGGAGATCACTCCACAAGCCATATGCTTGTCAATACAATAATCCTTCACATTCTCAATGGAGAGTCTTTAGCCTCTATATAGGCTTCATACATACAATACCATGGGTAATTACCGTGGGTCATACATCTAATACCATGGGCTTATCACATTATTTCCTAACTACTTGTGGCCCCTTGCATAATGTGGGTTAACCACTTTTTTTATTATTTATTAATTATGGCCCATGTATTTATTATCCTTTCATTACATTATTTCCTTGGGTACCTTCCTCTGTACCCCATATGATCCCCCCTAGGAATACCCCATATTAGCCCCCCTAGGTATACTACAGTGTGAGCTAGTTGCCAATGTAACTTAGCCTAAGTCTAACTTAGGAAAAAACACATATTAATATGTTGGTTTATTGAGCTAAAAGAAACTTAGGAAAAGTAAAGTAATTTATTTTAGTGATTTTGTTTTAATCTTAGCCCATTGATCTCAAGTGACGCAAGATCTAATCTCGATCGTTAATCCCTTTGAGATTAGGGTTGGGGTTAGGCATTTAGCTCAATGTAAAGTTATAAAAGCAAGGCTAAGGAGAGGGAGAAGACACACTACAACAATACAAGATTGAGAGAGGCATCTCAGTGAGTGTTGTGTTGGGCTTGAGGGAGTGCGGAGAGGTTGGAGATCTAGAGTTACAGAGAAGATCAGGCATTGATCTAGTGCAGATTTGATGGATCAGATCTAGGTTATTTATATTATGTATTTTCTCAATTGGGGTATTATCCCAAGACGAGAGCCCACAAAATGGATTTTTGTTTTAGGAAAAACTTGTTGGGAAGAATTTGTGTGTTGTTTCATGTGATCAGTTATTTAAATTTGCTTTCGTTGAATTTGTGTCAGGAATTAGTTGTGTATTTATTCACTAGATCAATTTTTTGCTAAGAATTTAGTATTAGGTGCTAGTTTCGCAGGGAAGCTAATATTACTCACTTCATTAAAGGTTTTGTTCTTGCATTGAAATCTTCTTGATTTGAATTTGATTTCCTTGAAAACAATGGATTTTTCCCTCAACCTTTTAGGAAGCTCTTGAGACCTAATGGACCAAGATTTTTTCATTGAACTTCACATCTCGATTCTCAACTCACTATTGCTTTGGAGAGCCCAATGTATCTAAGAAAGATCCCTTTCAAGCTTTAGGTCTCTTCTCATTAGGGACTTGAATATGCATAAGACAACCAAAAACTCAAAAGGTAGATACTCTTCTCCCTCTTTGCAACCCTATTTCATTCAAGGGTGTAAGGTGCTATTAGTATCCTCTTGATCCCATACATCTTTGCAACAAGAATGAAACTCTTTGGATGTGTATTATCTTGGGTTTTTTGTTCTCAATGCCTTAATCTTCTTACGTTTTTAGATCTCCCCAAAAGATTTAAAATCTGGGAACTTATTGAAGAAGTCTTCGTCATTGGTCTTCATCGAATATATATAGGTTTTCTAGAGGAGTCGTTAGTAAATGAAACATAATAAATATTACATATTAATGAAACCAACAACAAAGGTCCACATATTTGTAATTAATTAGATCAAGCATCCTTCTCAATCTACACTTTCTTTCTAGGAAAAGTAGTGTTGGCATGCTTGTTGAGTGCACAACCCTTGTACACTCTTGTCTTCTAAATTTTGAAGTTTGGCAGTTGCTACACTATGTCCATTAAGAGAGGTAATGCTCCATGGTACAAGTGACCAAATCTCTTGTGACAAAGGTTGCGCAATTAGTCATTAGGATGCAATAGGGTTCCATGTTTGATTGGATCAACAACTAACCTATAAAGGCCACCCTCTTGTATGTCTCTAGCCAAAACTTGACCACAATCTTGGTTTTTATTTCCAATAATAACTTGTTAATCATCAAACTTAGTGACACATCTAGGATGTGTCGTGATTGAAATTGAAAGTAAATCTTTGGTTAAATCAAGAACGTATAAAACATCATCAAGCTCAACAACACTTGATGGCACGTAGAATGAGTGTTAACTCATCTTAGTCAATGGATATGTGGCATCATTACCAAGTTCAACCTACATGCCAACCTCCCATGCATGTAGTTTGTTAAACACTTTCATGGTAAAGGTCATGTGCGTACATGTAAGACATCATCAAGCTCAAGAAGATCACTTGATGCCATGTGAAATGAGACTGAAACCATCTCGGTCAATAGATATGTAGTATCATCACAAGTTTTGTTGGCATGTTGGCCTCTTGTGCTTGAACTTTGCTAAAACCTTTGTGTTGAAGGTCATGTGCCTAGATTCTCCACATACCATCGTAGACCAAAAATATGGTAAGTGGAAAGCTATGGAACACTGGAGAAGGCTATCTTAACTTTGGATGCTAACTTATCCATCTTGTATAACTTTTTCATTCCTTGCAAACTCTCCAGTTATTGTTGATTGCCCTTCCCCTTCCCCTTCTTAAACATCGAGAAGCAAGTGGCCCATTTGATGAACACTCAAAACACTTCACATGGCCAAAGTCTTTCTTCTTCTGGTTTGAAGACCATGAATCTCCTACTTCCCCTTTTGACCCTTCCTTATTCTTCTTTCATATCACCTTTCCTCATCTTCCTTATGAGGGATAGGTTTTCCACTGTAGCTGAAACATTGTTAGCGTGGTTTCCTCCTGATGAAATCATCCCAAAGCTTCTAAAAGGTAGGAAGCTTCTTCTGAGCACAAACATCTTGAACATACATGTTCTAGGATGAATGGAACCCATTTATTGCTATGGGCATCAAATCCTCAGACTCCACCTTCATCTTGATAGTGGCAAGTTGATCTCTCAATTTAGTGACCTTCATTAGGTAGATACTAGATAGCCATTGTATTTAAATCTCTCATGTGAGTGCTAGTGAGTTTTCTATTTAGCAGCATTTCAGTTAATATCAAGGCATCAAGCATCTCCTTAGCTGATTTCTTCTCTGTGATGATGGATTCGATGCCCATCTCCAATCTGAAATGGTTTGCTCTGCCTTGGCTGCCTTCTTGTTGTGCTTGGTCAAATCCTTGCAATCGATTAGGAACTCTTCTAAAGGGTTGCTTCAATGAAAAACTCCATAGATCTTCTCTAGTGGCATCCACAGTCTACACTTCCAAGGTGTAAAGTTGTGAACCCCTCCTCATCTGTCATATTCTTTGAGACTGAGGTTAGTCATTCTTGTGAACTTTATAATACAACTATACCAAACAATCCTCTGGAAAACAACTCAGATCAGCAACCTGTCACGTGTGCAGTTGGCCTCTCTCAGGCACACATCAACAATCCAATCACACCAGCTGAAACCCTCTGACAACCACCCCTCACAGTGAATTGATATCTCCATACATGGAGTCCTGGAAGATTTCATTGTACCTGCTCTGTTAGCATGTTAAATTTCAGGCCATGGTAGACAGATTTTGCTCTCAACAGATTAGCCTAAACACTAGGTATCTAATAATTGAATACCTCCAATCAAAACAACAGCTTTTGAATACGTTGATCTACAATCACATGCTGCTGGAAATACAAACAACAAAAACACAACTGTGCTTTCATACCACATCTATCTTCTGTTGAACACTGAAAGAAGAATTAAACTGCAATACCTCAAAAGCCAGATATGCTAACCAACATAGAGGTGTGCCCCAGATCTCGTTTTAAGATTAAGAAAACTTTGTTACAACTTATCTGTTTTGACGCAAAGGAGCACCCTAGTTGACAGGGTCAAATCCTAGCCATAATCATCTAGAGTAGTATGCCTTCCTGCATGGATAGATGTGCCAG
The DNA here is from genome assembly GCA_034641835.2 of Pinus albicaulis. Taxonomy (NCBI): domain Eukaryota; kingdom Viridiplantae; phylum Streptophyta; class Pinopsida; order Pinales; family Pinaceae; genus Pinus; species Pinus albicaulis. Next base: position 470,773,464 of record CM076571.1, read on the forward strand.
TAATAGTGCACTGCCACAAGTGAAGACTGCAGGATGCATCCATGCATCTGCCTCCTAGAGATGTCTGTGTGTTCCTCATAGAATAGATCATCCTTATGCATTGTGCCCTACCATCCTAGGGTTTGGTGCAGTTGTCATAGAATATATCATCATAGTAATCTAATTTTAAGGTCACGAACAGACACTAAATTGGTGTGTGAGACAAGGGCCCCCCTCCACACACCGATTTTTCTGTTAAAGTCTATAGAGGTGTATATGCATTGTGCCCTCCTATCCTAGGGATCTGTGCCCTCATGTAACAAAAGAAGAGTGCATGCAAAAACAAAAATAGAACTGAAGAGAACTTGGTTTCTAAAGGTGGCATGCATATTGATATGCCTCTCTCACAACCTATAAAACTGCAGTGTCTCCTAGAGGCTAAACTAGCATGCCTCAAACCTGCCACAGCTGTGTACAAATTCCAAGGAAAACAGAATCTGCTAGGTACTGTACAGGTCTGTTTTAAAATGCTGGATGGAGCCCACTGTAGGAGAATAGTGACCGGGAAACCAGGTAAACTCTTCTGAAGTAAGATACACTGAGTTATCTGGGAAGTAAGATACACTGAGTTATCTGGGAACTATTTTTGAACTGAAACACTTTAAACAAAAAACTCTAGGTTTTTCTAGTTGGTTTAGACTCTCAAGTTATTATTTAAATTAAAATATCAAATTAAACTCAAGCATGAGTATTTTCTGCTATCAAACCATGGAGCATCAAAGGTTTGTTTTTGGATGCTGTTTTCTGATAAAAGACACAAGTTATCCAATGAAGTTGACGCAAGGTAAGGCCACCTCTGCAATCCTCAATACATTAACCTTCAGGCCAATCCAGTAAGGAGATTCTCAAAATTTGGAATGTCAGAAAAGTACAGTATTTTCAAAGTTCTGAGTCTTACTAGAGCATGGATGTTTGTGTTAGTAAAGCACCTTTGTTTCAACCTCTTGATTTGATATTAAGCTAAAGGCATTCAGCTAATTTGACAGAAGTGCAATTCAAGAAAAAGAGGAGTGTCAGTTCTCCCTCTAGCTGGCTTTTACTGCCCTAGCACCTAAAATTCAGGGTGTAAGCCAATTGGAATCCTTCTAAGTCAATTCATTTTCCCTCAAAATATATCAAAGACATTATGAAAGACTAGTGTCAAATATATCAAAGACATTATCAAAGAATAGTGTCAACAATGTTGTGATAACTTTATTGTTTAATGTATAGCATTCTGTTAGATGATTTTCTGCCCCTATTTTCCCGATGTCCAGTCATGACAAAGTGTGGAAATAACTTTGCTTCTGTTCTCATCTGCAGCCTGTTGTGTCTCTAATCTAGTATTTACTTTCTTTATTTTATTTATCCCTCTGCTTTAAAATATGATCTCCAGAGTGTAAGAAATCCATCACTAAATGTATTCTAAGGAGCAAAAGGAGGTCTGTTTACTGATGTCATTTATCTCCAATATTTTCTTAGTCATCCATCACTAATTCTTCGAATATTGTTCTCATACACAACTTTAAAGAAACAGAAATATCCAAATCAAAATCCAAGTTATTGTTATGAAGGTGAAAGATGAAACATTACAAATTAAAATGACAAACAAATAATTATCCCAATTTGAAGTTTCTCTAATGATAAATGGCAAGAACAAAGAGCTATCATTTGAGGGTCAAGACAATATGTAGGGCCTTGCTGAAAAATGGTGAGAATGTTGTGATAGAGTCTGTATGGATTTGATGCCATCTCAATTCCCATAGCAAAGACAAGGATACATAACTGTAGACCATGTATCTTGCTTCCTGGAATCGTTCTCTCTTTCCTTTACACTTTTTCTCTCAACATGCATACACAGAATCACTACATTTATCCAAAAAAATACAGAGCAGATAATAAGGGTTTTTACTAACAATTTTAATTAAAAACTTGCAGTTAAGTTACAAGCAGAGCTTTGTTGCTTGATTACCAATAGATTGGCCCTTTACTATAGTTTATGATTAACAGAATCTTGTTTGAAATGATCACAGCCACTCTTTTGCTTTATCTTCATTGGTTTGTAGATGAAACACATAAAATAGTTAGCATAACCTGTATTATCTAAAATATACTTGCAAGAGGATTCTATAACTGGTTACTGAACTTGCAACAAAAAGCAGTCTATGAATAAATGAGTTCTCTGTTTGCTATACCTGTTGAGTATTTATTGGACATTAATAAATTATCTTATCTTACCTTATTTATAGGAAAGTTGGTAGCCCAGGTATATGTAAAATTCTCAGCTCTAAAAAACTGCTGTCCTTATGATCTCAATTAAATATAAATTGCTGAGCTTAATTTAATGCAGAAATTATTTTCAGATCATAGCATCAATCACTCAATAGCTAAACAAGTAAATAGTGGAAGTTTAAAATTGTTTCACACATCCAGATCATTTGTCCTTCAAATTCAGTGTTTCATTCATTAATCAAAGCTTGCATAGAAACCTCCACAAGCTGCTAAAACAGTAGCTGCGTGGTTACCAAAATTACCTCAAACTGAGCTGTATGACCTCAACTATAAAGTATGGCTGCACAGAAAAGAAAGACTGCTGTTGTATGGCTTGTACGACTGCTGTATATATCTGTATGACTGTACATATAAGTTTTATGGACCCATATGACCATTTGGATCTGTACGGCGGTATAGATCTGCTTCACTGCTTCCTTTTCAATCTGCGGAAAACTTGCAAGTTGATCCTTTTCCTGTTGTGCACTGCTTTTTCTTGTCTGGTGCTCAACCTGCTCAGCTATTCAACTGCGTACAATACCTCTCTATCTTGTCTTATTTATGCTTTCCGGAAACCCAAATCTGATTTTAGAAGTATGATTGAGATTAAATATATCGTAGGTCATTAATGCGTTAAGTGCACTTTATTAGAAATGTTTGGAACCTATTCTTGCATATGGTCACACTGAAATTTGAAACTTACTCAAGAAGTTCTAAGCTACATTTCGCAATACTCCCTTTTAGGGAATAAGGAAACTCTGGAGTCTGCACCCATCCAAGTCTGTCTTTGAATGTTTCAACTTTCCTTTTCACCAAGGACTTGTTTAGGATAGTAGCTATATATTGATTGGGGAATATACGAGTTTCATTGCGCCCTTTGAATCTTGTCCCATTTAAAGTGATACCTGATCTCTATACTGGGATGTCATTTCTTCGTAAGCTTCAATTCTACTAACATCTCCCACAGTTTCGTTCTTGACACCACAGCAAATATATTTTTGAAGCCTATGAAGCAGCACCATAGCTCCTCAACTTTGTTATCCTTTTTTTGTTCTATCATGTGCATTAGTGCCTGACATTATTCTATGGTGGACTATTCTAGCCAAAAATTGGCTGTCCGTAGCTCCTTTACCTTCCACTTTTGTGCATTTGCTGATTTTCCTTTCCGCCATCCCTCCAAACAGACTAGCAAATACTAGGCCGAGCATCAGGCACTGTTATATAGTTTTAGGATTACATCCTAAACTATGTTCATATGGATTGCAAACATGTACAGTGGAATATAGGGCTTAATATTGAGAATATAATGAAGGTATTTTTGTTTAATATTTTACATGGTTGCATGATATTTCAAATATGAAGAAGGTAAATTGAACTTAAAAGAATTCAGTTGTGTTAATCGCGGTGTTTACAAATACTCACGTGTAATTTTGACTCATATCAATTATATCAAAGTATGCCAACTTGAATAGTGGTATTTACTTCGATGATAGCTTGGATAATGTGTTCATGATAATTGCTATATGTGTAGTCCTTATACTTGCTTTTATAGCAGATGTCACTATTTTGTATTTTGGCTCATGGATTTTATTCTATTGACGATCGTCTAAAAGGAAGGAGCTCAGTTATTATTTGAACTTGAACAAACACAACACCGGAGTGATGCTGTATACTTGATATAATAGGATAATGCGTATGCCAACTTGAATGGTGGTATTTACTTCGATGATAAAAGGAAGGAACTCGGTTATTATTTGAACTTGAACAAACACAACACCGGAGTGATGCTGTATACTTGATATAATAGGATAATGCGTATGCCAACTTGAATGGTGGTATTTTCTCGATGATAGCTTGGATAATGTGTTCCTGATATTTGCTGTATTTGTAGTCCTTATACTTGCTTTTACAGCACATGTCACTCTTTTGTATTTTGGCTCATGAATTTTATTCTATTGATGATAAGCATCGTCTAATAAAAGGAAGGAGCTCAGTTATTATTTGAACTCGAACAAACACAACACCGGAGTGATGCAGTATACTTGATATAATAGGATAATGGCATAATGCCTTTGAGATGATCACCATCCCTCTTACTCCGAGGGTTCATTGTGGATTTTTAATTATTGGGAAAGATGGCAAAAAGCACGTTGAAGCTGAAAGCGAAGTTATCAGGATTCAGAACCGAAATAGGAAAAGCCAAAATCTTGAACCAGAATAGAATTAGGCAAAGATGGTAATATAAAATGTGTAGACTTAAAAAAAGAAGAGATATTTTTGTAAATCAATCTGAATTCAAGTTTTTAGAAACCAAATATGCAAAGTTTTCTTATGTATATAGCATGTAAGATTCAAGAGGTAGTTGATTTGTCACCAATGTTGCTGGGCATTTGGCTAGTAAATGATGATAGGTGCTTGGTTCGAATCTCTTTAGGTGATGTTCACTAGTCTACCTTGACCAGTTTACTAGGAATGTCATCCATGACTATGAGAAAACATCCTTTAAGTCTCCCTGCAAGGTTTTCCTTCAAATAAATTAGTGTGTAAAGTGAATATAATGAAGTTTTATAAGTGATACACATTTGAATCCAGATACATAAACGTTGAGACTTGAAATGGCATGTAGTGTCAAAAAAATACCACATTGGTATTGCAATAAATCACTACAGCCTATCATCAAAATGATCCCCTAGATCAGTTTCCTCATTTCAATGTCGTCATTTGCCTCATCTGGTTGCTGCGATCCTCTAGGTGTAGCACTAAAATGAGTGCTTGAAATCTCTAATGTTGCAAGTTATTCAAATTTATCCCCTAGATCAGTTTCATCATCTCAATATCACCCTCTACTTCAGTTGCTTGCCTTGACCCTCTAGATGTAGCATTAACACTAGTGCTTGGAACCTCTAGTATTATTATAAGTGTCTCCAAGTTCATCTAGCGCTTGTCATCCTCTTCAAAGGTTGTTTATTTACACTTCATGATTTGGTCTAAGGGCGATGTATAGCCTCCAAGGTAATGGGGTTTGTATAACTTTGTTAAGCTGGTAGCTATGCCTCGAATGAAGGTTCTATTGCATGAAGACTAAATCATTCATCATTGTTGTTCCAAACAATTTCTCTTCCTTGTGTGTATACATCAATTGTGTCCATATCCATAAATATTAGAAGTTTGATCCAATACCCATATTGCAAAATTTTGCAATTTAAGGCATTGGTTGCCAAACAAGTCCCACCAACCTGTTGGGATTTGATTCAAAAGACAAAGTTAGAAAATTCAAGTAATGAGTAAAATTTTAATTTGTTTTTTTCAATAAATTTTACAACTTTGAAATTGTTTACTTGATTCTTTGTTGTGATAGCCATGCTTTTGCCAAAGTTTCCTCAGCTTCTACTAAAATCATAGAGCTTCTTGTGTATAGCTTCCTTTTTCACTTGGATTAGAGACCATTTGCTCTCTGCATTAATCTCCCCATATTTATCGACTTCAAAGTTTGATGTAATTGCCCCATATTTATCAACTAAGTTTGATTCCTTTTTTCACTTGGATTAGAGACCATTTGCTCTCTGCATTAATCTCCCCATATTTATCGACTTCAAAGTTTGATGTAATTGCCCCATATTTATCAACTAAGTTTGATGTACTTGTGACGAGTTTAGGTAATACCTAGCCACATGTACAGGCTGATGGAGTTGCAGTTGATGTAATTGCCCCATATTTATCAATTAAGTTTGATGTAATTGTGACGAGTTTAGGTAATACCTAGCCACATGTACAGGCTGATGGAGTTGCTTTTACCATTGTTGATCAATGATCCTTGAATGGGGAGATACTTTGGTTTTGGTTTTCTATCATTGTTCGCTTCCCTTATTTTCTCTTTCCCCCAATGCTTGGGCTCATAAAATATAACACGTTCGTTTTATTCCAGTATACCCTTCGCAACACCTTAAGAATGGGCTCAACAACTTTGACCATCTCCTTTGCTTTAGACCAAAGAGGGGTATCATAAACTTTCCCATGGACATATTTTCCATTAGGTTTACCACTTTGATGAGATCAATTCCAGTTATCACTAAAAAAAAAACATCTTCCTCAAGTTGTTTTAATGGGAAAATGATATGGGAAATGAGAGATTGTAAGTTCTAATGGGAAATGAGAGATTGTAACGTGAAGAAGGTTGTTGCAAATTGAGATGTTTGGTATAACATGCTCATTTTTCTGTGTTTTTCTAAGAAGCTTCAAGACTTGTGTGGTTGTAGATATGGTTAGTAATGCATTTGGCTTGTGTTTTTCTAAGAAGCTTCAAGACTTGTGTGGTTGTAGATATGGTTAGTAATGCATTTGGCTTGATTGTAGAACACATCATTAACAAGTGTAATATGCAGCGTTGCTGCTTAGTTATGCAAAAAAGAAGAAGTTATTGTAATTAAGATAAAAACAAATACGATGATATTCCAAAAAAAAATTTAGCCTATAAATAGGAAAAAATAATATTATTATTTTTTAAACTTATTGGTCTTATAAAGATATTGGATGCTTCAAGGAAAGATTGAAATTGTTTGTAGTTTGTTGATTACTTATAATTTAAGGGTTGTCCTAGTTGCCAATTAGTTTGATAGATTTTTATTTTCCACTTTAATAATTATTTTATTTTTTCATTGAAGATGTGTTGAGTGAATGGTGACTAAACTCAATTGGTGGCACAAAAATGGTTTATGATACATCACCTATCACATTAATTTTTTTTTTGTTTTTAAAAATAGATTTGCTTGACAAGTGGTGAATAAAATTAAATTACTTATTAAATTATAAGTGTTTTTTTTTTTTAAATTCCGTCCGAAATTTAAATTTGTTTGATAGATTTTTATTTTCCACTTTAATAATTATTTTATTTTTTCATTGAAGATGTGTTGAGTGAATGGTGACTAAACTCAATTGGTGGCACAAAAATGGTTTATGATACATCACCTATCACATTAATTTTTTTGTTTGTTTTTAAAAATAGATTTGCTTGACAAGTGGTGAATAAAATTAAATATAAAATTAAATTACTTATTAAATTATAAGTGTTTTTTTTTTAAAAATTCCGTCCGAAATTTAAATAAATTTAGATTTGAATTTCATGTTTTTTTGTTGATTTGAAAATAGTTTCTTTGTTCTAGCACTAATATGCAATGAATGCTAATGAATGATTTAATGAATTGAATTATCCCTTTATTTTATATATATATATATATATATATATATATATATATATATATGATTTAATGAATTGAATTATCCCTTTATTTTATATATATATATAGAAAAGAATCTAATAGTTCAAATTATTTTGATTTCCACACTGCAACCATAATAATAAAATAATCATAAAATAAATACATCCAAATCCCCCAAAAGTAAGTGTGCATAGTGACATGTGCTCTGTATACTATTTATGGAATGTAATAAAATGTGAAATAAATTATAGTGACATTGACTAAGTGAACAAGATACACTAGATTGCTATTTATCTATTGTTAGATTTAAATCATTTAAATTAAAATTTGATTTCATTTAATACGATGTTAATAGGACTTCTTTTAGAAATGAGTTCTTACGATGGATGACCATTATTAGGATATTGCTCAACATTAATACATGTGCGTTTTTATCTTATATATTGAATTGAAAGCCATTAATTTATTGAATTTAAAGCCATTAAATTAATATGACAAGACCTCCCTTTCACGACGTCCAAAAAAACTCTAAAAAAACTCCGACTCGTGATGTAAAATTCAAATATGAGTTCATTCATGTTAGTGGCGTCATTGTAACATTTGTACGGTAATGGGAAAAAGTGACCACTTAAAACATAGAACTCTAAAATAACTGAAGATTTGTTCTATAACACACAAGATTTTGTAAAGATTAGATTATACACATTCAATATTAATTGAGATTTAATGGTACTATACACATGTACCATCTGTGTTAGGTGTACTTATGAGATTAAAAAAAAAATATTATAAACCCCATAAAATTAGTTATATCCATGTCCTCAACCAATCATCAAATTGAAATATAATTTTTATAAAAATCAAAAAATATTTTAAAATTTTCAAAATATTGAGATTAATATTGATTTTTTTTCAAAACTTAATAAATTTTATAAAATTTGTTAAAAAATTTGAAAACTAATTGAAAGTCAAAATTGTTTTGACCAAACCAAAAACAATATAACTTGCCTTTGGCAGGTATAATAACAACGTAATTATAGGCATTCTCATAGTGACCTTTACAACATTGAACACCCCCACCCCCACATTAATTCATCCATATAGATAAAACAATAACCAAGCATCCTTCATATGATCACATGCATCAAATGATTTCATACACATTGGTTGGGTGTTTCTCCTATAACATATTATTAATAGTAACATAGATGCATTTAGTGTTGGCCTTTGCAACATTTAACACACCCACCTCCATATTACGCCACTCATTAGATAAAATAACAATGATGTATCCTTATTATGACTACATGCATCAAATGATCTCATAAACATTGTTACTTGTGGACAAGAAACATTAATCTTTTAATGTATTTTAGTTGATCAGTGATGCATTTAACTTCATTTTGTGAAAGTGGCCTGACCATATAAATTAGGGCTCTTTGAAGCATAAACTACATGCAACTATGACATGTAACATACATTGATAATAAGGTGAGAGGTAAGCATCAAGAGGAATATTTGCACCATACCACCATCTAGCCATGTATTGGGATGTTGCTTGTATTGCTTCCTTAAATGGTTATTAATGGTGCCCTAAGAGTTGATGATGGTTGATGTTGAAAAACAACATTAAGTTGCTTCTTTGATTTAAGTGTGGCATCAACCATATATGTATTTGGGGCAATAAATTGAAAGGTACCCCTCACAATTTGGTAGATGGAGGGGACCTCACAACTAGGGTTTAAACTTCCACCAACATTGATGGAAATCTCTCCTTATCTTCCTATCTCATCACTAATCCCTTTTTGCTTGAACATTGTTACCTAATGCTTTCATTTGGGTTTATGCTTCATTAGGAACATTATACGACATTGTCTAACTTTCCCTCATGGTCTAGACAATGTTTAACTGTATATACTTTCTCTTGATTTCCTTATTACAATATATGTTTGTAGTGTCCCATCAATTACTTTAAAATGGCTCCATGCAAGGTCTTTAATATTCCTAGGGGCCATGATAATGTCTCAAAAAATGAAAAATAATATACACATACAAAATTATCATTACTTATTTGCTAAAACATAAATCAACAATTACAAGTATTTTATGCAATATTTTGTCATTGCTATTATTAATTAATTACACTAAAAAAATGTCAACTATAAATGCAGCGAAAACAATAAAGATCATAGAAAGATAGCCATGTAGAATAGACACAATTTTTCACTTGAGAAACCCAACACTCTTTTCTAGGAGAAAATTGCGAAATTTGTGCCAATATACCAATCAAACTTGGTCAAACTTTAGCAAGTCAACACCGGTAAAAGCAACCAAATTAATCAAAAGTCAATTTAGGTCAAACAATCAACTTTGTTGTCAAACTTTTGCTCTCCAGCCAACTCTGCCCTGCAATCAACTACATGTGCAACTTGTGGTAAACTTGCATGTGAAGATCTGTATATGTGGTCAAAGTTAGTCAAATAGCAACGATCAATGCCTAGTCAAACTCACTCAAACAAAGGTCAAAGAGATCTAGTCAATGCTAGTCAAAGGCTTAGTCAACTTTAGTCAATGAAACCTAGTCAACTCATCCTCCTTCATCACATGTGTGAGAGAGATAAAATGATGATGAAGAAAGATGAAGATGATTCTCTAAAACAAATTTCTCCCTTAGTTGGAATTTCTCCTTTAGTAAAAAAGATTCAATGAGCTTGCTATGTTGATTGATTTTCCTTTCATGTGTTGAGAAATCAATGCTTAGTAGAATTAGGGTTTGATTCCTCTTTCTTAATAATTACTTGTGAATTATGTTGGCTTCTTTTACTTCTTTATTATATTATCTTTCATCAAGAAGTTACCAAATTATGTGTGTATGAAGATCACAAAACAAGAGACAAGATATACGCACTCAACGAGGGCAAAATCCCTATCTAGGGGAAAACCCAGTCAAATGTCTTCCTTCAATAGTTTTCAAGAGATAATCCAAGACTCTTTGACCTAGATATAGACTTCCTCCAATCACCAAGTCAACCATTCCTTCCAGCAGCGTCGATCTAGACCTTCGACCTTGTAGCAGCAAAACTTCGATCTATGTAGCAGTAGAAATTGAACCCCAACAACTGCCCAATAACTTCGTAGGAAAGAGAGAGAGAGCCCAAAAGTCTATTTTCTTCTTCTCTTGCACTTCTCCTTTTTATCTTGGAACTTCACACTTTCCCCTGCACTTGTGTATATCGAACTCGTTGAGTTGATGAGAAAATGAGTCGAACTGCACTTCAATATATAGCCTTCTTGTGGGTCGAATTGCTCTTGTGTAGGATGACTTCATTAAGAAAGGGCTGACTTGGTGTAGAGGTGACTAATTACATATTTGATTCAATAATAATTCTTTTTACATGATTCAGAAGCCCAAGAAGGTCTCATCAAATGGACAATGACTCTAATGACTCGATATAAAACCTATAAAATGATGACCCAAGCATGAAACCCATGCTTTAATAAATCATTGTAATAATAATAATTTTTTCCTTTTTCATTCTTTTGATAAAATACATTTCATAATGACTCAAATACAAATATGAATACCGAACCTAGTTACATTCTTCAACACCCTCTTAACGAGGGAGGTATTCATACATACATATACAAGTACATGGAAGATCTCACAACACATGAACTATGAAGAGTTTAGGCACTCACGGTGCCACATACTAGATTCCTGACTGGAACAATCTATCCAGGTCCATGAAGAGTTTAGGCACCCACGGTGCCACAAACTAGATTCCTAACTAGGGAAATCTATCCGGGTGGGACTAAGATGGACTCAAGCTTTCAGCCACTCTAGGTACCATCAACCCAAGGATCCAAGTGCGTAATGCAAGGTCAAAGCTCTATGACCAACGCCACCCTCCCTACTTCAGGAACTAGACATCAACACATACTGTCCACCAGTTGTCTTCCCAGGAAATGTATATTACACACAAAGCCTCAAAAAATCATTTCAAACATTTATCATTAACAAAATAAACAATATCAACTAAACCAAACATGTTTCTAAGATATTCAAACTTCTTATTAGGAAGAGACTTTGTTAATATGTCAGCTACCTGATCGCCGGTTGGGACATACTGTAGCTTCACGATCCCATCTTGTACCAAGCTTCTTATGTAGTGGAACTTATTGTTGATATGCTCCGTCCTTGCATGGAACACGGTATCTTCAGACATCTTGATGCAACTTTGATTGTCACAATTTTATTAGGACTTGGAAGCTTTTCAAACAAATCCGACAGAAGTTTCCTCAACCATACAACCTCCTTTCCTACTTCACATGAAGCCACATACTCTGCTTCAACACTACTCAAAGAAACATGATCTTGCTTTCTAATTATCCATGAGATCATAACAGATCCCAAACTAAAACATCCCCCTTTAATGCTTCTTCCATCATTCTCACTTCCACCCCAATCAAAATATGTGAAACTTGTCATCTTGAATACCTTGTTGTCGTACTTCAGGCAGTGATGTATAGTGCCATGTAGATACCTTAATATATGCTTGGAAGCTATCCAATGATCATGAAGAGACTCCAACTAAAACTGACTAAGAATGTTCACATCAAAACACATATATGGACTAATGTTTACCAGATACATCAGAGAACCCGCCAACTTAAGATAGGTGGTAGGATCCACGAGAATTGAGTCATAACTTCTCAACTTCTTGATATTGGTGATCATGGGAGTAGTCATGGACTTATAATCCATCATACTGAATTTCTTTAACAAATTGATTATATACTTTCCTTGCCCCAAATATATCTCCCCAGGTTTCTTCCATACTTCCAGACCAAGGTAATAATGCATTAGTCCCAGATTCTTCATCTCAAATTCGGCTGCCAGCATCTTCATGCATTCTTGTATCCTTTTCTCCACACCTATAATGAATATATCATCCACATATAGTAGAATGACTGGCTCATTATCCACAACCTTGATGTAGATATTTGGATCAACAATATTTTTAACGAACCCAATTATTAGAAGGTATGCAGTCATTCTTGCATACCATGCCCTAGGAGCTTGCTTCAAACCATATAGGGCCTTCTTGAGTCTACATACATGAGTGTATTTTCCATTTATTTCAAAGCCTTGAGGTTGTTCAATGTATACTTCTTCATTGATGGTTCCATTCAGAATGATGTTTTTACATCCATTTGATGGATATTCCATCCCATTGTAGCAGCCAATGCAACCAAGGATCTTATAGTAGTATATCTTGCGATAGGGGCAAATGTTTATTCATAATTTATGCCTTCCTTTTGGGAGAAACCTCTTGCAACAAATCTAGCTTTGTACTTGTCTATGTTTCCATCAACATCATGCTTGATCTTGTAGATCCATTTTGAAGTGACAACCGATTTGTCACTTGGTCTGGAGTGTAAAAACTCTGGTAAACTTGAATAAGTATATATTATTATTGATAAAAGATGAGATAATTACAATGGGCACTCACCAAGGCTTTAAATATAGTCTTATGGTGTCTCTTGGCGAAGAGGCATGATCTTTGATCATGCCCTTTCACTTAATAAAACCTAAGATAACTATATCTAACTAATAATTAATAAAATATACATAACATTGCCCCACTCTTAAATATGCTTTGTCCTCAAAGCATACATAATGATGGACAATGTTGATGAACACCTGGGTTTCTTGAGCGATGGGCTCTTGCTTCCCACATTTTAAAAAGATCGTGAAGCATCTTCTCGAGCTCCATATGTTGGTGATGTGGATAGCGACAAGATTTGATATTGACAGGGTCGGGTCCTTTCTTGACTTCTATTGGATGTTCATGTTCCTTATTAGGAGGTATTTTTATTGGCAGGTCTTGGAAGACTTTTTCGTGTTTCCTAACTATTCCTTGTTCTTTTGGTGATTTTTCGTGATTTCTCTTTAGATTTAGAGGTAAGTTACCAACAATTATCGTTCGATGCAACTTCTCCTCATCATCAAACGCTTCCTTCTTAACAACCATATCTGCGTGAACATCGAAGGCCTCAACAGCTTCTGGCACTGTATCAGTGGCTTCGAATGTGTTTATCTCTTCACATTTTTCTTTCAATTCTGGGGATGAAACATTTTGCTGTTTATAAGAAACTGTATTTTCATGGATTCTTTCATTTTCAACGACTATTTTTGTTGTTGCATCTGTGATAACAGTCACGTTAAATTCTTTATGTGGCTCCTTCACCAACATTGTTTCTTTTTCTGCCATTGGATTTTCATTTATATAAAAGTTTTCAATAACTTCTGTTGTTGCATTACTGGCTTTATAAGTGGATTGAGTTGCAATTTCTTCTCTTGGTTTCTCAGCTCTATAACTTTCATGGTTGATTTCAGAGTCTCTACTTCTAGGTGGTTCAACACTATAGCCTTCATGTGAGCCGATTTTCAATTCAACCTCATTTAATTGCTCTTTTTCAAACATGTTATATTCATGATGATGATCTGAATTAGCTGAATTTTTTAGTTGATTATGTTCGACATTTGGGAATATTGGAAGTTGTGTCTGACTTAACTTATCTATCTTATCATTTAGCTTATTGAAGAGTTCTGTCATCTTGTTCATTGCTTCGCTATGCTTTTCTGTGACCTCGTAATGATTTAGTCACATTTGTCTTTCTATTCGATTTGTCGTATCATGAACCTTTTTGATGTCATTGGAGTGTCTTGCAACTGTACGTTCAAGATCGACTAATATTTTTCCAAAGTCATATGAATTATTATTGATCTGTTTCTCAAGATCCACCAATTTCTTCTGGAATTCGGCCATTGACATCGATGAAGACATTGACGTGTATGAGGTGGGGAATATTTTTCTGCCAGTTTTTCGCTCTCTTTTTTATTTTATTTTTATTTTTAAATTAATTAATTAATTAAATTAATTTTTTTTTGAAATAATAATAATAATTTCTATTATATATATATATATATTTTTTAAATAATAATAATAATAATAATTATTATTATTATTTTATTATTTGAATTATATATATATATATATATATATATATATGGGGAAAAAAATTGTTAACCTTGAAAAGTCACGTTGTTTTTAAAAGTCACTTTGTTTTGAAAAGGCACGTTGTTTTGAAAAGGAGAAATGGGTTTTAATACCATGGGAAATTACCATGGGCCCAAAAACCACGAGCTTGTAAACCACGAGCAATTACTCTTCCTTTTTAATTTTACTTTGTCTTCACATGTACGTATTTCTTTATATATATATATATATCTCTTTTTACTTTTTCTTTTTCTTTTGGAACTATTTTCTTTTATATATATATATATATATTTTCTTTTAATTTATTTCCCCCTTTGTGTTAACTTTCCTTCTCTCTTTATTTTATTAATATATATATATATATTATATATATATTTCTTCCTTTTTTTTTTAAAACAAATGTTGTTGCCCACAAGCACTTGGTTTTTAAAAAAATCTGCAATTATGGAATTTTCTTGTAATTCCTTAATTCTGGGTGATCACACAGATCCCAAAGAGCGATGGCTCTGATATCAATGGAGTGTAAAAACTCTGGTAAACTTGAATAAGTATATATTATTATTGATAAAAGATGAGATAATTACAATGGGGAATCACCAAGGCTTTAAATATAGCCTTATGGTGTCCCTTGGCGAAGAGGCATGATCTTTGATCATGCCCTTTCACTTAATAAAACCTAAGATAACTATATCTAACTAATAATTAATAAAATATACATAACATGGTCTAGGAGCAATTTCCCAAACCACATTCTTCATGATGGATTGATATTCTTCCTACATTGCCTTCTTCCGCACTTCTTGATGAGAAGATTCTTCAAATGTACTTGGTTCAACTTCTGTTAGTTTTGTCATGTATGCAACATATTCCGAATATCTTTTTGGTCTTCTGCTTTCTTTAAAAGTTCCTTTTGCAGCTCCATGTCCTTCGATATCTTTTTTGGAAATATTGTCATTGATAGCAAAGGAGGTAGCAGAGGCAGAGACAGACAAAGGACAACAGTGGAGGCAAAGGAAAAGACAACAGGTAACATTTATAGGGAGCATAAGAAGAACAGAAGCAGAGGTAGCAAAGAGAGAAGCAAAGTAAAAAGATGAAACAGTCGAGCAGCAGAGAGCATGACACAGGAAGCAGAGGCAGTTGTAGAAGGGCCATTGAACTGAAAATCTGGCTAGGACAAGCAGTCTTCAAGAGAGCTTGCTGTTGCAGAGGCTTAGTGCAGCTTGAGTGTAAAGAACTCCTAGAAGAGAGGATGGATACTAATAGCCACAACAGAGATTGCAGAGGTTCTGAGAGAAGCCACAACAGAAGAGTAGGAGGATAATGGCCACTGAACTGAATATCTTAAGTGATTGCTTTTGAGATTGATCACCTGTATGTATATACATCTATTTATGGAGAATTGTTCATAAGTTCTGTGTGCATAGCATTTGTTCTGGGCAGAATCTATTTGAAGAACGTTTGAGGCTATAGAATAAATATGAATTCTGAGTTATGTAAAGATTGAATTTGCCTCCTTTGACTGTTCGAACCCTTCGTGAGAGTATGGTTAGAGGTCCTGGTTTTGTGAGTAGGAACCTCTGCGCAAGCACTGCCAGTGAATTGAAATTGGGGTTTAGATCGTCTACTGTGAGTCATCAGAGAAATTGACTTGTAAGGTGAGGTGAATCGATCATTGTAAGGATCGATTCAGAGATAGAAGAACTCCTGTATGAGAAGTCAAGTTCCTGTGTTCTCTATATGCGTGAGAGTTTAATCCCTTTGAAATCGCTGGATCGTATGCGACCTGTGTGGAGGATTGCTGGGTTATTGATATGAATAATTCTGCGTGATTATATGTGTGTGTTTTGTTACGAGAATTCCGTATGGGTGAGACCCTGTGACAGAGTGTATATAAGCACACACAATAAACTCTGTGTGGGGATTGCAGTCTTGGTTATCGAATTGATTGCAGCGAGAAGAACTCTGTAGCAAGGAAGAGAAATTTTGTAGTCATGTGGGGGAGCCTGCTAATGGAGCGGAGTGAAGGTGGAACCAGTACATTGAAGTGTTGAACCGGAACCTGGAATGAAGAAGGTGGAACCTTGCAGGAGTGAAAAATAAAGGCGGGTTTCCGGTTTGGATCGCATCGCATTCGTCGGGCAAGCGGTATTTAAGAATTTGGAGCGATTCCATTGACATCCTGACACGTGGCCTCAAGCGGTCTGGAGAAACCGCTCTCATCGCGCATTATCGTTCGTGCATCTAAGCCAAGCGATATCCGTCGGATCACACGGGGCAAGGCGACATGCTCTCCGCCGTCGGATGAGAAGGGCGACATAACGCCAAGGTATGTTTTCTGATTAGTGGGACCGACGGACCTTATGGCCTATTGGCTTGTTTAATCCAAAGTCGAGATTTAATTAAGGTGCGAACGCTGTACACATATGATGGTAAGCGTTGAGCACTACATATTGAGTTGTTGTGATTATATGCATTATATTATTATGGCTCGAACCATTGCAAAGTCAATTCGTACAAGATTTGAGTATTAAGGGTGTAGGCCATATAAATACGTTTGTGAAGTCAGCACCCCGTGAAATATATGGGGATTATGAATTGGTTGAACATTAGAAGTACAAAAGGGTTGAGCGTATAACATAAGGGGCTTGGAATTAATATCTCAAATATTAGAGATTTGAGATATTAACATTCACAGATTTAAGTGATTAATTTGCCAACATAGAATAAAGGGATGTTGTGAGATTTTCCAGATTGGGAAGATGATTGGGCATGAAATTTTGAATGCAATTGTACACACAGCTTTGATGAAAATTTGAGCAAAATGGGACTGAACTTGGAGAATATGGACCTAACAGAGGTAAACAGAGATTGCAGAGTTGAAGAGATGTGCAGCAAAGGGATTCAAAAGTGCAGTGAACAGGTGAAATATGCAGAAGACAGTGAACAAAGTA
This sequence comes from Pinus albicaulis, assembly GCA_034641835.2. Classification (NCBI taxonomy): domain Eukaryota; kingdom Viridiplantae; phylum Streptophyta; class Pinopsida; order Pinales; family Pinaceae; genus Pinus; species Pinus albicaulis. The sequence goes on from CM076571.1 coordinate 470,790,987, forward strand.
CGCAGAACAGTTGCATGACTGCTACAGAAATGAAAAAACCAACAAGCCAAGGGCTGAGCGAAGTTTATGCATTGAAACTGAAACCAAAAATGTAAATGTTTTAATTGTTTTTATATTGTTTGTGATGCAAAGGCAAGTATCCAAAGGAAAAGAAAAATCCCATTATAATATTGAAATTTGTACATATTGTTATATTTTTTAATGAGTTGGACAAATAAATGAGAAGAAAGAAGTCAAAAAGTCATGGTTGTTCACTCCAAATTCCTTGTAAAATACAAACAGTCATGTGATGAACTCTATATATAATATCAACCTGATATGCATAAAGGGGTAAGAGAGAGTAAGGATAGAGAATGCAGAGTATAGAAGATTGAGGCAGAGAAGATAAGGAAGAGAGGAGCAGAAAGAGATGCTACAGAACAGAGTTGGTACCTGAAGTAAATCAGCAAATATTTATTTAGATAAATTGAGGAAGTTGGAGCTTCCCTATCAAGTTGAAGCTTGATCGCTGTCAGTTGTAGCTGACTGAGGTTGGAGCCTCCTATAGGTTGGTGCCTGCAGAAAAACAATGGTGAGAGAGAGTTGGAGCTTGCCTTTGCATCACAACAATAATAAGATGTGGTTTTCTTCCTTTATGGGTTTCCACTTACAGTCTGCTGTCTCTATGTGTGTTGCTTACATGTTGATATGATCCAATCAATCTGTTTAATTTTTTTCCTCTCACAATAAGGTTGATTTCACATTAACTTAATACTTGCTGCTACATTGTAAGACTGTTCACATATTAAGCTGTAAATAAGTTTGATAAATTTTTTTATTATCAAAGCTTGTGTTAAACTGATTCACCCCCCACTCTCAGTTTAACCAAAGATTCAACAATCTTCAAGAGTGGCTTTTAACCAATTTGGCCTCTTCCTTGTGTCGGGTATGATCACAAGTTGAATAAGATCACTTGGTCATTCAACTTCTTCTTGAATTGTAGTAGGATTTTGATAGTGCTCTTCTTCTTCGAATAGTGGTATGTCTTCATCATCGAAATCAATAAGAATATCCTTGGATTTGTTGTAGGCATGATTTTCATCAAATATAACGTCCCTGCTTACTTCAATATGTCTTACTTCCTTAATGTAGATTCTATATGCCTTTGAAGAAATACTGTGGCCAACGAAGATCCCTTTAATGCTTATAGAATCTAGCTTCTTTCATTTGTCCTTTGGAACGTGGATATAAGCGGGACACCCAAATATTTGGAGATGGTTCACACATGGCTTCTTTCCTGTGAACGCTTCTTCAGGTGTCATATTTTAAAGAATTATATGAGGGCTTCTATTTTGTATATATATATTGTTGTCATTATTGCTTATCCCCATAGAAATTTTGGTATGAATTAATCAAAAATCATTGTTCGTATACATTCTTCAGTTGTCCTATTTTTCCTTTTGGCCACTCCCCTTTGTTCGAGATAGTAGGGAACAATGAGCTCCCTCTTAATTCCCGCTTCTTTGCAATATGAAATCATTTATTTGGAAGTGAATTCCCCACCATTGTCGGATCTCAAAGTCTTTATTCTTCATTCAGTTAAGGTCTCCACTTCAGATAAATTCCTTGAATTTCTCAAATACTTCATCCTTTTTCTTGAGAAGGTAGAGCCATGTCTTTCTAGAGTGACCATCAATGAAGGTCACATAATAAATATGACCTCCAAGTGATTTATCAGACATAGGCCCACACACATATGAATGAATGAGGTCTATTATATCTTTAGACCTTGTTTCACTATTTGTAAATGATTTCCTTGTATTCTTTCCCAAAGCACATTCCTTGCAAATTCCTTCACGATCTTACTTGATATTGGGGATGCCATTTAGCAATTGATTGAGAGAGGGAATAACCTTGTAATGTACATTAGAGGAAATTTCAACCTAAAATTGGCCTCCTAAGGAAAGATAATAAAATAATAGTTAAAACAATAAAATAAGAGATATGAATTTTGGAGAGAGAAAAAGAAAACTACTTTTTTTAATTGTATTTTTGGTTTATCTCCATATAGGTTTACTCAAATTTCAAGTGTAGACACTCGTTGGATGAAAAATGAAATTTCGCATCCAACGAGTACCCATCATGCATACTTTTGAGAAGACCCATATTGATAAAAATTGAAGATACATTAAATAAACGTGTTGAATATGTTTTTTTTTAATGTATCCTCAATTTTTATCAATGTGAGCCTTCTCATAAGTATGCATGATGGGTACTTGTTGGATGCAAAATTTAATTCCGCATCCAACGAGTGTATACACTTGAAATTTGAGTAAAGTGTTGGAACACCTAATTCTACATGGGTAGGTGTGGAATGCGAAAAGTCACAATGGAGTCCAAGTGACCTTGGAATATGAAACCAAGAGTCACACCATTGTACTATAAATGTACATCTTTGTTTAATGAAAAATAAGAAAGCCTCACGCTTATCCTTCATTGTGTGTTGAGTTTCTTGTGTGTGTGTTTATTCTTCCTCATACACCATGTGTGTGTTCAACATGGTGTTTAACATGGTATCAGAGCGGGCGATCGCTGGCCCTGCTCCAAATTGAGTGAGCCATTTGTGTTTATGGCCTGTGTATATCTGCAAATTTTTTGACATTTTTGCAGCATTTTAGAGAGTTTCTACAGCAGTGTTTTTTGCCACATTCATCAAGCTTTTTGCAGCATTCAGATATTGGCAACATTGGTTTTGAGAAGGAGCAACACTCAAAATCCTTAGCAGCATTTAGAAATTGGTTTGGAAAAACACAACTTTGTGCATCTGAAGGTTTTCTCACTGCTCATTTTTTCTGCAATCTCTGCATTTTAAAGAGCTGCTGGAATAATGTTTTAAATTGGGTTTCTGAAGAAGAAGTTTATGGTTTTTAATGGAAAATAATTCTGAGTTTTTCCATTGAAAAATTTCTGCAATTCTGAGTTTTTCTACTGCTGGAAAATATTTTCTGCTGCTGGATTTGTTTCTGCTACACATTTGAAAAAAAATAATTCTGTTGCTATTGTACAAAATCTTTCACTGCCCTCTGCTGTTTAACATTAAAAAATTAAATAAAAATAAATAAATAAAAAATAAAAAATAAAAAAATCCTTTGCATTCCAGGCCTTTCGGTCCCCCATACATCCCCAACTCTCAAATCCGTCCCACTACGCTGCTCCCACCTTACATCGCTCTTCCACAAACCCTTCACACGCTCTTAACACCCAATCGACTCACCCGCGGCCCTCACCCCTGCCATACGTCTCCCGCACTACTCTCCCTACCTCACAAACCCTACTCTACCCTCTACCAAACTCCACGGCACCTCACACCACTTCCATTCCCAGCGCTCATCCCTATACCCCTCACTGCCTGCGCTCGTTCCAACGCTATACGCTCACACTCCCCCAAACTCTATGCCAGCACACCCTCGAATCCTCACCTGCTCCTCTCTCCCGGCTTACCCCAACACTCAATATTCCATTGCTCAACCCAAACCTCCATCCTCACACCCAATCCCTCGCATACACTCTCCCTCCTTTTCATTTTTGAAATTTCGATTTTTTATTTTTAAATTCCTCCCTTTTTAATATAATAAAAAAAATAAAAAAAATAAATAATAAAATTCAATCCCATCCCATTTAAATTTTCTATTTATTCTCCCTCCTTTACGTAGATCCATTCCAATTTTAATTTTTTATTACTAAAAGCTCCCTTTCCCCTTTTAAATTAATTCCTCCTCCCATATTTTATTAATCCCCCAAAAAAAAAAAAAAAAAAAACAAACAAACAAACAAACCTTCTCGCTAAATAAATTCCTTTTCTTTTAAATTCCTCCTATTTTTAACTTATTCCCATTTTTAATTAATTTTTAATTAAAAAAATAAAAATAAAAATAAAAACAGCAGAGAGAGAGGAAGAGAGGAAACTGAACAGCAAAGAAATGGAAATGACATGTGAGCAGATGGACTGAATATATAGAGAAATTTGCAAATTTGACATTTTATGATTTGTGGCATAAGGGTGATTTTCTAAAGAAATTGACATTTGAAGACGAGTTTTTATTGGTGCAAAACAAATCTTTGAAGGAAAATTCAGCTGCCTTAAAGGCCTCTTGCACAAGTGTTTCAGCTGCACATTTACAAAATATTTTTGCTGCATATTGTATTGAACTGACATTGATTTGCATCTTCATTCAAGACGTGAAGTGTATTTGAGTTGAAAAATTGTTGATTGCCCTCCATCATTTGAGGAGCAGATTTTGTACTTTGAGATTTCCATAGTTGGAAATTCTTTAGAGTCATTTGTATTTGTTGTTGAATCACATTGTAAACGGGTGCATTTTCGGTTGTAGCCGACACCCTTTCATTTTTTGAGCCTAAGTTGTTGAAATGGCTAAAATCAATGAGGCATTAGAGTTGTTGAATAACCTCATTCATTCCAATGTTGATGATATGATAAAAATGAGCAAGAATGCTCTGTGTAACATTCAAAATTGTTTGCTAGATGCACAATAAAAAATTGAGTTTTTGCAGTTGGAAACTCAGCTTCAGCAAGACGAACTTCAGCAAAAGAGTCACCATTCTGAACCTGTTTCTGTTCAGAATATTGTGAAGGAATCTCATCAGAAGAAAGAAGATAAAGTTGCAGTTGATCCACGTTCATTGCCTTGTACTAGAGCAGATTTACATGCAGATGCAGCAGCTCAGCCTGCACTTCCTAAGCCCATCATCAAACCTTGGAAGAGCTTGTCCACAACAAGCATAGAACTGGTCTTGGATATGACAAGGATGTGTCCTTTCATATTCCAGACTACACTAAGCCCATCATATTTCAGAGTGCCGGATTCTTGTATGACAGTTCACCTGCAGCTGTTTCAGATCTTGCTCCACTTCCACAACAAAAGATTGAAAAATGCCAACACTGTGATCGAGTTGGTCATATGAAAGATCACTGTTTTGATTTTCATCCATACAAGCACTATGGTCGGCACACCCATTCTTTAGACAGATGCTTCAGACACAAGCCTCCTGCAAGAACCAAGATTCATCTTGGATGGATCGCTTCTTGGCAATGGGCATCAGCAGCCAAGAAGAAGTCTACGACACATGTTAGAACTTGCTCACGAATATTGAGCAAACTTGCAGTTGAGTTTTTGCCATCATCTCACCTTGTCCCTGACAGGGGGGAAAATGGTGGTCATGTACAAGCTTCAACATCAGATCAAGCGAGCCTGAGCCATAATCTCTCATTCCATGTTCAGAGTTGTAGCCAGAGACACAGCAGTTCAAGTGAGCCTGAGCCACAATTCGTCATTCAGAGATGTAGCCAGAGACACGGATGCCCATGAGCATGCCTTCAGTTGGTGGACAACCTTAAACCATCATCTTTGGTTGGTGGATAACCTAAAACCATCACAGGTAGTAGACCTCCCTTCTTTTAGGTCGAAGGTCTCCCTTTCATATATGAGGAACACTTCCTTTAGCAGAAGCCTTCAGCTTAGCAGCCTTCAGCTTCTTGCCAACTTTGGTTGAGTTCCAGGAAATGCTTCAAGCATTCCAGAGTTGTTGGTAATCCTAAAACCATCACAGGTAGTAGACCTCCCTTCTTTTAGGTTGAAGGTCTCCCTTTTTTATGAGGGACAATTCCTCTAGCAGAAGCTTTCAGCTTCTTGCCAGTTTTGGAAGAGTTCCAGGAACTGCAACATGTATTGCATTCCAGTGTTGGTGGTCATCCTTAAACCACCTCTTTTTCCAACATTTCATAGAGTTGATTCAGCCCAAGTGCTGCCATGCATACTTTGCAGATTTGTATTACAACTCTTTTCTTGGACTCACACATACCCCTTCGGATTAAGGGGGGATGTTGGAACACCTAATCTTACATGGGTAGGTGTGGAATGCGAAAAGTCACAATGGAGTCCAAGTGACCTTGGAATATGAAACCAAGAGTCACACCATTGTACTATAAATGTACATCTTTGTATAATGGAAAATAAGAAAGCCTCACGCTTATCCTTCATTGTGTGTTGAGTTTCTTGTGTGTGTGTTTATTCTTCCTCATACACCGTGTGTGTGTTCAACATGGTGTTTAACATAAAGCTATATGGAGATAAGGCAAAAATACATTTAAAAAAATAGTTTTTCCTATTTTCCTTCCAAAATATTTACATGTACCTCTTTTTAAATTTAAAGGATTTGATACATGTTATGACATGGAAATTACATGAAAATTTCATGGGCACCTTTACGCTAAAATTTCCCTTAATGAATGTCCATATCTTCTATGCCATAGCTCAATGGGATTGATTTCTATGTGAAATAGGGCTTGAGGAGATGGTGTTATGACTCTATATAGACTTCCTTCACGTACTCCAATAACCTTAGTTTTATCGATGCTTGAATATTTTCCCCAAACCATAAATTTTCCATATACAAAAGCAACTCTATCTCCTTTATCTTCTAAGAAAGTAAGTGAACATAAATTCTTTTTCAAACCTGGAACGTAGAGTATATTGTTGAAATGCAACTATGCTCCATTTTCCAGCTTCAAAGAAGTTGATCCTAGGCCTCTAACAACATAAATTTTGTTGTCCCCCAACTTCACTGCATGAGAAGATGGTTCCTTTGATAGAGTGTGAAGTTGTTTACTTTCTCCTATCACGTGCCTTGATGCTCCACTATCAATAATCCATGCATTGTCATCATTGAGTGAACCTGTGAGTGCAACCAAAAACCCTTTGCTTTTGACCTTATTGAATAATTTGTAGATGATTATTTTAATCCATCTTCCTGCAATATTGAATCCCATTTTCAAGTATCTTAACATAGAGGGAGTAATTTTTCTTTTCAAGCCAACATAATGGTCTCCAATCTTTGTTGACCTTAGCTCTGATACCATGCTGAGAAATAAATGCTTAATATAATTAGTGTTTGATTCCTCTTTCTTGATAATTACTTGTGAATTATGTTGCCTTATTTTACTTCTTTATTATATTATCTTTCATCAAGAAATTGCCAAATTATGTATGTATGAATATCACAAAACAAGAGATACAAGATATAGGCACTCAGCCAGGGAAAAACCCCTATCTAGGGGAAAACCCAGTCAAACCTCTTACTTTAGTAGTTTTCACGAGAAAATCCAAGACTCTTTGATCCAGATACAGATTTCCTCCAATCACCAAGTCAACCCTTCCTTTCAGCAGCTTCGATCTAAACCTTCGAACTTGTAGCAACAAAAATTTGATCTATATAGCAGTATAACTTTGAATCCAACAACTTCGACCTCTGCAACTTCGACCCCTGCAAGTGCATAACTTTGATCCTCGCAACTGTCAAGTAACTTTGTAGGAAAGAGAGAGAAAGAGAACCCAAAACTTCAATTTTCTTCTTCTCCTGCACTTCTCCTTCTTATCTTGTAACTTCACACTTTTTCCTGCACTTGTTGTGTATATTGAACTCGTTGAGTTGATGAGAAAATGAATCAAACTACACTAGAATAACATAACGTTCTTGTGGGTCGAATTTCTCTTATGTAGGCCGACTACATGAGGAAATGGTCGACTTGGTGTGGCAGTGAAAAATTACATATTTGACTCAATAATAATTCTTTTTACATGATTCAAAAGCCCAAGAAGGGTCTCATTAAATGGACAATGAATCTAATGACTCAATATAAAACCTAGAAGTCCTCAATGGGGACTTTGACCTATAAAATAATGAACCAAGCATGAAACCCATGCTTTAATAATTCATTGTAATAATAATAAAAATTTCCTTTTTCATTCTTTTGATAAATACATTTCATAATGACTCAAATAAAAATATGAAGACCGAACCTAGTTACATTCTTCAACATCACGTGCTTGTCTATTTATATAAAGATCTAATGTGATTGGGCATCCATAGAGGTGGTAGGCTTCACCCCCTCACTTATACTACATGACAACTTTATATTAGACTAGAATTGTTAACCCCCCTAATGGGTAAAAACCCCATTAGATAAACAATTTGAACCTACTCTATAAAATAGATCACTCCACCTTGGAGCTAGCAATGTGAGTGCCATGGGCCATCTACCCTGGACAAATCAACATGGCCCCATAGGTTGATTTATCAATCTCCCCTAGTCAAAACAACATGACCCCATGGGAGATGTCTGCCCTTGGTCCATTCATCCCTGGTCAAATCAACAGAGTTATTTGGGTGAATGTATCATCCCCCCACTAACCAAATCAACATGACCTCGTGGGAGAGTCTTCTTGATGCTGCAAAATTATCATTACGAAATATACAAGGGGGTCATTAAATAGTCTTGGAATATGATTTAAGAGGGAGAGGTGGTTTTTTTCTTGTTTTTTTCTCTTTTTGGGTGTCATTGGGTTTATAGGTGATATATTCAAGTCATAATTGACTAGTTTTATTGGTTCTTGACTGAGCCAACCATTTGGTTAAGAATTGGGACAAAACTAATTAATTCATTTTTTCCAAACTAAATTAGCTTTGGGCAAAACCAGTGAGTCAAGACCATAATCAAGTGCTTTTAACACACTAATATGGTTTCTAGCACCAAACACCACATGCAATCAAGTTTTTTGGCCCAAAACAACCCATGCAATGAGATGGACTTCCCTCCATAACATGTATATGTGCCAGACAATGCACCAAATAGAGGTTGCCACTCCAATGGAAATTGTGTCAATCAAAGAGAACAAACCGTGACCAAGTCTACCCTATTCCAAATGAATAATTAGCATCAAAAATTTAGATTCATTTAGGACCATTGTTTTAATTTGGAATTGACCAATTTGATCGGTTCTTGATCGTAGTGTCTTGTATAATTAAGAATTAGAGCGAAATTGGCTTGGTTCTTTCTTTTCAAAATTTGATTGGTTTGAGTCCAAATTGGTTTGAATTAAGTAATGAAGTCAAGATTGATTTAGGCACACTGTTTTAAGTTAGAATTGACCAATTTGATCAGTTCTTGATGATAGTGTCTTGTATGGTCAAGAATTAGAGAAAAATTGGTTTGGTTCCTTTTCTTGAATTTGGATTGATTTGAGGCCAAATTGGATTAGATTGGTTAGTGAAGACAAGAATAGTGGGTTTTGATAACACTCATTGAAAGTGATTGGACAAAGTTGTATATGTCAATTATCAACAAGAATACTCCAATCACATTAACTAAGAGTTGATCATGATCTAATGATTAAGCTCAACAAACGCTCCAAACACCACCTGCACCAAGATGGCCATCTCATCATAAATAATGCACATGTACCAAACATCACTTGCACCAATATGTCATCTCATCATAAAAAGCACATGTGCCAAACATCACTTGCACCAAGATGGTCATCTCATCACAAAATGCACAAGTTCCAAACAACACTTTGTTGATATTTTGTGTATTTGGGGTAGCATCAGATGTGCTCTAGCCTTGAAACTTTGTGGAGGGGCTAAGAAACACATCACCTCCAAAACTAAAAAAGCATTTGGAGAAATTTCATCTGGTGTTGAAGTTATTCGAATATATATATATATATATATTTTAATGAGGACCCTAAGTCTAAACTTAGGAAATTAGAAAAATTAAAGTGAATTAATTAAACACATGTGCTGAAATGTGCTAAGTGACGCGGATCAAACAATGTTTTAATCTCAGCCATTGATAAGTGATTTAATCTCGATCGTTGATTTTTTCAACGAAAAAGTATAAGAGAAAGGCTTGAGGGTCAGTTGGAGACACACACATGGAGGCAAATCTGAGAAACTGAGCTGGAATTCTAAGACAGGGTTTGATAATAATTTCCGGAGGAGTTTTCTGCAGCGAGGAGTAGTATTGGCTGAGGGGATGATCTGATCCCAGAGCCAAGAGTCAGCAAGAGGCAGAGGAGCAGCTTTCAGAGTCAGTGCAGAGGAGCAATGGCATAAACAACAACAATTATGCAGCAGCTGCGCAACACAGCTTCAGCCGCTACGCAGGCCTAGGAGGGGTAGCATTGCAGCTTCAGAGGGCTTCCAGAGTTACACAGTGGCCTCCAGAGGCAGTGTAGGGACTGCGTCAACCACTCTGGGGTTACACAGTCCCCTTCTGAGCAGCGCAGAGGCACGTAGAGACTAGTAGGGCTGATGCTGGGGCTTCACGGGAAACACTGGGGTTTCTAGGGCCAGAATCGGGATGACTCTTGTAAATCCCATTTGAGGGTGTGGATCAACCAGAATATTGGTCATAGAACAACATGTTAGATGCATATCTACTTTTTCTCTGTCGGGTTAACTAGATTTGGTTCCTAGATTTGTTGTACTCAGATTCAACTTAATAATAACAAACCCTCATATCTGCTGCACTAGTTTTCCCACATTGGGTTTTTCTGGGGACTTATTTCCAAAAATCTGTGTGTCACTTTGTTGAATGAACGTAATATTCAGTAAATGATCTGCATGTGTGTAGGCTATTAGTTGTGTTTACTTCGGTATTTTCTGAAAATAAATTGTATAACCTAATTACAAGTAGGAGAAGTAAACCTTGATACTACAGTAGGATTTTTGCATAACTATATTCAGGAATTTTCACATGGTATCAGAGCGATAACAGATAAAGTTGAATCTCCAGAAAATTAGCTGAAGAATTTTTTTTTCCTGCAGGACATCAGCAAAAGCAGCAGAGATCCGAAAAGGGTAGCTTGGCAGGAGGAGGATGCAGACCTAGGAAGGAGCAACGCTGCAGCTACAGAAGGCCATCAGGCTTACGCAGAAACTTTCAAGGCCAGCGTAAGGACTGTGTCACCCAGTTCAGGGTTACACAATCCATTTATGAGCAACCATGAGGCTACACTGGACCAGTTAGTGGGACGTGGTCCAATCATTCTTCCTGTTGCAAAGATGTTTTTCCAAAGATTCGGAATTAGTGCTTCAGATCTTCAGCAATGCTGGTGTGCTGGAGATTCTGTCGGCGCAGAACTGTGCTTAGCTAAGTCAACAAAGAGCAGGAGGAAGACAATCACTCAACAGATCTGAGCCAAACAGATCTGAGATTCGATCAAGAGGATTGGAGAGAGTTATCCGTTTGTTTTTTGGCTGAAGATTTCCATGAGGGAAATCAATTTTCAAGGGGAGAAACTACTATAGAGGGTTTCTAATCGCCAAGAAAACCAGATCCAACGTTTCTGTTGAGTATTGCAACAGAAAGAGGGAGAAGAGTATCTGTTCTGATAGATCTGAGCAGATGGCGCCATATGGACTGAGAGATCAGGATAGGTTGGACGACATGTCTAACTTCATTATCTGGAGGGCCAAGATCCTAACAGTCCTGGATGAGTATGGCCTCAAGGACCATGCAGAGAGATTTCTAGATGTGCCAACCGATGCAAATCCTCTAAATAAGTACAATGAAAGTAAAGTGTGGGCTTTTGATCATGGACGGAGTCAAAGACCACGTCGTGCCTCATATTGGCGGAAAGAATATGACAAATGAGATGTGGGTAGCATTGAACATGATGTATCAGGGAGGCTCTGTCCAAATAAGGATGCTTCTGGAGAATTAGATGCAGTTGTTCCAGATGCATAAGGGTGAGGAGATAGATCCCTTCCTCTTCAGACTTCAGACTATTCGGGATCAACTGATTTCCATGGGTACAAATCTAGATGAAGTGCTCCTAGTGAGGACTGCCCTGAATGCAGTCACTGAATAATGGGAAACGTTTTTCCAAAGAATTTTGGGTAGGGAAGCGTTACCATCATGGGAAGACATGTGGCTAATCCTCTGTCTAGAGGGAATCAGGAGATTCACCAAGAGGCAAAACAATGGAAGCGGATCAGCCAAAATGAAGAAAGAAGAGGAAGATGATGCAACCCTTGCATCAAAGGAATGAAGGCAACAAGAGAAGAAGAAGAGGGACCTATCCAAGGTCCGGTGGTTTAATTGTGGCGAACTTGGACACTTCACCAACACTTGTCCTAAGAAGAAGAACAAAGGAGCTTCTGATTCCAAGGCTGCAACAACAAAGGACGATGGCTATGATGATGATGTAGCCATGAGTGCTCATGTGCCTCGAGAGAAGAGGTGGGGCAACATGGATATGTAGAGAAGCTATAGAAGAGAGTGGCGGGATCCTTGAGTCAGCCCTACTCTTGGATCACATACGAGCTACAAGAGCCTTAAGGCGGTAGCGAGACAAGTCGGGAGATGGTTGAAGAAGGTCACAGTGAAGCAGAGGGAAGTGATGAAGAGTTGGAGAGGGAGAAGCATAATGCAGAGGCAGAAGCAGCATAAAGGAAACAACCTAGAGGTTGATGGGACTTCAACAACGCAGAGAAGCAGTGTTGTATCAGATCAACAACTCTAGGAGGATAGCGTAAATTAGCAGCCAAGGGAGCTTCAGTGATGGGATGCAACGTGAATTGTTTTTCAATGATTGGGAAAGAGTCTCTCTATTGCTTAATTCTTGGCAACTGAGTTGTAGGGAAACAATTAGTAGTGGCAGTGCTATGGGAAACATGCCGCAGCAAATTGAGAGGGAGCTGCAGTACATATGTGGCAGTGACATGGGCAGCAACATAGAGAGAAGCAATGCAGTGGATGGAGGGCAACATGCCAAGCATCATCAATGAAAATACCAACGGAAAAATCTTGTGATACATGGTGTGGATGTATTTCTAGAGCACACTCTGTGCTAATAGGGAGTGTTGAGATTTTGTGTATTTGGGGTAGCATCGGATGTGCTCTAGCCCTGAAACTTTATGGAGGGGCTAAGAAACACATCACCTCCAAAATCCAGAAAGAGTTTGGAGAAATTTAATATGGTGTTGAAGTTATTCAAATAATTAATTATTTTTAATGAGGACCCTAAGTCTAAACTTAGGAAATTAGAAAAATTAAAGTGAATTAATTAAACACATGTGTTGAAATGTTCTAAGTGACGTAGATCAAGCAATATTTTAATCTCAACCATTTATAAATGATTTAATCTCAACCGTTGATGTGTTCAACGAAAAATTATAAGAGAAAGGCTTGAGGGTTAGTTGGAGACACACACATAGAGGCAGAGCTGAGAAAATGAGGTGGAATTCTAGGGCAGGGTTTGCTAAGAATTTCTAGAGGATTTTTCTGCGGTGAGAGGTAGTATTGGCTGAGGGGATGATCTGATCCCGGAGCCAAGAGTTAACAAGAGGCAGAGGAGCATCTTTCAGAGTCAATGTAGAGGAGAAAGGGAAACAACAACAATAGTTACGCAACACAACTTCAGCCGCTATGCAGGCCTAGGAGGGGTAGTGCTGCAGTTTTAAAGGGATTCCAGAGTTACGTAGAGGCCTCCAGAGGAAGTGTAAGGAATGCGTCACCAACCCCCTTAATTATCGCACCTATTCTCCATCTTACATACGTGAACCCCAAATCGACATTGTCATGTAATTTCTTCACATATTCCACCTGTTGGCTTCCATGTGATTGTGAAAATTCTTCATCTATATCTCTCATGATGCCTTTTCAATTGTATTCTCAACATGCTCATACTTTGAGCTATGTGTTTTTACTCATCTCTCTTCTATGTTTTTCCCTTTCTAAAGCTTCTTTTCACACAAAAAATGTTTAAAATAGCACCAAGGAGAGGTTTTACTAGGATTTTATCCCTTTTAGCCTAGTGAGCATATTAATGGACTTTTGTCTCAATGACATTTATGATTTAAATTAATTTCAAGGGTGAAAAAGTACTTAGAAGTGTTGTACCATGTACTTTTTCTAATATTAAAGTCACTTGTACTTTATAAAGTGACTTTATGTGTAAAGTACACAATGTACTTTTCTAATATTAAAGTGAGTTGAAAAATCACTATATGAGAAAAATAGAAAAGGTACACAACTTGAAAAATGTACTAGGATAATTTTAAGTGATGGGGCCAATGTATGAGGGGGGTCATTCGGGAGAAACGATCTCAACCACACATCTTGAGATTTGAAGATGAAATCTCAACCATTGGATCCTAGGTTTAGGAATTCAATCTTTTACAAGGAGACAAAAGGAGGAAAAAGGGAAATCATTCTTCACTTCACACTTGAGAGAGCATGAGGAGAAGAGAGTAGAGAAAAATTCAAGGATAAACTGCAGTAGAGAAAGGAGGGCTCAAATTCCAAGGAGGAGAGTTGAACTAGGTCATGATTTTCTAGGAGAAAGAGGCAACACAGAAATCGAAGAACAACATCTCAAATTTCAAGGAGAGGCTACATGAAAATAGAAGAACACATCAGAAAACTCACAACAAAAATTTTAAGGTAGCAGGCACGAATTTCCAGGGAGTTTGCAGCATTGTTCAGGCCCAAAATTTGAGGTAAGAATTTCAGGAATGATATTACAGGTAGCATGAATTTCGAGGTATTCAATTGTATTTTGGCATGGAAATCAAGGCACAAAAATCACTCTTATGCACATAAATAGAGGCAACAATTAGCACTGATTTTGAGGTATAATTTGGGCACATTTTTCGAGGAGATAGGCAAATATAAAGTGCTAAATGTATGGGCATGTAAATTTTATGGAAATATGATATTTCGATGGGCACAAATTTCCAAAATGAGTGGAATTAATGGTTAAAAAAAAAGGGAGATAATTACTATGTTTTATACAGTACTTATTCAAATTTTCTCAAGAAATAAAATCCTCCTTTGAAGACCAGTTTTCTCCAAGAGATTGTGGGGTTTTTATGGGGTCAGCTTGACCAAAAATAAGTGTCTCATATGTGTGAATGTTTGCCTAAATTTTGTATTAATTACCAACTGATAGGAAAGTGAAAAATAATATAAGTACTCTTTTAATTGCAGAATCCGGATTATCCACAGTATCATAAAACGATTGTCGACGTTTCGAATCCCAACGGGGATCCATCTTGTCGACGTTTTTAATGTTTGTAATATTTGCATACTGGAATTTATATCAGCATGAAAAAACATGTGGGTTGGGCCTAAAAAAACACATGCAAACTTGTAAATTGGGTTAAGGGTACAGATCATAAATTTTCTACATGGTATCAGAGCAAAGTCGAGGCTCAATTATTCAATTTCAGTCGATTGATAAAGAGGGAAACACGCATCTAAAGTCTTCAAACAATGAACCAATACCTTTGAAACTTTTCCATAAACCCAAAGACTTTAGTAGTTCAGAGGGAGGGAGGTTCTAGCTTCCAAATTTTCTCCATTTTGTTGGTTATGGGGTCATGGCTACTGGGTTGAGAGTAGAGGACATATTGGCGGGGGCTAAAGACTTTGGCCCATGGAAGGAGAGGATTATGCTTTTACTGGAGGAGGTGGAAGTGTGGGATGTTGTTGAAGCAACTGTGCAATCACACGTTGATCCAAATTAGTTGGTGGAGTTCTGTAATATTCCTAAAGTAGCATACAACTAATTGGAATATTAATTTTTCTCTTGTCATTTAGTTAGATGAATAAATGGGTAGGGAGGCCCATAAATCTCTTTAGTAGGCATAAAATTCCTCTTCATGTGAAAAGGAATCATAGTCATAGTTGGATAAAGCACACTCATGTGTGAACAGGGGCTAATGCATGTGGACAAGGTCAAGTTTGACCAAGTCAACAACGCTGGTATGGAGGGAGTGGATCATCAATAAGGGACATCGCAGTGTGAATGGAAGGAAGTTTCCATGATAGTGGAAACCCTAATGAGCGGGACCCAAGGTGAGAAGGCTCACATTGTTTATAAGGAGGGCAAGGCAACCATAGTGAGATATATTTATTGACTATTGATTTTGTGGTCTGCATGACTTCTTGCATTCTTTAGCTGTTTAGTTGAGTTTGCAGTGTTGTTTAGCACAGGGTGTTCCTGAGCGAGGATCCCACCTCTTCCCTTGAGGTAGCCTCTTGGAAGAGTCTTGTACTATCATTTCCACACATCCGAAATTCTGGCCAAGCGTCAGTCTTCAGCTACAACGCAGTTTCTATTCAGATTTGTGTTGTGTTGTAGGGTGTTGCAATGGAGGGTTGAGAAACCCACTTTCTGAGCTAGTTTTTCAGGGGATGAGGCATTCTTCTCATTAGGAGATCAACAAAGGATATGATTGAGCTTTATTTCACATCTTGGCACCAGACCAACCTATTCCCATCATCTACAATGCAAATTCCCTCTTTGACTACGTTATTTCAGTGAGCAATTGTAGTGGAGGTTTTAGTGCTTGATTTGGAGGGTGAGATCTTCAGTGTTAGGATATTCCTTTCACTTGGAGACTTTGTTGGAGGAGATCTATTCATTTCTTTACCAGTTCAGCCACCTCCTTCCAGTATTCAGTTTGCAGCTACAATTCAGCCCTAGGGCTGCATTTCGACATTTTGTACTTTTGGGTATTTCTGGAAATCCTTCTCGGGTTCTCTTGGAAATGTGTTTAGGAGTCTAGATATTCACTCCTAGCATTGTTTGAGCTATATCACAAAATATATATATTGATCTATCTTTATGAAACAGTTTATGCCCTAAAATTGCGCTGTCATGGCTCATGGCACTTGTATGGCAGTATTTCTCATGTATTAGCATATTTTCCTATTGGAGGCTTGTTTCCCATTGCTTGAGTGACTTGATCCTCAAGATCTTGTGCCTATTATTTGCTGATATACTTAATAAGATGGCTGTACATTTGTCTCATGTAATGGTGTGTTGATTTATTCACTGCTCTTTCCATTATTGTGTTCATATATTTTTTCTTTCCCATTTGGGAATATTATAGTGGTATCGGAGCATAATCTTGGCTCAGCCTGTGAGTTTTAGCCAATATGCTATAAGAAGATGAAGAGAAGAAAACAAGATATAAAATGATGGGAGGAATGAGCTTTGTCTCATCAATTTTTAGATATATGAAGAACCTCTCCAAGGAGTTCAAGCAGATGAAAGAGGAGAGATGCAATGAGACCTCAAAAGGGTTTCAAGAAGAGGAAGGTCCATTTACTTCCTATCAGTAGAAGAAAGAACTGATGTTGCAGAGAGCTCCAAAGAAATACACTATGTCCTTTTCTTTTGAGGAATACGACAAAAGGCATGGATATGGAGGACACTTAGATCATGAGATTCTAAGTGAATACCTTGCAGAATATAAGTCTCAACCTAGAGCTTTCAAGGAGAATCTAACTCTCCCATAGTCCATTCAGCTCAAAGAAGAAATGAGACCTTGCAATAGTAGATTCCTATTGCCTACATTTGATGGGCCATCCACATGTATAGCAAGAGATTGGGGAATGAAGTTGGATGCATTCTTCCTACTACATCTGGTAGTAGAAAGAGAAGTTGTTGAGATTTCAGCGCTACACCTTGAAGGTGAAGCAAAAATTTGGTGGTTCAACCATCTGAGTCATGCAACAGTGACTGCATATGCAGATTTTAATCAAAGGTTGATCAAAATTTTTGACAAGAAGAAATTAGAGGGGAAGAGGCCTTCACCACCACTTGTTGCAAGAGCACTTGCATCAGGAGAAAGAACCCTTGCATCTTTGCAAAGTGGTCTTGATCTCTTGACATATAGGGTCCCATGCACTATTCTAGAGATGCATGAGGAGGAGGAGACTTATACTAGCGCTGATGCAGCCATAGAGGAGCAGCCATCATCATCAGTAGTTGGGTAAGTCATCACATAGGAGGAAGGAACCCTTGTCGAAATACAATATATTCCCAAGCATAACCAAGGTATGGAAATATTTCCATTTCCTATTATTTCAGCACATTTTATGGAGAGTTGTGGGAATATGCCATTGCATGACCTAGGGTTAAGACACACTGCTGATTTGGAGCAGCAAACTATCACTGCACTGAGGAGCCTTGATTTTTTCAAGGAGGAGATGTACATTCATCCTAGTGTGTCATTGTTGAGCTGCACACAACTCTTGGGGTTAGAGTGTAGATTTTTGGAGGATAGGATGAGCATTGTCCTAAACAATCCAATGCATAGCTATATGTTCAGCATTGAGCATGAGCATGAGACAAAAAATGCACCATTATGGAGAGCAGTAATGCTGTCATTGAACAAAAGTGATGAGTTGGGGGCCCAACTATTATTAGAGAATTCTGATGACCATTATACTTGTGTGAGATTGGATGGGCAAATGATTGATGAGAGACATCTTATATTTCATTATTGTGATGGATATTTCTTGACGAATATTGCACAACTCAATGAGAAGACTTTGACTTCAGCATACTTGGATCCTTATGGATTCAACATGGTCATTGATGAGTGGTCTTCACTTGGAGATCTCCAAGAGATTGCATTTCAACATCCCATGAAATGCAAAGGTAGAAATCTGATTTGGGAGGATGGTATTCTCCATTGGAGGAGAACCAAGATGGAGCATGGTAGGAGACACCCATATTTCGATGAATGGGTGTGGATGGTGAGCCACTTGCATATATATGACATAGGGCAGCAGGAGGCATGGTTGTGTTGGATACTCTTGAAAGGGTTTGGCCATCATATGACATATCATTCTTCAAAGGGTATGTTGGTGGATGGAACTTGGCATGGCACTTGCATCATATGGCAACAAGGAGTTTGGGTGTATTGGGGTGATGTGATATATTCCATATCAACCATCATGTTGTTGCTCCATAGTTTATATGGTGATGGTGTGGGGAGGCAACAAGGGCTATTGTTGCTTTGGAAGTTCTTGGGAGACTATGGGCTGGTTTTCTCCCATACTTTGCATGATGTTGCAGGAGTAGGTGACGACACTATCATGGTGCAAAGGGGCTACTCCTTAGCCTTGGAGGATCAGGAGGTACTTCCACTTTGGAAGGAGTCTGCCATATATAGCAGCATTATGGTAGATGACTTTGACATTTTGCATGTCAAAAAATGGAGCTATGAGATGACCAGAGCCTTATTACAAAGGCCAAAAGTGATGTCACTTGGGAGCCTAGATTTGTTGATGGAGTGTTCCCAGGATCACTTCACAATGCACTTGATGGAAAATTAGGAGATGAGAGTGATGGAGTAGTGGATGGAGACATCTATTACCATGATATGATATTCTTGACTTGGATCTCCAAGCATAAGAATAATGCTTTGCATGCAGCACATGGTCCATTCCTTTTCATGGAGATATGTCATACCACTATGGAGGGCTCATTCATGGATCATATTATCATCCTACTCTCCGTACCTGGTAAGAATTGTATTTTTTCACTTATTGATTATCTAACACAATATTTTCATTCTCTTACCATCTTTATACAGTGCATTGCTCCATAAGAGGACAAGCCTCTATTCGGGCTTCATGGTCATTTTGGGACCAACATCTATGATGGAGATAGCCATTTATTGTATGGCTTTGGGCAAGAGTTGTAATGTTTCCTGTATGCTCAGTTGATATGCAATGCCATTTACTATTTACTAGTAGATGAGATGACATGCACAACCAACAAATTGTTTGGATACAACTTTCCATACTATGCTCTGAAACATCAGTTATCAAAACTGTGTTGTGACTACTTGGGAGACTGTTGGTACTTTCCAACACTAGATAAAACCTTCAGTACCTCTCTCATTTGGATTCCATATGAGATAATGTCATATTCATTTTATATGGGATGATCTGGGAAAGAACTAAAGAGTGGGAATTTGAGGATCCAATTGCCTTTTTGCTTCATGAGGGCAACATTATTGCAGCCCAAATTCAGCAGCATCTCTACACTTATCATAAGTGGAGAGAGAGACAACGTGGGGTATGCCATTAGGTCTATCAAGTTTAGAAATGCAACCCACCTTATTTGCAGGAGCCTAAGGTGGAGGAGATCTTTCATGAGTTACCATGGTGGAGGGTGACTCGTTTTGTATGGATGATAGCTTGGGGATAGAGGCTTCACATGGGAATGATAGTTTCCAATATATCTCAGATTCCATGCCTCAAGAAGGCCTCTAGAAAACACATTGTTGCCTCCATGGGTATTTTAATTCTTCATGATGATAGCTATTTGGGATGGTCACCAAAAGCTAACTTTCATACTTGGGAGGAGAAATTTGGAGATTTATTGATGAGACAAAATCTTGTTCCTTGGAGGAGTTTATCATATGAGGATGCTATAGGAGGGGGAGAGGAGGCTCTTTAGTTATATCCTTGCAGTTGATTGAGGACAAGCAACATTTGGGAGGGGAGGACTGTAATATTCCTAAATTAGCATACAATTATTTGGAATATTAATTTTGCTCTTGTCATTTAGTTAGATGAATAAATGGGTAGGGAGTCCCATAAATCTCTTTAGTAGGCATAAAATCCCTCTTGATGTGAAAATGGATCATATTCATAGCTAGATAAAGAACACTCATGTGTAAATAGGGGCTAATGCATGTGGACAAGGTCAAGTTTGACCAAGTCAACAACGCTGGTATGGAGGGAGTGGATCATCAATAAGAGACAACACGGTGTGAATGGAAGGAAGACTCCATGATAGTGGAAACCCTAATGAGTGGGACCCAAGGTGAGAAGGCTCACATTGTTTATAAGGAGGGAAAGGCAGCCATAGTGAGATATATTTATTGACTATTGATTTTGTGGTCTACATGACTTCTTGCATTCTTCAGCTGTTTAGTTGAGTTTGCAGTGTTGTTTAGCACATGGTCTTCTCGAGCGGGGATCCCACTTCTTCCCTTGAGGTAGCATCTTGGAAGAGTCTTGTACTATCATTTCCACACATCCGACATTTTGGCCAAGCTTCAGTGTTCAACTACAATGCAGTTTCTGTTCAGATTTATGCTGTGTTGTAGGGTGTTGCAGTGGAGGGTTGAGAAACCCACTTTCTGAGCTAGTTTTTCAGAGGAGGAAGCATTCTTCTCATTGGGAGCTCAGAAAAGGAGATTATTGAGCTTTCTTTCACATCTTGGCACCAGGCCAAACTATTCCCATCATCTACAGCGTAGATTCCCTCTTTGACTGCATTATTTCAGTGAGCAATTGTAGTGGAGGTTTCAGTGCTTGATTTGGAGGGTGAGATCTTCAGTGTTAGGATCAGCCTTTCACTTGGAGACTTTTTTGGAGGAGATATATTCATTTCTCTATCATTTCAGCCACCTTATTCCAGTATTCACTTTGTAGCTGCAATTCAGCCCTAGGGCTGCATTCCGAAATTTTGTACTTTTGGGTATTTCCAGAAATCCTTCCCGGGTTCTCTTGGAAATGTGTTTAGGAGTCTAGATATTCACTCCTAGAATTGTTTGAGCTATATCACAACAGATCTATGTTTATCTATCTTTATGCAGCAGTTTATGCCCTAAAACTGCGTTGTCATGGCTCATGGTACTTGTATGGCAATATTTCTCATGTATTAGCATATTTTCCTATAGGAGGCTTGTTTCCCATTGCTTGAGTGACTTGATCCTCAAGATCCTATGCCTATTATTTGCTGATATGCATAATAAGATGGCTATACATTTGTCTCATGTAATGGTGTATTGATTTATTCACTGCTCTTTCCATTATTGTGTTCATATATTGTTGCTTTCCCATTTAGGAATATTACAAGTTCAACAAGAATAATGCGAAGGAAAAGAGGATCTTTCTAGATGCCATAAAAGACCATTTATTCCCTCATGTTTCAGGGATGAGGTATGCATATCAGATGTGGGATTCCTTTGTCTGTTTGCACCAGAGTTGTAATGAGAACATGAAGATGGTGTTGAGAAAAAACTACGCAACACGAAGATAACCAAGATCGACAGTGTCACCTATTTCCTCACCAAAGTCTCAAAGGTGAAGGATGAGTTAGCTGACATTGGAGAGGTTGTTCTGGGGGAGAAATTGGTTAGTATTTCCTTAGATGGGTTCACTGATAAGTGGGATGGATTTATGCACGTCTTGGTGGCCAGAGAGAAATTTCCTAGTTGGAGGAGGATGTAGGACGATATCATCCATGGGGAGATCAGGAGTGTAAAGGGGGGAAACAAGAGTGGTGGTGGAGGTGAAGAGGACAATGTTGCTCTTGTGGTAAAGGGAAAGAAGGGCAGGAAGGGAAAGAAGATCAAGAAGGGGTCTTCTAGTGGAGCAAAGCAGGAGAAGGAAAAACAAAAGGCTAAGGAGAAGGACATGAGCAAAGTGAAATGATTTTCTTGTGGGAAGATGAGTCAGTATGATATACAATGTCCCAACAAGAAGGGTAATAAGAAACAAGGAGTTGTAGATTTGTTGGCCGGATAAATCGATCTTGCGGACAAGACTGATCTCCCTAGTATCAGAAGATAGTATAGCAACAAACAGACAATTAAATCTATCTTTCTCTAGATATATCACGATTTATAAGTAAATGCTACAAAGGTGTTACGATCCTACCTTGATCCAACACTTGTTTGTAGTAGTCATCCTTCAGTCGCCCGAAAGAGTTATCTTCGAAGATCTGCAGTCACAAACAAACAAACATCAAATAAAACCTTCATAGCATATATTCATAAATCATATCTATTATGGTGATCAAGGAATCCATAAAATAAACAATCAGTTGATAGCTTATTGAGAAAAGCAAACTTATTTGTATTAACTTTGAAATAGTAGAAGAACCTTACAACCTTTTTAGCCTTGATGTTGAACAGGTCTTCCCGGGGTCCGAAGCAGGAATTTCCTTTACTCTGACAAGCCTTGCACTCTTCCAACCGAGATACATACAGGTATGTAATCTTTCCTCATAAAATCTCATCTAAAGGAGTCTAAGTTCCAACAGAACTTTACCTCAAATAACACTAAAGCTTGAACTCCTCCTTTGAGGCTGTCCAATGCCTCTTTTTATAGTGCAAAAGAGGAGGTTACAGTTCCACCTAGGAAGGGATAGAATCCTCCTTCAAAGGGAGAAGCTCCTCACATCAAGGGGTTAGCTCCTTAAGGCATGGGATACATGAACCTGAAAAGAGCGGATTTTCCACCGCAAGATTCCTTCCAGAGGCTTCTAGAAATGACTGAAAGTGAGATTTTTGAGTTTACTTGCACCTTTTTAATCTTTTACAGGGGTCCGCACTCTTAACATAGAGAAAGTGTGGTCAAGTACGCAAGAGATATGACCATTAGGTGCGAGACTGCAGGTAAGACAAAGAGAAAGTGCGATACTAGAGTTTTAGAGACTTTGAGAGCTTTTCTCTTACTTTTAAGGCTTGACATGAGGAATTGATGTTTTTAGACTTGCAAAGGAGGAAAGTATGAGTCATAATGAGCTCATACATATAGCATAATTTCAAAGTGACAATTTTCAATGCAATAGATTTCCCCCTAAAGTGCGAAGTCTGTAATAGATGAAGATAGAGTTTGTCATGTATGAAGAGTGAAGTACTTTATCATTTCAAGAATCATCCTGTGGACACCCTAGTCGGAACCTGTAAAAACATTCAATGCAAAATATAAATATGTAGACATATCATCGTTGAGGTAGGCATTCCCATACTCAGGTCAAAACTAACTAAAAAAATGACTTAAATTGTTCTGATACAGGAATGATTTTTCAATACATCAACAGTATAAACATGTGTAGACACAGTATGGACACAACCATCTGTTTATAAATAGTCCACTGTATAAATGAATAACAAAATTCCTCACAACCTGGATGGTAGAAACTAGATCCAAGGTCTTGATTTCCGCTTCTCGAACTAGTACGATTCTATCCATGTGAATGAATGCGTCGAAGTCGAACATGGTAGAAACCACTTGATTACCAGTCAATAATGTGAACTGTTAACAAGTGTGAGAGTAACCACTAGTAATGTCAATGGTCCTCAAAGTACTCAGTACAATCCATGAAATGTGAATGAATGAGCTGAAGTCGAACATATCACGGAATCATCCGATCGAAGGTCAATGATGCAACCTGTCATCGAAGGCGAGAAACCTACCATTGAGGCATGCAAATTTCAAGGTAATGACGATTTCTAGATCGACTTCCTAGATAATGAGCTGTCATCGATAGAAAGTGATCCGTCGTACGCAAGTCTACAACACGAAATCATAGATCAAGTTTTGAAGAAATATATTGGCAAGGACTGACTCAGGGATGGTCAAAATGGAAGAAAAATATTTTGCAGATGAATGGTTTGTTTGAACTGTCATCTTGAACACATAACGACACTGCAGATGGCTTGGTGAAAATTGACCCAAAGCTAATACCCAGAAACCGGCTGAAGACTTTCAATATGGTTTGATTAACTGTTAGGCAAAGGATTTTACCAACCCAGGTGAACAAAAGTGTCGTGTTCAAGAGTGGTTAACGATTTTCCGAATAATCAAAATGTAACAAACAGGTTCGTTTTTCTCTCTTTTCCCCCACCATTTCTGGCAAGTACCTCTTTATTTTTGACAAGCTTGAGGAGGATAACATTTTCTTGTTTATAAGTTCATCCTTCGGATGAGTCCAACTTAGTTTAAGATTCGAACCCTAAGAAGGAGTGGTTCGTTCCTGTTTAAAATTGAACAGGTCCTTTACTGTTAAGTTTTAACGAGTCCAGTATAGGAGAAACTTGGTGTTTTTCAATTTTAGGGAGTCAGAAGAAAAAACTTAAGAAAACTCCATGGGTGTACTTTTTCGTAAATTTAGTCTCTTGGGCCCGAAAAAGGATAAAATAATGCGGGAGAGAACTCTATTGACCGTAATTAGTCAACGTATACCTTTTTCGTAAATAGTCCATTTCAGTCCGTAAAAGGGGTAAACTTATACTGAAGGGATGATCATTCATTTACTTTAACGAGTTCGAATAATCAAGTACTCGGCAATATTTTCATGTTTAGAGAGTCTGAAAAGGGCTTAAAAGAGGACTCCAAGGTTTCGCTTTTTCAGTAAGTTTTAATGAGTTCGAAAAAGGGATAAAAATGTACTCATGGTTTTCACTTTTTCGTAAGTTTTAACGAGTTCGAAAAAGGGATAAAAATGTACTCCTGTGGCCGACTTTCAATTTAATTTACGAGTAGGAAAAGACGGAAAGAACTCGGCATTTTCATGTGTTTTACGAGAATGAAAGATAGAAAAATAATCTCGGGATTTTCATGAGTTTAATGAGTCTTGAAAATAACCGAAATTGACTCAAGATAGGTTTCATTTTTACAAAAGCTTGAAACAGAGAAAAACTATGCTTCAGATAGGTTTTAATGCCCCCTAAGCGTAATCTGTTAGAGCGCATGCCCCCCCAGCTTCATTTCATTCAACTAAATAGACTACTGGTAATTAATAGTTGGATGGAATGAAGGTTCATTTACGAGATCATATGAAAGAGCCGACCTAAAACTGTAAGAAAATTATGCAAAAACTGAAATAACTAACCTAAATATATGACTTAACATTTACGAGATCTAGTCAAAGACTCGACTCAATTAGGGGAGGATTTGTTTCATTTTTTAACGAGCTTGACACAGGAAAAGAACTATGCCCATGGCAACGTGTTTCATTTTTTAACGAGGTTGACATAGTAACAGGAACTATCCTCACCTAAATTTTTCATTTTTTAACAAAGTTTACACAGTAAAAGAACTGTCCTCAAATCTACTCTCTACAATCTACCTATTGATTCATTTTTTAATGAGGTTGACACAGGAAAAGAACTGTCCTCATACGTAATTCATTTTTTAAAGAGGTTGACTCAGTAATAGGAACTATCCTCTGACCAACTGATTCATTTTTTAACGAGGTTGACACAGTAAAAGGAATTATCCTCGTAAGAATCTGTTTCTTTTTGTAACGAGGTTGACACAGGAACAAGAACTTTCCTCTTGATCCACTGATTCATTTTTAACGAGGTTGACACAGTAAAAGGAATTATCCTCGGACCAACTGATTCATTTTTTAACGAGGTTGACAAAGTAAAAGGAACTATCCTCGTACTCACTGATTCATTTTTTAACGAGGTTGACACAGTAAAAGGAACTATCCTCGTTGACTTGATCATGGCTTCCAACTGGAAGAAACACATGTCAATGGACACACCTTGATCATGGCTTCCAAGAGGTCTTCATCAGAAGGAAGAATAGTTCTCTGGAAGGAACACATTTCAAGGGACTCAAAAGGGATAAGAACATCGCATTCAAATAATCCCATAGAGTTTTCCATGTCAATTACCGGATCTAAGTCATAGGAAGTCGAGCAAAAAGTGAGAGGCTCGCTTACATCGGTAACTGAAAACATGGGACTAGTTGCCACATAATTAACCCGTGGCGGGGTAGATACCACTTTCTTATTAGGAACATTTAGGGGTGTTGAATTATTGGTAGTCGAATCAAGACTAGGGAATGAAAGCTAGTCTACAGTCACAATATTTCCATTGTGAGGGAAATACATCATATGACAGCTTTCATCGCATAGACATAGTCTCGCCCAAGGAGTAAATTGAAATCCAAGGGGCCTCAAACTACCATAAGATCAATACCGACAGTTTTACCTTCCAAAGTAATAGAAAACTTAGGAAGGATCCCCAAAGGTTCACTAATGGTTCTGTTAAAAGCTTTCATATTCTGCGTAACAAGC
Source organism: Pinus albicaulis (assembly GCA_034641835.2). NCBI lineage: Eukaryota > Viridiplantae > Streptophyta > Pinopsida > Pinales > Pinaceae > Pinus > Pinus albicaulis. The sequence goes on from CM076571.1 coordinate 470,817,470, forward strand.
ACAAGCTGAGGGGAACCCAAATCTTTCCAAGCAGTTGAGGATAAAATAATAACAGAAGCACCTTCATATACATGTGTGCGGCATATGCTCCTACCACTAGCCTTCACAATGATTTGGAAAGGGATGGAGGAAGGAAGACGAGGTTCTGTCAGTCTATTCCAATCAAAGGAAAACAACTCAGTACTTGGAGGGGGTTCTATAGAAACAGGTGAAATGCCCCCTGGTGTAGAATAATCTGATGTAACAAGAAGAACCTGAGTGGTATGAAGTTCACTCTCTTCAGGGAGAGTGGGATCGACCAAATGATAAATTGAGTCGACCACTTGATCAACTAATGGATCATCAACCTGAGTGATATGAGTTTCACTCTCCAATGGAAGAGTGGGATTGACTGTACTTGGAATTAGATCAATCCCTCCGTCAGTTGACGGTAGGTTGGGAGAAAGTTGACGGTAACCAGTTGGAAGTTCTTGCTATAGAACAGTAAGGTTTTCCAACAATTTTGAGGCTTCATCCATGTCAGGGAAAATGTGAGTTTTATGACTCCCTTTGCACAACTTACAAGGAAACCTAACTTTACTCTTTTTTCTAGGAACCTGACTATCACTGGTTGATGGATCAACGTAAAGTTGATGAGATTTTTCTGACCATACTTCCAAGACCTTTGAAATACCAAGAAAATTGATAAGGAAGTGGTCACCCTTACAAAGCTTGCAAGGGTATTTTGGTTTACGATGCATGTTGGAGATTTACTCAACACTACTAACATCTACAGCCATGGTTGGTTGGTTGACTTCTTTCTTATCTTGCTTCTTCTTCTTCTTATTCTTTCCTTTCTTCTTCTTCTTAGTCACCTGGTTACTAGCGTCAAGGCTTTTACCAAGCGAAGAGGAAGAAAGGGAGGAAGACATATTGGGCGAAGAAGGTAAAGGGTCAACAGAAAGTTGGTGATGTTGAGATGGTGAACTCTGTTGAGGTGAAGCATCCGGTTGAGGTGGAAAAATTGGAGTATTCGGGGCCAACGAAGTTGAAAATAACCATATCGGTAAACCTATTGTAAATCTAGGTAATGACAATGTAGCCATATAAGGAGGACCAACATTTCCAAAGCAAGGAAAAGTACTAGGATTCTCTTTAAGAGGGGTTCCTTTCCGGAACAGTTGCCATTATATTCAACTTTAGTGAATTTTATTCACAATTTAAAACTAAAATTAACAATTCACAATTCACACCTAACAATTAAAATTCACAATTCACACCTATGGTTTCTAAAAGTAAAAACAAACAAATGAATACGCGCTATCAAATCTTGGAATCAAACCACACACAAACAAGAGATTCCCGCACTAAAAACACTAGTTGGTGATGAAATCCAACATCGTAGAATTTTAATGTAGAAATGGCGGTTTGAACAGCTACCCCGACAACCTGCTTAATGAAACAGACCGGTGCAAGTTTCTCCACTATTGCATCTCGAGTGAAGATAACCCTCCGGAGAGTCCAAGTGAGTCTAGCCGACGTCTGCTCCAGGTACAATGGGATCTTCCCTCCACCATCACCTTGGGAAAGAATCCTATAGATTATGGCCACTAAGGTCACCAACAGGAACAAATATACCTGGGGGAACAGTCTACGATCCGATACACACGCAAGGGAAGAGTAACAAAGCTCAATCCCCTTGAAGGCTCCTTGAAATAATCCAAGGTTTATCGACAAGTGACCCCAGGCTCCTCGACAATGGTCAATCTGAGGTTTACCATTGTCAATACGTGTATATCTGCTATCGTTCCCAATGAGGAAGGATTGATTACCCCACTGGTTCGGATATGATCTTGTGCTTGACTCCTTTAAGAGGAGCTTCCCAGAGCATACATGCAACAATTGGAAATTTTCCTACTGCAAGATCGAATAATTGTTTGTTTTAGTTGCTTTGGAAAGTTAACTACAACCTATTCCAAAGCACTAATCTTGAGCTATATTGGTGGAAAGAGCCCTAAAAATGTAAAAATTACTAGATGAATTTTAATTAAGCGCTATGTTATTTGGGCTGTTATTACTCAAACGATAAATGGATATGAAACCAATGGTGTTATGACCCGACCCAAAACTGAATGCAATCGAATATGATAATGTAATCTTTTCAATTCGATGAATCCTAACTAAAGTAAGGAGAGAGTTTCCATTCACTTCCAACAATGCAAAGATTGATAAATAAGAGAAAATATAACAAATTCTCTAATGCACTAATTTCATCAAGAAGAACTAATGCTAATCAATTCCATATTTTTTATTTTTGTGTTTTTAAAACAAGCATAAAAACATGTAAATTCAAATCAAAGAAATTAATCTAAATCTATGATTGATTTTTTCAAAATGTAAACTATGCACAATTCACTTGAAAAGTATGCAAATGTAATCTATGCACATTTTTCATTCATATTCTGAAAATGAGAATTCTAACTATGCAAATGTGATCTATGCAAGAGAATTCTCAAATACAAGATGATTATAATGTAATCTAAGAACCAATCAAGTGTAAGTAAATAAAATTGGGTGAGAGTTCCAAAGATCAAAAATAAAAATACTCAAAGGCGATTAACTCTCATACACAAATTAGCCCCCCTAGTGCAAAAACAAAAGCAAAAAGATGCAAAATTGTGAAAAAAATGAGACAAACCTCCAAGTAATGAAAAAAGGAAATCAAATTGAGAATTTCTAAAAAAAGAGACTCAAAACACCCAATTAACTTAACGGAGTTTGATGAGATAAAAAATTGCTGAAAGAAACTCATAAACAAGGCTTTTTGACAGAAAAATACAGATCTGGGTAGATGCTAAGAATCCTAAATTAAATCTAAACTCAAACTGGAAGGAGAAATATTAAGTTTTTCAAAAATTTTAACAAGGTCTGTAGGCTCCAGAGGCAATAGGTGCGGTCTCGCACTGGTTACTCAAGGAAAGTGCAGAGATGCCCACACTGTGTGTGAAGACAAAGTGCGGTCCCCAGAAAAGTTCAAGAAAAACACAAAAGACTTCAAAACTTTTGAAAGCAAAGTAAAAATAAGCTACCCAAGCTAGTATACATCAATAAAAAACCAGAAAAAACCATTTTCTCAAGTCAAAATAAAAGAAAAACCAAAAATCAAATTCCTTTCCCTAGTGGAGTCGCCAATTTGTTGGCCGGATAAATCGATCTTGCGGACAAGACCGACCTCCGTAGTATCAGAAGATAGTCTAGCAACAAACAGACAATTAAATCTATCTTTCTCTAGATATATCACGATTTATAATTAAATGCTACAAAAGTGTTACGATCCTACCTTGATCCAACGCTTGTTTGTAGTAGTCGTCCTTCAGTCGCCCGAAAGAGTTATCTTCGAAGATCTGCAATCACAAACAAACAAACATCAAATAGCACCTGCATAGCATATATTCATAAATTATATCTATTATGGTGATCAAGGAATCCATAAAATAAACAATCAGTTGATAGCTTATTGAGAAAAACAAACTTATTTGTATTAACTTTGAAATAGTAGAAGAACCTTACAACCTTTTCAGCCTTGATGTTGAACGGGTCTTCCCGGGGTCCGAAGCATGAATTTCCTTTACTCTGACAAGCCTTGCACTTTTCCAACCGAGATACATACAAGTATGTAATCTTTCCTCATAAAATCTTAGCTAAAGGAGTCTAAGTTCCAATAGCACTTTACCTCAAATAACATTAAAGCTTCAACTCCTCCTTTGAGGCTGCCCAATGCCTATTTTTATAGCGCAAAAGAGGAGGTTACAATTCCACCTATGAGGGATAGAATCCTCCTTTAAAGGGATAATCTCCTCACATCAAGGGGTTAGCTCCTTAAGGCATGGGATACATGAACCTGAAAAGAGCGGATTTGCCACCGCAAGGTTCCTTCTAGAGGCTTCTAGAAATGACTGAAAGTGAGATTTTTGAGTTTACTTGCGCCTTTTTAATCTTTTTATATGGGTCCGCACTCTTAACATAGAGAAAGTGCGGTCAGGTACGTAGGAGATATGACCATTAGGTGCGGGACCGTAGGTAAGACAAAGAGAAGGTGTGATACCAGAGTTTTAGAGACTTTGAAAACTTTTCTCTTATTTTTAAGGCTTGCCATGAGGAACTGAAGTTTTTAGACTTGCAAAGGAGGAAAGTATGAGATATAATGAGCTCATAGAGATAGCAGAATGTCAAGGTGACAATTTTCAATGCAACAAGATTCAACGTATGTGGATGATATCGTGGCTATTTTTTATTTAGAGTGTGATTTGGTGGTGAGTTTAGCCACTCATGTCACATCATCCCGTGCATAGTGAATAAACAGTAGAAAATCCTGCCATATGACTAGAGTTAGAGAGCACTTCACGAGCCTTTTGGAGGATGATATTGACTTGGAGGTTGTGCTTTGCGAAAAATCCAAATTCAAAGCAACAGGGATGTGGACAGTTTCATTTCATAGGGAGTCATCACCTCCTCTGAAGGTGATAAATTTTCTTTATGTTGCAGGGTTGAAGAATATTTTGATACTAGTCTCTAGCTTGAAGGACATGGGGTATGAGGTACTATTCCAGAAGGGACGAGTGTTGATTTATCCTAGTGTATCTAGTATTGAGTCTGCTCGTGTGATTGGAGCTCACAATGGGAGATTATACAAACTTATGTTTCAGCCTCTTTGAGCTATGGTAGTGAAAAATAGAAGTAGTGAGTTATGTGAGCTATGGCACAAGAGTATGGCCCACTTGCACCATGGAGCTTTCAGTATGTTAAGGGATATGGTTATATGGTTTCCTAACTTCAACACAGAGCATCATGATGTGTGCAGGGGGTGTGATTTGGGAAAGTACACCAAGATACCTTTCTAGAGTAGTGACAATAGAGCTACAGGTATCCTTGATTTGATTCATGCAGACGTATGTGGTACTATGTCCCATGTTTAATTAAGTGGATATGAGTACTATGTGACCTTCAATAATGACCACTCTAGGAGGACCTAGATTTACTTCATGAAGACCAAGGATGAGGTCTTCCAAAGATTCCAAGAGTTTAAGGCTCTTGTGGAGAACCAGACAGGGAGGCAGATAAAGGTGTTGAGATCAGACAATGAGGGTGAGTACACTTATGTGGATATGAGGGATTTTGTGGGAGTGTTTGCATCAAGAGGTAGCTCATTGTGCCTTACAACCCTCAACAGAATGGGGTGGCAGAAAGGAATAGGACCATTGTGGGTGCTGCTAAAGCGATGTTGCATGATCAGAGTTTACCTTTATTCTTTTGGGTTGAGGCGTGTAACAATGTTGTTTATTTGTAGAGTAGGAGCCCACACAGAGTCTTCGGAAGAAATAATCTTGATGAGGTGTATACAAGGAAGAAGCTGAAAGTTGGGCACATCGGGATATTTGGGTGCCTTATATATTCACACATCCATAAGGAGAAGAGGACGTAGTTGGAACCCACTTCAAGGAGGGGTATCCTAGTGGGTTATAGTGAGACTAATAGACCCTAATATATATATATATATATATATATATATATATATATATATATATATATATATATATATATATATATATATATATATTCCTACACATATGAATATTTTCCTGAGGAGGGATGTGAAATTTGAGGAGGAGAGGGCTTTGAGGAGGTCTCAAGAGGTTGATCAGGTAGAGAATTAGGCTCCTTAGTAGGGTGCCACATTGCAGGTTTAAGGAGCATCAGGTGGTACATCAGGATTGTGATTTCACCTTCTTCAGGGGTGACACGTTCACAGAGTATAGGATCACCTAGTGCAGATTCATCATGCACAATTTCTCAAAGTTCAGGATCTCCTTTGGTTATTTCAAAGCCTTCCTCACCAAGATGAGAGGCACCAGTTCAATATTTTTCCATACCACCACAAGAGACTAATGCAGAGAAGAGGAAGCCAAGATGGCTTTGGGAGACCCTAAAGGAGGCTCAGGAGGCAGTGGGGATACCCAAGTGGTCATTGAGGGGGAGAAGACTACCAGAGAGGTTGGGTGGCTTTGTGGCAGATGTGTTAGATACATAGGCAAATAGTTTTGAGGAGGCCACTAGAAAACATATCTGAATAGATGCCATGGTCGAGGAGTATGCCTCTATCATGAAAAATGATGTCTGGTAGGTAGTGCCACGTCCCGATGGAAAGTCAATGGTGACTTCCAGGTGGATCTACAGGATCAAACATGTTGCAGATGGCACCGTGGAGAATTTCAAATCTCAGTTTATGGTACGGGGGTTGTCACAAGTAGAGGGGGTTGACTATGACGATACCTCTGCATCTGTTTCTCACTATACTTCCATTAGTAGTGATATCTATAGCAGCTAAGATGGGATAGAGGATTCACCAGATGAATGTGAAGATCACCTTTCTCAATGGTGTTATACAAGAGGAGGTGTACATTGAGCAACCCGAGGGCTTTGATTTGCATGGTAGAGAGTCTCATGTATGTAGGATGAAGAAACCCTTATATGGACTTAAGCAGACACTGAGGGCATGGTACAAGAGGATAGATGCCTACTTGCAGTAGATGGGTTTCCAGAAGAGCGATGCTGATCCAAACCTATACTTTATCTTAGTAGGTGACTATCCACTTATGCTGGTACTATATGTAGATGACTTGCTCATTATTGGGGAGGACAGACTCATCTAGCACTGCAAGAGATATCTTTCTTTAGAGTATGATATGACTGATATGGGGTTGATGCATTAATTTTTGGGTTTGGAGGTATGGCAGGAGGATGGGAACATCTTTGTGGGCCAAAACATGTATGCAGGAGATATCTTGAAGAAATTCTGTATGTATGGTTGCAGGCCTATGACTACTCCTATGATCTCCAATTAGAATAAGCTTAATGATGTTGATTCCAAGTCTATGGACCCCATTTTGTATCAACAAATTATTGGGTCATTGATGTATCTAGTAAACACTAGACCAAATATTTGTTTTATATACACATTGACTCAGTTTATGATGGAGCCTAGGAGAGTACATTGGGTGGCTGCAAAACATGTGTTGAGTTACTTACAGGGCACAATGGATTATGGTTTGGACTATGTCATATGTGATGGAATTATATTGATTGGTTGCACAAACTCAGATTGGGTTGACAGTGTTAGTGAATAGAAGAGTACTTCCGAATGTTTTTTCTCATTGGTCTTGGATGTTGTGTCATGGTTCAACAAGAAACAAAGGTCAATGGTATTGAGCAGCACAAAGGTAGTGTACATGGCAGTTGGTCAGGCAGGGTGTGAGGCATTATGGCTTCGCAATATGATTCATGCACTAACACATTTGGCCCAATTTCTAATGGCCAAAATGTCTCTCTTGTGACACATAGGCTTCCCAAGAGCGACACTTTGAGGCGGGGAAAAACGTGGTTTCCCTTAGAGTCGCAATTCCGACACTTCAATAAAGTGTTGGAAGAGCGACACATTTTCTGACGTTTCCAAACGGCCGTCGCTCTTCCGACGTTAGCAAGATTGTCGCGTTTCCGACGTTAGCTAGACCGCCGCTATTCCGACGTTAGCAGAAGCGTCACTCTATAGATGTTCCATAGCCGTATATTTTACGATGTTAGCCAGACCGTCACTATTCTGACGTTAGTAGAAGCGTCTCTCTACCAACGTTCAGTAACCGTCACTCTACCGACATTCCAAAATGTCTCTCTACCGACGTTCCATAACCGTCGCTCTTCCAACGTTTTTCAGGTATTGAAAATCATGTCGCTATTCCAACGTTTGTGACTTTTAGTCACTCTACTGACATCTTGCAGACTTTGTCAGAAGTCCGACGTCTTGCAGAGTTTGTCACAAGTCCGACGGTTTAGAATTCATCCAACAACCATCGCTATTCCAACGTTTGTGACTTTTAGTCGCTCTAATGACATCGTGCAGAATTTTTCGGAAGTCCGACGTCTTGCAAATTTGGTCGCAAGTCTGACGGCTGTATGTGGATAGCAAGCGTCAGAAGACCGACAGAAAAAAAAAACGTATATGGAAAAAAATGGGTTAATGGTGAATACAGTAGGTTATCCCAATGATGGGTTAATGGTGAATACGGTAGTGAGGTCAAATCAAGGCTCATATATGAGGCTTTCCCAATGATGGGTCAATGATGGGTTAATGGTGAACACAACAAATATTAAGAAGTCAAATCATCATTAGAATATGCTCATTATCTTCTGGATAGTCTTTAATAATTACAAATACTATAAACATCCACTAGATATAGACATGTTTCTTCAAATCTGTATGGCCTCGGAGTTGCTAAACTCGTCTAAATAATTTCTAAATGATTTTACACTGAAAAATGCTAATTCGATGCTTGTAATATCCCTTGAAAGGTGTTCTTCATGTAATTGAGTTTTTTGCTGCTCGAAAAAGGACAGAGGACACCTCAATTTTGAATTCTAACCAGTTCATGGTCTTGATGTCATATATATAGCCTGAATCATATTTTTTTCATGCCACATAAGGATATATTTATTTACAAATGAAGCACAACTCAGAAGTATTCATGGAAGAAAATTGTAAGTATCCTCTATGTGTGGAGAAATACTGCCAAAAAGTATGCTTTGTTGCTGCTTCTTATACAGTTTCCCTCACTGCTAGCTTTAGTCATATTAAATAACCTTACTCAGTTCTTGATAGATCCTGAATAAGATGCACAAGGTTTATATATGTATATGCACTCTTCCAATAACAAAATATAGGTCAGCCCTAATGTATGCTGAGGTAGGTTAGCCTTCCCTTTATGATTAGATCAACAAATACGAATCTCTAGAATTTCTTGTGTTATGGTGTATCCTGAGCGCAAGATTACAAGACTTTCATGCATAGGATGAAATTTTCTCTTATAAAAACTGAATCCATTGCTAGTTTTCTGCTCTTACACATTTGATGCCATACCCATTTGTTCATGATAAAGGTACTTTCCTCATTGCGCCTAAACAAATATGGAAAAAAAAAGGGGTGCAGTCTTCCAGCTCCAGGAATACGTCCAACGATATCAGAGCATCTCAAGGAATGTGTACTATGATGGCAGATGACCTTGATAGGTACTTGTTTTCACCTAATGATTTACTTCCTCTTATAATTTGTCAAGGATGGAATAAGTTGGATCAAAGAACCAAATTTTAAGCCTATTTTAGACTTGTACAGGTCGGCTCTAGATATATATAGGTTAGCTACTCCACTAAAGATATGCCAGCCTCCTCAAAAGACATGTAAATTCAATAGGTTAAAATGAGTATAAATAGAGGCTAGACTTTCCTCCATTTTTTCCTTCATTCATTGAAGAAATAAGTAGAAGACAAGAAAAAAAATTATGAAGACAAGGAATCAGGACGAAGATCATAAACCAAACTCTTCTATGGCATATCTCCTAAAGGACTAAACTTATATGTGATCCATCTATGTACTAAAGACACCAAAGCCTTTGTGATTCATCTCTTAGGAAATATAGGACCAAAATTATGAAGTAATTTCTACGCAAAGTAATTGAAATTTTTTTGTGCAAGGAAATAAATGTATCTCTATGGAAAGGGGCCAAGAACTTATGGATTATGTCTAAGAAATCAGACCGAAAATTTGTGAGAAAGAGTTGAGTTCTTGAAGTTGAATTTCTGTGTGAAAATTATTGCATTACTTATGGAAGAGGATCCTACATTCTTTGTTTTATTAATATTGTCACCATATTAAGAAGGGACTACTAGTTTTATTTACTCTTTTTGTTAGGGTGGTAGAGCCTCATTAATGTGCACTTATATGTTCCCAAAGATTGTCGAATCTCAGTTTATGAACATGAGTGCAAGGTAGGGGACAGAGTGAAGAGCTAGTTCAACGAAGGAATTTAGGAGCTGATAAATTGGAGATTGGATACTAAGTGATTTTAGGAGTGAAATATATTGTTATATAAGCATACATTCTTGGAGAATTCATAGAAGACCTTGTTTAAAGCATTGATGAAGATCTTGTTGAATACTTGAAGCCCTGTTGAAGAAGCCTCACTTAAGCAGAATTGAAATCCATTGAAGTAGCCTCTTGGCAACAGATCTTAATAACCCTTTTTGGAGTAGTAAAATGTATCTATGATAAATCTCTTGATGATGAGAAACCTGACCTATAACAATCTGAGACAGAATGTGGGATATGATTTGTAGCGGATCTTGTATATTTTGGAGCAGACTTTGGAGACTAATTGAAATAGATTAGATTATTGACCTAAGTACATTGGAAGATATGTCAAACATACCATTGAATACTTATGAATAAATCCATTGAAGCTTATTTGAAGTATATTGGAGGCAATCTATACCACCTATAGAAGAATTTGTTGAAGTAAATCTTGGAGCGGTATGTGAGGCAATTAGAGTAGTATTGGAGACATTCTTGAAGCATTGGTAAAGTATTGTTGAAGAGATATTTCAAATATTGTTGTAGAAGCTTCTGGAATACTTGAAGCCATATTGAATCCACCTTAAAGGATTGAAACATGAAGAGAGAGTTGGATCCTTAGAGGATTGGAGTCCTCATATAATATTGGAGCCTTCTAGGAAACTAGGTTGGAGCCTGGATTGTCTTTGAGGATTGGATTCTTCATAAGAGTTTGGAGCCTCATTGAGAAAAATTTGGATCTTGGATTGATTTTTTAGTATTGGAGTCCTCATACGAGGTTGGAGCCTTGTTGAGATCAAGGTTTGAGCCTTGAAGGAATTTTATTGAACAGGTTGGACCTTGATTTTTTGTAAGAGGATCAGAGTCATCATCAGTTACATTAATGACAAAGGGGGATATTGTTGAGATGTCGTCATTATTTTCGTTTATGACCCAATTGAATTTGGCTTCTTGAGCTTACCTGCAGTGAGGTTTCCACCTGGATCGAACATTACGCATGGAACATTAGGGGACTTTTGATGTCTACAATGGGCCTCCAAAGGAAAATGTACAATCAAAATTCACTTTATGAGAACCAATCACATTTTATGGGATGAAATCATCCCTAATGGTTGAGGTGGCATTGCTTAAGTTAAAGGTACTTACTTGTCACATTCTAAATGGTGGATAAAAACTCATGGTTAACCATGGTAGTGCTCTAAGTATCTTTAAAGTCAAAGTAAGGTACTCATAATAATGTCATTTTACACTTTTTGAATAAAAATATATTATTGTCATTTCATATTTCTTGAAAGAAGCAATGCATATCCCTATACATTTATTATATTATATCATATTATATTATTTTTATATAGTATATTAATTACATGTTATTATACAATTTACATAAAATAAATTTTAATTAATAACATATAATATAATTAAGAATTTATAAATTTATATTTATATTTTATTTTAAGTTATTTAAGTACAAAGGACAAATGCATTAGTTGTTCAATGATAATGATTTTTTCTTGAAAAACTCATTCTTATTTATAGTCACATCAACACAATTTTTTTATTAAATTTATTTTGATACAAGTTTTGAATTGAATTTAACTATGGTTACATTGATTGTGGTGCAAAAAGTGAATTGAAAATTCATAAATATTATTTTATTGGTTTAGCTATTATTTTATTATTTCCTTAGGAGGCCCATTTTAGACCTCAAAATTCCCCTAATGCCATAACACCCCTGACATGCCAAATAGAAGGATTATCAATAAAAATTAAGAACATTTGTAACTAGTTTTTAATGAAAATTTGTATAAAAGACTTAAAGAGACGTTGTTGAAACATAAAAGTATATTTTGGATGCACTATAACCATATTTGATCAAAGTGTTTGTTATAAATACCAACAAATTGCTTGGAGCTCACATATGTCAACAAATAAAAAATGTGGAATGTGATGGCAAATGAATTCATTGGGTACCTTTTTCCACCTAATGGTTTACTTTCTCTTACAATTGGTTAATGATGGAATATGCCAGATCAAAGAACCAAATTGAAGCCTATTTTAGACCTGTATAGGTTAGCTCCAACATAGGCAGGTTGGCTCCTCCACTAAAGATATATTCGCCTCCTCAAAAAGACATGATAGTTCAATAGGTTCGAACGAGTATAAATAGAGGTTGAACTTTCCTCCATTTCAGCCTTCACTCGTCCAAAAATTAAGTAGAAGATAGGAAAATAAAGTGAAAAGAAGACCATGAATAAGGACTAAGATTAGAAACAAGATTATTTTGTGGCATATCTCCTAAAGGATCGAAATTATCTGTGATCCATCTCTGTACTAAAAAGACCAAAGTCTTTGTGATTAATCTCTGAGGCATAAGACCAAAAGTATGAAGTAATTTCAGTGAAAATTAAGCGAAACAATTTTTTGCATGGAGATAAAGGTATCTCTAATGGGCCAAGACCCTGTGGATTATCTTTGAGAAAGTAGGCAAAAAATTTGTGAGAAAGAGCTCAGATCCTAAGGTTGAATTTACGTGTGAAAAAGTATTGACACATTTGCACTCCACCTCTCACTAGACATTTTCATTAACCACATGGTGCAGTTTGAATAAAAAATGCCATTATACAAGGAGATCACTTCCTAGTCCAGGTTGATCTTAATTCTTGGGGCATTAGCCTACAAAAATAACAACACAGTGCACAACTGTGTCATATAATTTGAGGTGTTAGATCAGAAAGAAATGTAATATTTCCACAATTAACTCTGTATAATTGTGCATATCATAATTCCCAACACAAGTAACTTCTCATCCTACAAAGACAAACATCTTCTCTACAGACAAAGTTAAAGCGTGATGACCCTTGTGAAGGTTTTATGCATAAACATCTATAACAACTCTTAGGGAAAATCATTTATTCAGTTTGCCATATTTCAATAACAGATTAGAAAATAGCATAGTATAAAATGCTAAGTAATTCAAGATTATCAAAGACACATATTATTTTCATTTATGACCCAATTGAATTTTGATTCTTGAGCTTACCTGCAGTGAGGTTTCCACTTAGATCCAACATTATGCATGGAACCATAACACCCCTGACATGCCAAACAAAAGGATTATCAAGAAAAATTAAGGAAATTTGTAACTTGTTTTGAATGAAAATTTGTACAAAGAATTAAAGAGATGTTGTTGAAACATAAAAGTATATTTTGGATGCACTATAACCATATTTTATCAAAGTGTTTGTTATAAATACCAACACATTGCTTGGAGCTCACATATGTCAACAAATAAAAAATGTGGAATGTGATGGCAAATGAATTCATTGGATACCTTTTTCCACCTAATGGTTTACTTTCTCTTACAATTTGTTAAGGATGGAATAAGCCAGATCAAAGAACCAAATTTGAAGCCTATTTTAGACCTGTATAGGTTAGCTCCAACATAGACAGGTTGGCTCCTCCACTAAAGATATATTCGCCTCCTCAAAAAGACATGATAGTTCAATAGGTTCGAACGAGTATAAATAGAGGTTGAACTTTCCTCCATTTCAACCTTCACTCGTCCAAAAATTAAGTAGAAGATAATAAAATAAAGTGAAAAGAAGACCATGAATAAGGACTAAGATTAGAAACAAGATTATTTTGTGGCATATCTCCTAAAGGATCGAAATTATCTGTGATCCATATCTGTACTAAAAAGACTGAAGACTTTGTGATTAATCTTTGAGGCATAAGACCAAAAGGATGAAGTAATTTCTGTGAAAATTAAGCGAAACAATTTTTTGCATGGAGGTAAAGGTATCTCTAATGGGCCAAGACCCTATGGATTATCTTTGAGAAATTAGACCAAAAATTTGTGAGAAAGAGCTCAGATCCTAAGGTTGAATTTACGTGTGAAAAAGTATTGACAAATTTGCACTCCACCTCTCACTGGACATTTTCATTAACCACATGGTGCAGTTTGAATACAAAATTCCAGTATACAAGGAGATCACTTCCTAGTGCAGGTTGATCTTAATTCTTGGGGCATTTCACTAGTTCCTTGATCTTTAGCTCTTTCCTTGGAATTCCTCATAACTTATGTTTATTAGAATGTGTTTCGACCATTGGTTCCTCTTCTTACCTCACACATTAGGGGGTGTTGTTACAACTCTATTTTCCACCCTTGAATCTCACTAAGGATAGATGCAATAGTTACACATGCCAATACCAGCCAACTACCACAACTATCATAAATACCAATCATCATTCTCTTAACTGCTACAGTGTTTAAACTCTGCAAGGTTAATTCGTACAATGTTTCTAAGAACAAGTGTACATAGACAATTTCAACTCGATCACTAGGACCAATCCACATACCAAACCTGGTCTAAAACATTATAACAAGTATATAACGGAAGTGATAGGAGAATATGACTTTGTTACTACATTGATCCACCTTGGGTGTAAAACTGACATGAAGAAAACAAGAGAAATAGTAGGGGAAAGCTGGCCACTTTTGTTAGATTTGAGTCCCTGTGGGAGTTAAGACAATACCTTTCTCTTACCAACCTGGTTAACTTCTCGTGGCTGGAAGTCTTGTATTCAACAAAGGTAGTTTGAATATTTGACGGTAGATATGTATTCAAAACCTTGAGAATTTCCTTCAAACAGTATAAAGAAGGATTTCCTCAAGATATGATTTTATTGTGCTACATTTGAAAGGCGTCGTGTAGGAATTGTGGCACAACATGCATTTGGACATCTGAGAAGCAACCATTGTTATGTAGTCTATTAATTCCTCTTCTTGTCACTTTGTTCCTGGACTAATTCTATGATGATATTGACTTAATTTCATGTGCTATGACATCTTTAAAATATAGCAAGTGTTAGTGTCTTTTCTATGAGTTACTAGGGAAAAGCTGACACAATTCGGTGAGTTCAGTTGGAGGTCCTTGTTCACTAATGAGTAATCCTTATATCCTATTTTTGCAGCTTCCATTGCCACTAACCCAACAAGGAGAGAGAGCATTAGAAATCAAATTAAATTTAAACCTATTGAATTAGCGAAGTACCAAAGAAAGTTGTTCTGCTTCAAATGCATTGATAATCGCCTGCTAGCATGCAAGTGATTTTGTGTTGCAAATAATGTTTTCAACTTGATTAGGTTGGTTTATGATTTTGAGGGTGAAGATGAGGCTATTTAAGATCACCTCACTGGTGCTAGTGACAAGTATCTCCTTTCCAGTTTAAGCCATCATGGGATTAGTTCAACCACAAATTATAACAACCTGATGCTATCATTATAAAATAATCGTAATAATCTTGATAACTGATTGATGTTAGTAGTGCTCACTACCTTTTTGATGTTTTTGTATTTTTGGATGGTGCTTATGGTAAAGATCATTTTAAAATTTGGGACATCATGTTGTTTTAGTAATATTGGTTGGTGAATTTGGCACAGTGAAGATTCCAATTTGGCACAAAATTTATGGACTGATAAGAGAGCCATGGAAAGTAATCATCCATAGGCATTTATTTCTCAATACAAAAACTAATATTAACCCATAAGTTTTATACATTGTTGATTTAAGGCAATATGAAGATAGTTCCAAGTCATAAACAATCAATTTCTTAGATTGAAATCAACATATACAGTGAGCGAATAAGGGTAATTGAATCTGGTTTGGAGGCTTAAGAATAAGTGAAAAATATCAGTTCTTAAGGTTGAAATGGACCAGCGTTGACCCCTTGAATTATGAGCTTAATTTATAGAGTACGACCAACTCTTAATCATTGTACAAACCCAACAACATTTATGGCTCCCCTTTTCTCCTAAATGACACCCTCTGCACACATGTAATTAAGGCATCTCCATAAGCCACACACAAATATTGCAATAACATCCAGAAGAGGTTAAATCAACCCACAATAATGCTACAGCTAGCAAGGAAATTTGTCTAGCAACTCGTCCTTAAACACAATGTCACTCTTAGGAGGTACAAACTTTAGCAAATGAGAAAAATATCAATCCTGCCTTTCAAAAACATGCCCATAAGACAAAGAAAAAATTCGAGCTCCCTTGTGACTGGTTATTGTAATTAATTTGTTACATAATTCGACCAGCTGAGTGTAAGAGTGAATATGGACCTCTTGAGTGGATAACTCGACCCCTTGGAAAAACTGAACTTGACCCATGGAACAAAGGATTTCAGCCTCTTTCACAATACTAAACTTGTTCTTCCTTGTGAAGAACTTGACCAAAAATGAATAAGAATGAACTCAACCCTAAATGCAATGTTCACTTCCTTTCTAAGAATTATTGAGAGGTTGGAGACTTAGAGTTTGATGTCGACAATCCTAGCTACATTGATCCACACTTGATGCTAATGCCCAACGATAGCCTTTCCAGCAACAAGGAAGCTCTTTGTACATAGAATTGTCAAATCAAGCACAAATTAACATATATGGTCATTGATAATGGAAACCAAAATAACCTTCCCTTGCTTCAATTGGAAAAAAAACAAAAGTTACCAACTTCAACTTATCTTAACTCCAATTAGCTTGGATTGGTCATAAATGCACATTATCTTGTGCTAATCACTCGACAATAGATTAGAATGTTGCTAGAGGATGGCAAGATTTTTCCAAATATTTTATATGTTCTTACAAAAAAATATGAGAAGACTTACAAAAATAAGATGATGATAAAAAGTGTAACTAAGTGCGTAAAGCAGGGGCTTCGAGGTTCAACCTTAGGAATGTTCCATCTTTCAATCATAGTATTACTTGGAGTTATTTCTATGGTGCATGTCAAATGTTGGGTGATTATGTTGCTGGTATTGTCCTTCATTACAGTTATGATCATTAATTCTAACTCAAGATTGGAACTAGCAGTGGTACTAATATTCGTGCAAGGTAAGTAGCCCTTTGGGCCCTATTAAAAGTTGATATGGTTAAAGGTGTTCAAAATCTTCAGGTTGTTGGAGACTCAAATTTGGTAATTATATTTTTAAAGTATATGTGACATTGGATAGTCTAGTTCTCTCTCACTGGTAGCACTAAGTTAAGGAACTCCAGGAAGCTTTTCATTCAATTTCTATTCAGCATGTTCACAGAGAATTTAATTCTCAGGCAGATCATCTTTCAAAGGATCCCATTGCAATTAGAAAATGGATTACGCATGGAGAATCAGAGGGAGGGTTTTGGTTTCAGATTTCCTAGA
The DNA here is from genome assembly GCA_034641835.2 of Pinus albicaulis. Lineage (NCBI taxonomy): Eukaryota > Viridiplantae > Streptophyta > Pinopsida > Pinales > Pinaceae > Pinus > Pinus albicaulis. The sequence goes on from CM076571.1 coordinate 470,834,611, forward strand.
AATATTGTTTTAAAAGAATTTTACAGGAAGTTTTAAGAAATTATTTTGGGTTGTCCGCAATGTTAGCACTATAGGTGGAAATCTTCTTTTGATGTTCAACGTTTATTAGAAATATGTTTTGCAGAATCTGATGATAATCTGGAAATTGTATGAAAGGAGATCTTATGCATAAGAAAAATCAATGTATACTTTAATTTCTACTTGAAATAACAGATGCCAAAAACACATTTGTTTTCTTGGAAGAAAAAAAACACAGAAATGAGGAAAATATTTTGTGGAAGAAGATATGAAATTTTCTATTGCTTTCCATTTTTGAACATCTTTTTTTTCATTTACAAACCTGGCTCCTTTCACCATGGTTCTTTGGATGACTATAAATACATACTTTTATAGGCATACTCTTTTTTCACTTTAGTTATTATTGGAAGAAGCAGAGTGGCTAGTCTTCTGGAAGAGCCAAACAAGGCATTTCTTTTCCAAGAAAATGGCCTTATACTCAATATTTCAAGTGTGAAATCAACATACACATCAAACCACCCATAGATGATCAAAAAATAAACAGTCCTAAGGCTTAACCATAGAAATATCAGTTAATTGAAGTTAGAGATGCAAGGGTTCTGCTAAATTTAGTAGTTTGGAAAAAAAAACCACATGTGAAGCAAAGGGGAAATCTCACTTTCTCTTAGTGTTGACTTAAGAAAATTCTCTAATTTTATTATATTCAAAATAGAAAATCTAGAAAATGTAATTGAGCATGCATGGATATTTTATCTCACTACGACTTCACTTCAGTGAGACAGTTTGACTCGAGTTTAAAAGTCCAGTTCGCTTGAGTTCTAGATGTCAGTTAGGCTTGATTTCGATGAGGCAGTTTGACTTCAGTTCAAGGAGCTAGTTTTCTTGATTTGAAGGGAAGTTCGATATTATAAAGAGAAGAGTGTAGACTTGGTGAATACATCATTATGCACTAGAAAGACTTTGTGTTCTGAGGTCAGAAAAATATTTCTAGATCAGTGTGTGAGGTCAGGGAGAGCGCATCACTTAAGGAGGTTGAGATACCTTGCGCAAGGAGGAAGTTCTATCTAGTGTTTTGTTAATTGTATGCTTATATATTTATGAATTTATTTTCTGATACAAATTCATTAGAATACTCAGTAAATTTGATCAGTGAATTTCGTAGTTCAGTTTTCTAATTCTTGCATCTCAGAACATTATTCAAATTAGCAGTTGGGTATTAGAAAAGTAACAAGATATGAATTTGTCCTATTACTACTTATTACATTCATCATAGGCTCCTAGAAGGTAGCCTTCAGTAAAAGGACTCATTCATCCTGTTGTTTTCAAAAAGGGTCCAATACATTAACAATAAACAAAATTAGAGTTTTTTTAATGAACTTCAACTGGAAAAGTGGCCCTGCATCAATACAGGACTCTCTCAGAAACTGAGACCTATGAAAATTCCCTGATATCCTACTTTGGATTTTGACCCTCATGCATAATAAATATTTTTTTAGGTAAATGATCAACTAGGGAGTTGAAGTCTTAACAAACATAAAAAATGAAACTTCATCAAAGAACCTCTTAACCTCCTGCACTTGGGTCATTATAGGTTCTAAGGTCAGATTTTCAATTTTGTATTAATTTTTTTCCCAGTTCTCCATTATTTTCAAATCTCCGAAGACTTTCAAATTCTTTAAGCCTTTAGCTACAATTGTTTTAAAGAGGAGCCACATGGAAAATAGCTTAGCCCTATTATATGTACCATTTCCAGCAGCTAGTTTCAGACTGAAAAATGAGATTGATTGAGGACTATCACCCATGCTATGATTTTATCTAATTCAGGAGTTATGGGCATGGGGTAAGTTCACATGGAAGTTGCAAAAGGTCATTTTTTAGTTAGTAGATTAGAAATATCTCCTAATATGGACATGGTTGGGTATATGGAAAATCCATAAGCCATTATGAGTTTACCATCGCCATTTAGGTCACCATCTGCTATATGGAGTATGTCAACTCCCATTCATGAGGGGGTTCAACAAACCAATGTTTCAAGGAACCTTTACACTCTCCTAAAATAACTCCATCAAGGCATATATCTCTAACCCATGACCTGAAATGTGTGTAATGGAAAGAAAAACGTATTGAACTTCTTGCAGTCCATCATTACCCTGGGTAAATCCTCAAGAAAAGTCTAATTCTAAATTGTCATTTTGTCCCTTTGTTGTGTCCAAACCTATTCATGGAACCATTAATGGTCGGAGCTTGTTAGCACTTTTTGTGCCTTATAAAATTATCAGAATTTTGACTTCTTTTGTTTCTTAGTCTATGAATAGAACTACTATTTCTTGGGTTGGCACTAATGATAAGATAGATTCCCAAAATGGTGGCATAGGAATTTAAGGAAAGTTGAGCATTGAGCATAGACAAAAAAAGAAGAGGAATTGTTGTATAATAGAAGAAATTGTTGAAACTATCAGGTTGCCTTTTAGAAGGTTGACAATGGCTACCTCTAGTGGTTCTATACCTTTGCCTACATCTCATGTGGTAGTTTTTTAGGGGTCAATGGTTGTTGTTCGGGATAGTCATGATGTTGAAATTTCAAATTATTTCTTGACCATAGGTTCAAGTATGCCATTTGTAAATTTTCCTTCTTATTATCAAATCATATGAAGAAGAGGGGGAGAGCACATATTTAGTTCTACTGAAGAAACAATAATTTGTATAGAGCATGCTAGATTATATTCTGAAGAGGCTGATTCTTTCCCAACAACTGCAGTCAAACACAATCAGTTCATTCTGAGCCATATAATTTCTCAAAGAGACTCTAGAGTGAGTCCTGATTATGAAGCAAGGCCTGCATCCTCTGTCACTGCAACATTTGTACCTGTTGCAGTAACAAAAGTAGCAAAAACAACAACAAAGGTTGCACATGAAGCTGCTCTAAGCTGGGCATGAGATAAGTTCACATGGCAGTTGCAAAAGGTAATTTTTTAGTTAGTAGATTAGAAATCTCTCCTAATATTGACATGGTTGGGTATATGGACAATCCATAAGCCATTATGAGTTTACCATCTCCATTTAGGTCACCATCTCCTATATGGAGTATGTCAACTCCCATGCACGAGGGGGTTCAACAAACCAATGTTTCAAGGAACATTTACACTCTCCTAAAATAAATCCATCAAGGCATATATCTCTAACCCCATGAACTGAAATGTTAGTAATGGAAAGAAAAAACATATTTAACTTCTTGCAGTCCATCATTACCCTGGGTAAATCCTCAAGAAAATTCTAATTATAAATTGTCATTTTGTCCCTTTGTTTTCACATGCCTGTCACCAATAACATGCTTCTTGTTCAGAAAAGAGGATGATGTACTCTTGAACTACTTGAATGAATATAGATCGAAAATTGAACCAACGTGACAAGTATTTTTAAAGAGAAAGATGATAAATTGGTGAATCCTTACCATTTTGTGGGTTGACAAAGGTCGGTTGCACCTGATTTCCTGGTCGAGCCAATAGTTGTCTTTACTTAGTGGTTGGTGGTTGAACCAACGGGTCCCCTGCTAAACCCTTGAACCAACGTCTTCTCAGCTAAACCCCTGAACCAACATCTTCTCAGCTATTGTCTCAACGATTCTACAATGTGATTGTAGTCATCGGGCATTGCTGGAAAAAAAAACAGTAAGGTAATTAGGCTAAGCATTGTTGGAAAAAATGTGGTAAGGTAATTAGGTAAGAATTTTTGGAAAAAATGCAGTAAGGTAATTAGGCTAAGCATTGTTGGAATTTAAAAAATGGCGGTATTTAGGCAAAGCTAGGGGTATCAAATTCCATAAGGTAACTTACATTTCACCAAATGAAATTTCAAATCAATACTTATTTGCATATGTATGCTTCGCTTCATAAAGCTTCCACAAGTAAAAGTTTCAATTTAATGCTTACATCGAACACACCTATCCACACTCTTGATTCGATGAGTGTGTGACGAGTCTCCTTTTCTTAGCAGTTGTTTTCCATTTTGGGTCTAGACAATCCCCCTCCTCAGGTGATCTACCTGATCAATGTAACACCCTTACATTAAATATGATCTCTATAAACACTTTTGTGTAATGGAGCATCTCATCATAATTTTAGATTGCTTGCATGGAAACTCGGTGTGGTTAATATAATAAAATTATTACTAGTAAAAGTTCATTCATGTTCCTATAATTATATTGAGGCATGGACATGTGTTACTATTCATTGTGCATCAATGGTTTAATCATCTATTAATGCTAAGTTAAAGAATAATTCTTTAAAATAATTAATGTCAATTGATTACTTATGAATTAGTAAATTTAATTAAAACTTACTAATTAGACTACAATGTTAATTGATTAATTACTTAATTTTTTATGTTATATTTATCAACATACACGTAATAAAACATTTAAGTGACTCTTAAAAACCTAAGGAAGAGGCACACAAGTTAGAGTCTAAGCAAGTTAGCCATTAATGCATGGCAGTGTCATCTATGTTTCGTTCCCTAAAAGGGTAACTTGTTGGGTAATGAAATGCAAGGGAGGGGTAAGAGTGCCCTCTCAGTCACATTTGGAGGAAACCCCAAAAAAAATTAAATACAAGAGATGAGGAGAGTAGGGGGTCCAAAATTTTTGGTGCTGAAGAGAATCTCAAGAAGTAAACCTATGCAAGAACATTACACGAGGGAATTACACCAAATAGTGGCTCCTCCTTCATTAGTTTTATTTTCCCATATATAACAAAGCTTGAGCATGAACAACGAGTGATTGAACATACAAGTGGTTGCTTAGATTGATAAACCATGGTGCTTGCTGCTACTGATAAACCATTGTGCTTTTCTGTTGAAAAATGCAACAAGAAATTCTTAATTTTATTTTCTGTTGATTATATTGAGAAAATTCGAATTTCGACATCAATCAAGGGGGGTCTGAAGGGCAGTATATGATGCTATTATGCATATGTGGTTAAAAAAAAAGGCCCCCTTTCATTTTCATTAAGTGTTCCTGATACAAAATCCATATTATAGTCGAGGCCCTAAAAATTAGATGAATTCCAAGTACATTGAATGTATTGTCTATAAATAACCTTTCTAAAAACTGGACACAAACATACAATGATGTCATTTATAATATTGGTGGTGTAAATCACTTGATGAATTGTGTTACAACCTTAATCGCTAGAGAGGCCTTGTCCTTTTTAGTGATCTATTCATTTCCAACTCCTTGTGTGAGAGAGCACTACAAGATCCATTTGAACTTGAAGTGTGGATATTGTGAGTGATTCAAATATAGGCTTGGAAAATTATCTATTTTTTCTATGTTTGGTATACATGGTAATAATGGCATTACCCACAAACACATGATACCCTCTTAAACAATACCTAGTTATCTAAAAATCAAATGTTTCCAATATGCTCAATTAGAGGTGAAGGATTCTCCTAGGAGGTAAATATGTTGGTTTGGGGTGTTATTTTCAGCCTCAGATACTTAGTGGTTAAGGGCTTCAAGGGTAAAGGGTTAAGTTCCAAGGGATTTAGGGTCAGACAATTTAGTGGTTAAGGTCTTAATATTTAGGGGATTTAGGTGTTTAAGGGATTAGAAGTTAATTAAGGTGTTTAAGGGTGAAGGATTAGGGGTTAAGGGTCACAGGTTAAGAGGATAAAAAGTTATGTCTTACAAAGTTCATGGATTATAGCTGGTTAGGGGTTATTTTCTTAATATTGAATGAGTCAAGGGGTTTATGGGTTATGAGTTATGAGTGTAGGGGTTAAGGGATTATGGATTGGGGGTTAAGGGGATATGGAATTCAATGGCTATGGGTTAAGGGTTTATGGTTTGTGATCACTGGACTCCTAAGCCATGACTTATCACCAATATTGGGGGTTCCGCTATCGATTGTTCTCGCTACCTTCCCTCTAGGTCCCCTAGCCCCTTATATGAAATTAGGTCCTAATCCCCCTTCTCAGTCTCTAATGCTAGGATTATAGATCATAGTTAACCATGCTTGCACCTCTAAATTATACCCATCCATGCAACCCTTGTGTCCCATTGACCCGTTATTTCACATTCCCCAAGGCAAAAATCAAATATTTGGATGTATCTTGGATGAATTGTCACATTCCATGACTAGCTTCATGCATGAATAGGAATTCCCATCATTTAAGAATTTTTTGGAGGGTTTTCATGGCATAGTCAAGGGCCACATTTACAAAAAAAGAGCACTTTATAAGTATATGTTAGATGGATTAAGGACTATAGGGTTGTTGACAGGGAAAAAATTCCACCTTGCCAACAAGGGGGAATTAATCACCCAATCGTAGGTCCCAACTAGACCTGCTCTCATTTTGAATGGCCAATCCCAATGGGTTTTAAGGACTATTATAAGGGTTAGGGGAATAATCAGTTAGTGGTTAAGGGATTAGGGATTAGGGGCTTAGGAGTTCGATGAATAGGAGATTAGGGGTTAGAGGTTTAGGGTTTGGGGGAGTAACTATTTAGTGGTTAAGGGATTAGGGATTGGGGTTAGGGAGATAACGAGTTAGTGGTTAAGGGTTTAGGGATTGGGGGCTAGGGGTTAGGGGATTTAGGTGCATTTAGGGGTTAGGGGTCGAATAATGAGTTAGTAGTTAAGGGATTATGGATTGGGGGCTTAGGGGTTAGGGGATTTAGGTACAGTTAGGGGTTAGGTACTTGAATAATGAATTAGTGGTTAAGGGATTAGGGAGTGAAACTCCTGTTAATAATTCTGCCCGATATTATTTTTCAATAAATATGTACAATCTACAATAATTATAAAACCAAGCCTACATAAACCATTTATGCTTCTTTCCAAATGTGCTTGTACCTTGGTCTAGCCTTAACAGCTCCCCAACAGTGCAAACAATCCAAAGGAACCCCAAAATTCCCTTTTAGAACATGTTTATGAAGTCTGCACGAATTCTGGTTCAAGTGGGTCACTCGGGTCATAGACGCCCACGGCACCCTGAATGCATTTCTGCACGTGGGTCACCGAGGTCACGGTTTGCACGCGAGTCTCTAGGGTCATGGCCTGCATGCGTCTCCTGAATGTGTTCGAGTCGTGTTCGACCCAGCCTAACCCTGATGAACGACCTTTGCACCTTCAAACATTGTTCTGCATGTTTTGAAAACGGACGCACTGCACAAACCTGACTCGACCTGAACGCGCCTGCCCTGAACACTGTTCTGCACGCGTCCTACGGAAGGAACCCGACTCGACCCCTTCCCTGAACACTGTTCTGCACGCGCCCTGTGGAAGGAACCCGACTCCACCTGCAGGTGAACGGTAAACACATTTTTACTCGACTCGACCCATACTTTGTTTCCTTGCTGCAGCTTCGCCCTGACCCGAACGCGTTTGGGCGGGCACCCTCACATGACGCGACACAACGTGCTCGACCGAACGAAGGCACAAGGGAGCAACCGGCAAACAGTCCACACGAACGTCATGCACAGGGCACCCGTGCAGTCACAACTTAGCAAATTTTATACGGGCGCCCTCACACGGTGCGCTCGACTGAACGAAGGCACAAGGGGGCAACCTGCAAATGGGCCACACGAATGTGCAGAGGGAACCCGTGCGGTCACAACTTAGAAAATTTGATATGGGCGCCCTCAACCGAAATGACCCGAGCTGAACGTGTTTGGGTGGGCACCATTGCACGGCGTGACATGATGTGCCCGACCGAACAAAGGCACAAAGGAGCAACCGAAAAACGGGCCGCACGAACGTGCACAGGGCACTCGTGTGGTCACAACTTAGCAAATTTGATACGGGCACCCTCAACTGAAACGACCCGACCCGAATGCGTTTGGGCGGGTGCCCTCACACGACGCAACACAACACGCCCGACCGAATGAAGGCACAAGGGAGCAACTGGAAAATGGGCCGCATGAATGTGGACAAGGCACCCGTGCGGTCACAACTTCGCAAATTTTATATGGGTGCCCTCAACTGAAATGACCCAACCCAAACACGTTTGGGCGGGCGCCCTCAACCAAAACGACCCGACCCGAACGCGTTTTGGCGGGCACCCTCACACGGCACGACATGGCGCACCCGACTGAACGAAGGCAGAAGGGAGCAACCGAAAAACAGGGCGCACAAACGTGCACAGGGCACCCATGCGGTCAAAACTTAGAAAATTTGATACGAGCACCCTCAGCCGAAACGACTCGACCCGAACGCATTTGGGTGGGCGCCCTCACACGGCACGACACAACGCACCCGACCAAACGAAGGCACAAGGGAGAAACTGCCAAATGGGCCGCACGAACATGCACAGGGCACCCGTGCAGTCACAACTTAGCAAATTTAATAGGGCACCCTCAACCGAAACGACCCGACCCTGCAAACGCGTTTGGGCGGGCACCCTCAACTGAAATAACCCGACCAAAATGCATTTGGGTGGGTACCCTCAACCAAAATGACCCGACTCGAACGGGTTTGGGTAGGCGCCGTCAAACGAAATGACACGGCGCGCCTGACCGAACGAAGGCACAAGGGATAAAATGGCAAACGAACCGCACAAACATGCACAAGGCACCCGTGCAGTCATAACTTAGCAAATTTGATATGGCCGCCCTCAAATGAAATGACTCGACCTGAACGCGTTTGGGTAGGTGCTCTCACACGGCGCAATGCGATGCGCATGAGCAAACGAAGGCACAAGGGAGCAACCAGAAAATGAGCCGCATGAACGTGCACAGGGCACCCATGCGGTCACAACTTAGCAAATTTGATACGACCGCCCTCAAACGAAACGATATCGGCACCCTCAACCGAAACGATCCAACCCAAACGTGTTTGGGCGGGCGCCCTCAACCGAAACGACCTGACCCGAACATGTTTGGGAGGGCGCCCTCAACCGAAATGACCCGACCTGAATGAGTTTGGGTGGGTGCCCTCAAAAGAAACAACACGGCGTGCCTGACCAAATGAAGGAACAAGGGAGAAAATGGAAAACGGGCCGCACGAATGTTCACAAGGCACCCATGCGGTCACAACTTAGCAAATTTGATACGGACACCCTCAAACAAAACGACCCAACCCGAACATGTTTGGGCGGGCGTCCTCACACGGCGCGCATGACCGAATGAAGGCACAAGGGATAAAACGGCAAATGGGCCGCACAAATGTGCAAAAGGCACATGTGCGGTCACAACTTAGCAAATTTGATACGACTGCCCTCAAACGAAACGACCTGACCTGACTCGAACGCGTTTGGCTGGGCACCCTCACACAGTGCGCCCAACCAAACGAAGGCACAAGGGAGAAAACGATAAACGAGCCACACAAACGTGCACAAGGCACTCATGTGGTCACAACTTAGCAAATTTGATACGGCCGCCCTCAAACAAAACGACTCAACTCGAACGCGTTTGGGTGGGCACCCTCAAACGAAACGACCCGACCTGACCCGAACGCGTTTGGGTGGGTGCCTCAAACGAAACATCCCGACTCAACCTGAACACGTTTGGGCAGGCTGCCTCAAATGAAATGACCCGACCTGACCCGAACGCGTTTGGGCGAGCGCCCTCAAACGAAACGACCTAACCCGACCCAAATGCGTTTGGGGTGGCACCCTCAAACGAAACGACCTGACCCGACTCGAACGTGTCTTGGCGGGCGCCCTCAAACGAAACGACCCGACGCGAACACGTTTGGGCAGGCGCCCTGACATGGCACGCCTGACCGAACGAAGGCACAAGGGAGAAAATGGAAAACGGACTGCACGAACGTGCAAAAAGCACCAGTGTGGCCACAACTTAGAAAATTTGATATGACCTTCCTCAAACTAAATGACTCAACCCGAACGCGTTTGGGTGGGTGCCATCAAACGAAACGACCCGACCCGAACCGAACGCGTTTGGGCGGGTGCCCTCACACGACACGCCCGACTGAACAAAGGCACAACGGAATGGATATCAAAAATAAGACTATGAAACTCGATTAACATTTCTTAAAAAAATTTGGTTAAAATCTAAGGGAAATTACAATGTTTACCGTCGTCGCTCTTACAATGTTTAATCAAAACGTCTCAACACCGACGATTATCCTTTAATCATCGCAATACCGATGGTTATCCTTTAATTGTCAGAATACCGCTGGTTGAGCCCAATTACGGCGCACTACCGACAATGTCTCTAAATGTTGAAATAGCGACGTGTTTCCCAAACCATCGCACTACCAACTCAAGTCTTAGAAACGTCGCATTTCCGACGTTGCGTTCCGAAACGTCGGTGTTTCGAAAAATTTCCTAAACTTCGTAATACTGACGATGTCCCTAAATTTCGGTATAGTGACGATTGTTGGCGGGATTTGAAAAATTGATAAAAATTGGGAAAATTTCCGACAATATGTCAAAAGTGTCTAAACTAAAGTGTCATAATTTTGACCAAATGTAATAGTAATGGTTTATTTGGTTAGATGTTGAGACTAACTAAAATTTACTGTGATAATCAGAGTTGTATTAGACTCTATAAGAATCCAATATTTCTTTATCGGTCAAGAAATATAGATATCAGATACCATTTCATCAGAGACTAGGTTCAGCAAGGGGCAGTGAACCTTGAATATATATCCACTGATGAGAAAGTAGTAGACGTTCTCACCAAGTATTTTCCAAGAGGCAAGAATTTTTTCTTCAAAGACAGGATGGGAGTAGTGATCAACACCTTCCTCGGTAAGAGGGAGTGTTTAAAATAGTACCAAGGAGGGTTGTTACTAGGATTTTATCCCTTTTAGCCTAGTGAGCACATTAATGGAATTATGTCTCATTGACATTTATGAGTTAAATTAATATCAAGGGTAAAAAGGTAATTAAAGTGTTTTACCATGTAATTTTTATAATATTAAAGTCACTTGTACTTTATAAAGTGACTTTATGTGTAAAGTACATAGTGTACTTTTCTAATATTAAAGTGAGTTGAAAAATAACTTTATGAGAAAAATAGAAAAGGTACACAACCTGAAAAAGGTACTAGGATAATTTTAAGTAATGGGGTCAATGTATGAGGGGGGTCATTTGGGAGAAATGATCTCAACCACACATATTGATATTTGAGGATGAAATCTCAACCATTGGATCCTAGGTTTAGGGATTCTATCTTTTCCAAGGAGACAAAAGGAGGAAAAAAGGAAATCATTCTTCACTCCACACTTGAGAGAGCATGAGGAGAAGAGAGGAGAGAAAACTTCAAGGAGAAATTGCAGTAGAGAAAGGAGGGATCAAATTCCAAGGAGGAGAGTTGAACCAGGGCAAAATTTTATAGGAGAAAGAGGAAGCACAAAAATTTAGGAACAAAATATCAAATTTTATGGAGAGGATGCACAAAAATCAAGGAACACAACAACAAACTCATAGTACAAATATCGAGAAAGAAGGCATGAATTTTGAGGGAGTTTGCATCATTGTTCGGGCCTGAAATTTGAGGCACTAATTTCGGGACTACTGCTATAGGTAACATGAATTTTGAGGAGGTTTTCAATTGTCTTATGGCATGAAAATTGAGGCACAACAATCACTCTTCTGCAAAATCTAGGCAATAGTTGGCACTAATTTCGAGGCAGAATTTGGGCACATTTTTTTAGGAGCTTGGCATATATAAATTGCTAAATTTCTAGGCATGTAAATTTTGAGGAAATCTAACATTTCAGTGGGCACAAATTTCTAGAATGAGTGAAATTACTGCTTCAACAAAAAGGGATATAAGTACTATGTTTTATTTACTTATTTAATTTTTCTCAAGTAATAAAATCCTCCTTTGAAGGCCAGTTTTCTCCAAGAGGTTGTGTGATTTTTCTGAGGTCATCTTGAACAAAAATAAGTGTATGATGTGTGTGAATTTTTGCTTAAATTTTGTATTAATTACCAACTGATAGGAAAGTGAAAATTAGTAGAAGTACTCTTTTAATGTTTGCAATAAGTGTAGGAATTTACAGGGTAAGTTCCGTAGATCAAGAACCAAAGGTCACCGCTCACAAACAGATCACAAATCAGTACACCAGTATAATCACGTGGTTAAAACCCTCAAAGAGGGAAACAGTCCACGCCCTAAGCCAACGCGACCACTTCAGGGAATTTATTAATATAAAATAAAAGTTACATATGTTTCTCTCATAAACGGTTACCGAACAAATGACCCTCCATGCTCTTTAAATAGAGATCATGGACCAATCGAGTGTTAAGCCACGGATCAGGTGTTGTTAATACCGAGGTGAGAGATAACCGTCGGATCACTACAAATCGTGACCATCGGATTATAAGTTACAAATGTACATGGTAAAGAAACACACTTTACCTAACTCTACACTAGACTAAGTTATTCTTAACTATTTGCTATGTGTCGGAATATCCTAACATCCCCCCTTAAGAACAAATTTAGATAGGATTGAAGGATTTACAAAGGTGACACAAAAGGAGCCTATTTCCTATGTGTCGAAATATCCTAACATCCCCCGTTAAGAACAAATTGGGATAGGATCGAAGGATTTACAAAATTTACACAATAGGAGAAGGAAGGAGGCATTAGAGCCTATCCCCCCTTAATGAAAACTTTCCTGAACTCCAAGCATGGATTGAAGTTTGGTAAACTTTGCTTCTGTGAGAGCCTTCGTAAAGATATCGGCTACTTGATCATTGGTCGGACAATACTACACTTCAAGAACATGATCATGAATGAGCTTTCTAATGAAGTGTATGTGGAGTTCAATGTGTTTCATACGCTGATGCTGAATTGGATCTTTACATAGCTGAATGGCACTCTGATTATCACACCAAAGTGTAGTTGGATGCTGCTGATGAAGACCAAATTCAGACAGGATCTGACGAAGCCATATGGCTTCCTTGCTGGCTTAAACTGCACCACTATACTCTGCTTCTGCTGAAGAAAGGGATATGGCACATTGTTTCTTACAATACCAAGTAATAGGTCCTGAACCAAGAGTGAATAAATATCCTGCAGTGGACTTCTGATCATCAGGGTCACCAGCCCAATCAGAATCAGTGAAACCAATCAGCAAGGGATATGCTCCTGCACTGTAATGAATCCCGAACTGAACTGTACCTCGAATATATCGAAGTATTCTTTTAGCTACTTTCCAGTGAATTTCATGAGGTTGGTGCATAAACCGAGCGACAAGACCAACGGAAAAGGAAAGGTCAGGACAAGTATGGGTTAGATACAAAATTTTACCAACAAGTTGACGGTATAAGGTAACATCAACTTTAGGGGTAGTACAATTGACTGAAATCTTGACTCCAGACTGAAAGGGAGAAGGGGCAGGCTTACAGTCTTCCATGTGAAAGTGGTGTAGAAGATCACAGGCATACTTGGACTGAGAGAGGGTAATGCCTTCCTTAGATTGCAAGACTTGAAGACTGAGGAAATAATGCCAGTGTCCTAAGTCTGTCATTTCAAACTGCTTTTTGAGGCTAGACTTCACATGGTTTATATTATTTGGATCACTACCAGTAAGGAGAAGATCATCAACATAAAGAACAAGGATGGTGAAGGAATTACCCACCTTCTTGGTGTAGACAGTGTTGTTAGAATGACACCTAGAAAAGCCATTATCTAAGAGAAATCTATCCATTTTGGCATACCAAGCCCGAGGAGCTTGTTTGAGACCATAGAGAGACTTCCTAAGGCGACAAACAAGGCTAGAGTCTTTTTGGATAAAGCCAGGGGGTTGTTCCATGTATATTTATTCATGAAAATCTACATGTAAGAAGGCAGATTTAACATCCATCTGATGGACTTCCTATTTAAAGGAGGTAGCAATGGAAAGAAAAAGGTGGATAGAATTCATTTTGGCAACAGGGGAGAAGGTTTCAATATAGTCAATGCCTTCAACTTGTGAAAAACCTTTAGCGATAAGACAAGCTTTATGTCTATCCACTTTTCCATCTGGTCCAAACTTTGTTTTGTAAACCCATACATAAACACATGCAAATTTGTAAACTAAGCTAAGGGTGCAGATCATAAATTATCTAAAAAAAATTGGTGACACATGCGTATTTTAGTGAGTTAAGAGTTGAGGAAATGGGAAAATGCCACCTAGTAAAAATTCATGATGTTTCACCCTCACAAACTTGCTCTAGCAAGTTTGTGGATATTTAAGTGATTGCAATATTTGTGATTTTTTTTTTAAACCAACATATGGAGAATGATTTTGAGATGGACGAATTGAGCATGCAATAGTGGAAGCTAAACTTCCAAAAAATTCCAAATTTATCACAAGCAGGACATCATTTTCCCATTAAGCTAAGGAGGTATACCATCATGAGTTTTCTCACATCATCTCCATGAGAAAAATCCTTATATTAGTCACTAGTACATCCATATCACATGGAATCAATCTTCTAAACATTTTTTCATATAGGCTCCACACCTTGATATATTCACATGACAATAGTTTCTCAATACTAGGTCGATTTCCACACATCAAGCAATCAACATGCAACATTAAACAATGGTTCCATGCCAATAGATACCCCATCCACAAATAATGTGTTTTCCTATGGTAAGGCTCCTTATATGACCCTTCAACATAACAATAGTTAGTCTTATACCATTTTAGGGTGATTTAATTGTATGTTAAATCCCTGTTATTTAATTTGTCAACCCGGGGGTTTCATAAACTTAGAAGCAAACCAAAATATACGGGACCTCAATGAAACTATTGTAGAAAGTTTGTTTGGGATGGGGAGAAAGAAAGAAAAGAATGGAAATGCATATTAAAAATATAAGTTCTAAGTTTAAATAAACTAAAAAGTCTTTGATTCAAGATGCAGTAAGTGAAGGAAGAGGCTCCTAACTAAGGAGGTCCTGGTTGTCCTTCCTCACAGTTCTACTCCAACAACATTACCATTGAATCAAATCATAAACTAGAATTAAAGAAACAATTCAAGAGATGCAAATGGATGATTTTTAGTTGTGATTCATAACTTTATAGAAAGAGAATTTAAATTAAATCATTGGTTGTCCATTCGTACGCAAATTATATTTTAAACCAAAATCATACAAAAATCATAACACATCTAAGTAACTGAATCATAAATATGAAACAAGAAATACTAAATCAAAACTATGCTAATTTATAAAAAATTTAACCAAAGTGTACTTATCTTGGTATGGGGGGCCTCCAACCTTGCCTTGTACACCTGAAGAATTCTTCAGCTACAACTAACTTAATAAATCATCCACAACATGAAAAAAAAATAGAACAGTAGAAATGGTTTTTCAAATTATCTCAAAAGTCTCCAATAATCTCTTAATACCAAATTACACATATTACCTTTTACACAAACCTAAGCTACTTCCTCATAAATGAGGATCCTACATTCTCTCCCTAGATCCATAAAAATCTCAAAGAGCTACAACCAATTATCTCATGATGAGACACATATCCTCTTTAAACTTTATAAAAATATTCTTCCATATCTTGAAGGGAATTCTAATTTGAGCATAGGAGGCCACATAAGGGTGCCTTAGAAGCTTTAAAATGACCTACACATGTCACAAAACTCATAACACATATGTTAATTTCCTAGCTTTTAATCATAAATTCACTTAAAAATACATAAAATAAATAACTTTGGAAAATGATTATTCTAACCCATATGATCATGAAGATGGTTACTTGATGTAGGTTTTTAGGCTAGATATTTATGAAATGAGGGCTAAATGGTTATGAAATTATGGAGATATGGATGAATATGGAAGACAATTTTGAGACTCAACAACCATCCCAATGGATATCACTTGCTCTGAGAAGATCCACCCTTAAAGAACACATTTTTTTTCCTTACACACACTATAAAGACTTGCAAATGTCTCCATCACAATTTGTAAAAAATCAAATTTTGGATTGATCAAATATCCCATGTTACTTGTTAAACTTTTCTTATGGATTCTTCAGTCACAAGTAGCATTTCCAAGAGTTACATGATCTCCACCTAGTCACAAACAAATTTCTCATCTTTTCCATAATTTCTTGGATATAAAATCAAAAGCAATGGATTTAACTATTCATTATAATACATAGAACAATTTATTGTGAAAGAACATTCATGATTTACCATTGTTCCTTCGAGATATTCTTTCTAGTGGTTGGATTGTTTTCGAAGGAACCTACTCTGATACCAATTGTTGGATTCGTAATTATACTGAGAGAGTGTGGGGTGGGGTGAGTAAGTATAAGACAATTTTAACTTATTTAAACATTCAAGCATTATAACACAGCAATCTCATAAGCAACACTTGAAACAACATATATATATGTGGAAACCATTTCGTGAGAAAACCACATAACTTCTTAATATAATAGTTCTTCTAGGCACCAACCTATTATTACATAAACTCATAGGTACCAATGTATAGGAGACATCAATCCCCTTTGCTACAATATTTGTAGGTGCCAACCTACAAGTGACACCAATCCATTTGTTGCGAGATTTGTAGGAACCAGCCTCCAAGAGACACCAATTTCCACCGTTGCAAATTTTTTTAGGCACTAACCTACTTCACTAAGTCTACTTGCCTCTTTACAATGTATGTTAGCCACTTTTTCCTTCACCAATTATGCTTGTTGCTTTTTCCTTTAGCAGGTTTGTTAGTTGCTTCTACCTTCTCTAGGTCTATTTCTCGCAAAACTTATTGCTTTTGGCCTCCTCTCAAGATTTTTTTTTACAACATGCCATGTATCCAATTTTGTAAATGTGATTATGAATTTTTTATCTGAGGCACTGCTATATGTCTCCTCGAATCTCTAAAATTTTCACAATAAAAAAATAACCTGTTTGAGGTTGATTTCAAGACTATTTAGTAACCCCAACTTCCACAAATCATATCTCTAAAATTATAGCAAACCAAAGTTTGAAATTTTTATCACACGTACCTAGATATATACCCTCATTCTCCTCCATATTTCACAGTCTAAAATATTTCAGAAAGAAATTTATAGTGAAAATGGCAAGTTGACATGTTTGAAGAAAAATTTAGGAGCATTTAGGAACCGTAACTTTCATAGAGCATATCTTAGAAAGTATAGCGAAACAAAGTCTGAAATTTATATCACATGTACATCAAGATCTCACCTCTACCCTCTCCAAGTTTCAAAGTTTGAAACATCCTATAAGAAAAGATGTTGTGAAAATTCCAAGCTGACCTATTTGAAGCGAATTTCATGAACATTCGAGAAGCCTAACTTTCTCAAATCGTATCTCCAAAATTATAAAATCTCTACTACAAGCATACGAATATTTTTTTTTATATCCTCCAAGTTTAATAGTCTAAAATGTCTTAGAAAAAAAATAGTGAAAATTCCAAGATGACTTTTTCACTCCACAAATCACTTTTTTGCTTCACCTTAAGACCCTAAGAGTATTCTCCAACTTCTATTGCACACCTTAGATCACTTCTTTCTTGGAAGGTCTTAAAATGCACTCATATGGGCCTTTATTTATAGTGTTTGTACGTTCACTTATGGAACTGACTTGGAAAATTCGTTGGGTCGACCTGTACTTTCTAGTTGGGATTACCTGCCAAAATAATTCATATATCCTCATTCCTTTGGAGTTAGAGGGATTTCCATATACCATTTGAAATGTCTCAGAATAATCTATTCAACCATATATCTTAAGCTCCCATTTGAGATGATTATTTGTAGTAAAAATTCATTCAAATATAGGGTATCCAAATTGGGTATCAAGAAAGAATTGAGTATCTAAACAATATTTCCAACAATATTCATCTTGCTATCTTTATATTGGAGATATATGGTATCCCCTATCTTTAACATTGGTGACAACAATATTTCCAACGTTTTCATACAATGTTTATATCCAATCATGATACACTTTTTAGGTTTCTTATCCAACTTACTATATTCTCCTTCGAAACATGTACATCAACATCACAACCAAATACCTAAGATGTTTAAGAGGGGGTTTCTTACTAGTGCATACCTCATGTGGAGTCTTGTCGTATAATGTTAATGAGGGTGATCTATTTACCAAGTAACACATACTGCCCATTGCCTCTGCCTAGAATTCTTGTCCTAACCTGACACCATTGAGCATGATCCTTGTTTTCTCCATTCATTCATCCTTTCTGTAACTCCATTATATTGAGGTGTGTATGGAACAGTCTTTTTCCTTGATATAATGCACTTATGATAGAATTCTTAAAATTCATTCTTATGGAATTCCCACCATTATATGTCCTTAGCACCTTAATTTTCTTATCTATTTGTTTTTTCACAAGATCCCTAAGCTCTTTGAATTTGTCAAAGACTTTATATTTCTTCCCAAGGAAACAAATCCATGTATTCCTAGAGAAGTTATCTAAAAATGATACATAATACACACATTTACCTAGTGATGGAACTGGAATAGTTCCAAATGCATCTCTCTGCACCAACTGCAATATTTGTTGGTTATAATAGCCATTCATGAAACGAGGGACACATAAAATTATATGCAATAAACCCCCAAAGAGAATTATGATATAAAACCATTCCCGTGTGTTGTTTGGGTCCATGGTATTTTGGTTTCCCATGGTAATTTTCCCATGGATTGCATGTTTATGGGACCTGGTATTGCATCAAGGATGTTGCAACTCCTAAGGTTTCTCAACTTAAATTATTAACCTGTGGTTCATACAAACTTAGAGGTGACAATGCTATATGCACAATAGGTTAAGTTGTACTCATGTCACACTCAGTCATTAGATCTGATCAAGGCACACATATACCACTTCTCCAACTAACTACAAAGAAGATTTATATGAAAGCATGTCATGGTTGCAAGAGAATGAACATGATTCTAACCACATAAATTAAAATACCATTCATTAAACGTAAAGGCTAGTTGCAATTGCATGAAAGTAACAAATTGTACTAGTTGTAGAAATAAATTGTGCTACTCTATTTGCACACTAATCAATTAAAATTTCTAATTGCATGAACTATTAATATAATTTCAAATTTCTCTAGAAAAAGGAATTCAGTCCACAACATATAACTATGAAATTCAAAAAAACTGAGTCTAATCTACTTGTGGTTTTGTGTTTGCAGTGGAGGAAGGATAGGGTTGGAGTGGTGTTTTAGTCTCTCTAATCATGAAATCAAAGGTTGGGGTCCATTATTCAACTTCAAAATTCAAGATTCCAATTCCTAGGGAAATTATGGTTGAATTTAGGTAGTGTTACAAGACTGCAACAGGGTGTTAAAGGAAGCCTTGTTTTGTTACAGGAGTGGGTCCGAGAGCTTTCTGAGGGAAAGGATGGTGTCATGAAGGTGGATGAAGGTGGATGAAGGTGAATAAAGGATGTGCGAGGCACTTTTCCAAGCCTATTACCCATCACAGGCCTATCTTGCAGAAACATTAATGCCCACAATGTCCTTCATTGGCCTCAGAGGGATGATCTTGGTGATAGAGCTTAAGAGTAGTATGAGATGTATAGGAGGAGGGTGGAAATAACTAAGTGGATGTGGATGAGTGTGCAAACCCTTGCAAGTCACTTGAAGCCCCTATAGATCAATAATAAGAACATGCATCTACTGATCAATATTGCAGCATGTTAAGTCCCTATATTAATAGTGTAGCCCCTTGTTATGTTAGTGTAGCCCCCCTTATTGTTATTATTGTACCCCTGTAACCCCCATATTGTTATTATTGTGCCCTTACATTATTATTGTTAGGTCGGCTAGGATTACATTATGGCCCCACTAGGATTATATTATGGCCCATGGACTCTGGACCCTATATATAGAACGGTTTTGTTCATTTGTATCATCCAAGAATTGTGCATTATGTAATGTATTGGAGGTTGCCCTCTGAAATGGCTCTGGCCTTAAGGCAATGACATTCTTTTTTTTTGGAGCTGGTTACACAACATTTGGTATCGGAGCTTTGGATTCTAGGGTTTCGCTGCTCCAAACAGGTCATCATGGCATTTTAGCTATAAAGTTTTTTCTACGAAGTTTCAGAAGCTGAAATTTTTAGGGTGCGAAGCTGAAATCCTGAGGCAGATTTTCTAAAAATTTCAGAGCTTGGTTTGCAATATTTTCGAAGATATCATCTGTGGAAGTTAGGTCTTTTTTCAAGCTCCTAAACAGGTCATCGTGGAATTTTCACTATAAATTTTTTTCTACGAAGGTTCAGAATCTGAAATTCATATGGTGCGAAGTTGAAATCATAAGGAAATTCATCAAAAAAATTTAGAGCTTGGTTCGCAATATTTTTGGAGATATGATCTGTGGAAGGTAGTGCTTTTTCAGGCTCCTGAATTGCATCTCAAAGAGGTGATCGTGGGAAAAGTTCAATAAATCTCTCTCTGGGCAGTGGATTTGAGTGCCATAAAAAGTGGTCATGTTGGCTACGAGACTGTAGTTTCTTGGCTATCAATGTCAAAGACAAAGGACGAAACAGTGACATAAAGTCCACTGATGTTGCTCTAATTTCCAACTGGGCCCAAAATTAGTCATCAGAGATTGGACACAACTTGTCTTGGGGAATCCAAAATTAGATTCAAAATCAGGTCAGACCTGTGGAATTTGAAAGAAGCTTTAGAGGGCTACTAGAGGGCTGAATTTCAGATATTAAATATTTTCAATTACAAAGATAATTCAATTTCAATATCGAGCTCCTCAAAGCAAGTAAAAGGTGTGTATTTTTCCGAATTGCATAAGTCTTATTCAAAGAATCAAGTTGAATTGATTCCAAGGGAATATTGAAGAAATTTTGTCAGTAATGGGTTCTATTATGCCTCCAAAAAATAATTCCATTAATCCCTCAAAAATCTATACTATGACGCATGAAGAGGAAGAGTTTCAGTATGAGATATCAAAATTACGGTACCAAGTGCAACAAGTTTCGATCTTACGAAGAGCAATCGAAGATGAAATAGATGGTTTAAAAGCAAAAATTGAGGCTAAGTTGGATGGTTTGAAGGATAAAATAATAGATAATATGGATGATAAATTAGTGGAAGATCACAGCGAGCATCAACAACAGGTTCTCCAACTCTCAAAGGATAACCCAACTTTGGTGCAGAATCTAATGAAACAACAGGAAGATCAACATCAAATCGAAAGAAGTTATGAAGAAGTCATAAACAAGAACTCAACAAGTACGATCAATTTCGCAGTATCTCATCAAGTGAGAAGAAAATAATTTCCGTAGAAGGCTCATTTTAGGATGAGAATTTTATACACATGTACATCAAGAAATAATCAAGCGTTGAGGACAACACTTGCTCAAAGTAGGAGAGGGGGCATGTTAAGTCCCTATATTAATAGTGTAGCCCCTTATTATGTTAGTGTAGCCTCTATTGTTATTGTTGTACCCCCCGTAACCCCAATACCCCTGTAACCCCATATTGTTATTATTGTGCCCTTACATTATTATTGTTAGGTCGGCTAGGATTACATTGTGACCCCACTAGGATTATATTGTGGCCCCATGGACTCCTATATATAGAAGGAGGTTTTGTTCATTTGTATCATCCAAGAATTGTGCATTTATGTAATGTATTGGAGGTTGCCCCCTCGAAGTGGCTTATTTCTAAGGCGTTGATATCTCTTTTCTTCTCTTTTTGGAGCTGGTTACACAACACAGCAAGATAAATCAAGGTGGAAAAGATGAGTTGAATTTTATTTCTTCAAGATATACTTTATCCTACAACATGCATCTAATATAATTTCCAAACCAATTTTGTTAACCTCTAAGTTGTAGAAACCAAGATTGCAAAATAATCTTAATCCAAAACTTAGTAATTTCCAAGAAATCATAAACACATGTTTTTGGCTTGTTGTTGTAGAGTCGTCAACCACACTTCCCACAAGAGATGTGGTAGTCCAACCTCCAACTGCAATTTTGCAATATAATGCCTACTTAAACAAGGAAGTAAATAAAAATACTTGAACAAGAACAAGAAAATAATATAGGAGAGGGACTAAAGCCTCTGGGTTAGGCTCAAACCCAAGGGTTTCAACCCTCCAATGTTAACCAAGATGTAAGGCAACAGTAAGCTTTTCATTAACGCAAAATAAGAGTCACATACATAATATAAAAGATGAAAATAATAGTGTCAAGCTCTTGGCTCTCAATATATATTCCTATCTCCAACAAAAGTCCAAATCCTAATGAGCCCTTAGGAAGCTTGTTTATTTATACAAAAAGTGGTTGAGGGGAAGCTCCCTTGGGAGGAGGATTGCTTCCCTCCAAAATCTAGAAATTGGTGGATTTGGTTCCCTTGTATCTTCACATGTACTTGATTTCCTCGGTTATCAGTTGACTTCAAGTTTTTGGTGAGGAATATTTGGTCTCAAGTCGAGTTGGAGAGTTAATGTAGTGGAGAAGCCTCCTATACTCTCTCTAGATGCCTCCAACGAGCCACTGCATAGTAAATATCTCCAAAAATGTTTCTTTTGACTACATATTAATCACATTGGGCCATGAAATATGACAAGCATCATTTAATCTCCCTTAAACATATTATGGCTAAAAATGAAAATTAATGTGAGAAAAAGAGAGTTTACGGGTTGGATGATAACACAATGGGCCTCAAAATATATCTATTGATGGGACCCATCAAATGTACGGGAGCCTTTAAAAGCTTGGGAAGACTTCATTGCAATAGGGCCAAGGAGGTGAGTAGTGAAGGCTCACTTGGCTAGCTTGGATAGGGTTTTTGCCAAGGACTAATGTAATTCCATTGGGATGGGTTTTTCCCCAGAGTTCGAGTTTTCCCAGGGTAAATACCATGTTTATTGTGTTTCATGTTTCTTGTTGGTTATTTTTATTGTTCATCTCAATAAATATTCGTAAACAATTTATGTCTCTCGTGGTAATATTTCTACATTTGATATTAGATTCGAAGCTGGATGTATTTTGGCTTCAAAAGGGCACTTCTATTTCCAAGTATTTAATTAGCCTCGTGGATGGAGACATCAATATAGAATTTGTTCCTTGATCTGACCTAGGCCCATGGAGCATGGTTGTGATTTTCTATTGTTTGTGAGAATGCTATGTAAGCCGGTGTTAAAAATGGTTATGCTGGCAAGATCCCATGTATACGGTTGCAAAAGAGACCTATAAGAGTTAATGTGTGGTGCAACATTTAATGTGGATGGAGGATGGGAAAATATTATAAAGAAGGCGAGTGAAAGTGTGGGAGACATGTTTAATCTTAGTAATGGGACACTGGACTTGTATCAGACAATTCAACAATGTGGGAATTTTTATTATAATTCATTCAAAGGGGAATTCTATAGCCAAATAAGGCCTCAACTCTCCTGCCACCTATAAAAAACTACACTTGTTCTGTGTCAAACCATATTAAGGCCAAGACGATGACTGGGTCAATATTTCCCACATGGAAAGACCAAGAGAATAATAAGAGACAAGAGTAGCGTCAACACGTGATTTTATCTAAGATTTATTCTACTCTTCAAATGTATGGTAATTACAAGCTTCCCAAGCACTGTGATAACAATGAAATTCTCAAATATTTGTGTAATGAAGCTATTTGGTGAGTTGAACAAGATGGAACAATAATAAAAGAAGGGAATCTTTTATCTTTACTATTTTTTTCTGACCTGTATTATTGTGTGCGATGTTAGACATACATGGAATGTGGACAACCAAATAAGATAAAGCATGAATATATTTTCTATTAAGAACGATATACATTTATAATACATTGATATGAATGTTGGATTCATATTCCGACGTCTCTTGTATTCTTTTGACTATCCAACTTCCATATCTTAACCCTTAGCAGATTAGTTGTCTAACATTCCCCCCCTTAATCCGAAGGGGTATGTATGAGTCCAAGAAGAGAGTTGTAATAGAAAATATGAAAAATATGGATGACAACACTAAGATGAATGTGCTCTCTAAAATGTTGGCATAAGGAGGTGGCTTAAGGATGACCACCAACATTGGAACGCTTAGTGTAACTCCTAGAACTATTCCAAATATGGAAAGAAGCTGAAATATTCTACTAGAGGAAGTGTACCTAATGATTTGGAGAGGGATGCCTTCAGACTAGAAAAGGGAGTATACAACCTACAGTGGTTTAAGGATGACCAACAACTCTGGAATGCTTAATGAAATTCCTGAAACTCTTTCAAAACTGGTAAGAAGCTGGAGTCTTCTACTAGAGGACGTGTCCCAAATTATTTGAAGAGGGAGAAACTCAACCTGAAAAGGGAGGTCTCAATCCCGCATACATGGTTTAAGGTTGAACACCAACCAAAGGAATGCTTAGGCTACAACTCTGATTCTGGTATCGTAGGTTGTTGCTACGGCTCGCTTGAAATTCTGTGTCTCTGGCTACAACTCTGAATCTGGTATTGAAATTTGTGGCTTAGGCTCGCTTGTAGATGACCATCACTTCCCCCCCGTCAAATACAAGGTGAGATGATGAATAAAAGTCAACTACAATATTGTTCAATACTCTAGAACAAGTTCTGACATATGACTGAAATATCTTCTTGGCTGTTGAAGCCCATTTCCAAGAAGCGATCCTTCCAAGGTGAATCTTTGTTCTTGCGGGAGGTTTGTTTTTGAAGCATATGTGAAGAATGAGTGGTTTTATGACATTTCTCACATGGATGAAGATCAAAAAAATTATCTTTCATATTTCCAACTTTGTCACAATTTTGGAATTTAACATTTTGTTGTTGCTGTTGTGGAAGAGGAGAAAAATCTGGGGTGAACTGTCATGAAGAAATCAAACGCTCTGAAACTGAATGGGATTTGAGTAATCTGGAATATGAAAGGACACATCCTTATCATATCCAAGACTAGTTTTGTTTCTATTATTGAAAATATCTTCCCAAGGTCTAATGATGGGCTTGGGAAGTGGAGCCTGAACTTCTGCATCTTTATGCGAAACCGCTCTTGTACTGGGCATGTGATGGGAATCAACCTCAATGATAGTGATTTGATCAATATTTGACTACTGATGAGAACCAGTTTCGGACTAAAAAATGGAAAATTTCTAAACAAGTTCAAAATTATGTCTTTTGATGGTAGCTCATCTCGCTGGAATTGAGATTCAGGTTGCATAAACTCAATCTTTTCCTGTACATTTTGTGGACATATTTGAATGTCAACAATAGTGGTTTTATTGATTTTTACTATGTCATAAATATTTGATTGTATTAGAGTACTTAGTAACTCTAATACATTATTAATTTGAACCATTTTATCAACAAACCAATCTCAACAAATAAAGGAGTCAATTTTCACCAAAAATGCACCCTTCAACACGATTTATAAACTGCCATTATACTTTATGTCATTGATACTTTGATTACACCACAAAACTTGAAAGCATTATTTTCAATCAAAGGAGGCCAACTCACCTTTTCCCACCAGCTTCTATGCCACAAAGTTCAATGTTCGGCTAAAAACTGATCTAACCTGGTCTTACTCATTTTCCGCAACCAAGATGAATCAAACTCTATAATAATAAAAACTTTGAACCCTTTGTTATAAAGAATTTACGATTGTGGAAAAAGGTATCTTCCCTAGGAATGGTGGTCAACCTAGAACAACAGAGAGACAAGGAACCCAATGCTTTTCCTTGAAGTAAATAGATGATGGAGTGAGGCCTACCTGGAAACTGTCGCTCACTTCACTCCTTCTTTAGCTTGGAAGATTCAATTCCAGCTCTGATCACCAAAATTAGATTCTACATAGTCAGATAACACAAGCCAATAAACTACGAGATGTATGTAGTATCATTTAAATACTCTATTCAATAGATCAACATGGTATTGAAATACATGAATCAACATCACATATAGGAAAACAGATAATTATTTTCATTAATATAAATAGAAGCTGATTACAACCATAAGTGGAAGTTGATATTGTAGAAGAGATCTTCCAAGTTGTTAATTTGTCCTTTCCTTGTCATAATATGCACCTCCAGTCACGCTATTCATGAGATGATAAATACTTACTGCAACAGCTAAGGGCATAATCACTCTCCAAATCCATCCATTACCTTTAGCATATGAGAGGGTAAATATATAGGAGAGAGGGGTAAGTTGGGAGTTCTTATCCAATTACCATTGTAGGGATTTAGATCCACCTTTGATGGAGGGATAGGATCATAGGATAAGTGGTGAAAGCTCCAAATTAGGTTAGGGTAGGATTTGAATTTCAATCCAAGGTAAGTAGTTGAGACAAATTCTGGAAACTCCTAGAAGGTGAAGCTTTTAGAATTCCTCTCATTCTCCTGGAATTATAGAACCAACAAAGGTGAAAAGGAGGCTTACACACTGGTGACCAATGTTGGCTACAGGGGAGAAACTTGTATGTGAACACACCCTAGTATGCTTGCAGGGAGATTTGGTGCTCAAACTTTCTCAGATAGGGAAGTTTAGGGTTGAAATTATGAGGGGTGAATGGTAAATGATTAGATATTTGTGCAAGATGATGGAAACGAGAATAGGATGTTGATTGATCCCATTAGGAGGCTCACTTTGATTGGATGTGACAAGATGGCCTATAACATAATGCTCCCTCAAGCGCAAAGTCATAGATTGTGACTGATGACTACAGTACTTTACCTGTGACAAGTAGGGATCAAGGACAATCGAGGAGCTTCATCTGTTACAATACAATTATCATGACATGTGGACGTTGAGGGAGGCATACCCATACTCATCTCGTAAGCTAACATAACACGTGTAATGATCAAAATACGCATCCATAGATGTAACTAATGGACTCATGTCTGGATGACTGTTTATATGAACACGACCATCATACATTTTGATCTTTGTATAACTCCTGAAATCGTAGCTCGGATGGATGAAAGTAGCTAGATCTAGGGTCCTCTATCTCATTCACACAACCAAATAATGTATGAGTCTAACCATGTGAATCAATGAGCTGGATTTTAACATGGTAGAAACCATCTGATTACCGACTGATGATGTAAGTCGTTAACAGACGCGAGAGAAACCATCGATGATGTATATGGTTCTTAAGGTACGCTGGTATAATCAATATGGTGCGAGTAAATGAGCTGATGTCGAACACCAAAAAGAATTTTTCGGTAAAAGCCCATTGATGTAAACCTATCATTGAGAGCGAGGATACTTTACATTGATGTATGCAAGTACCAAGGTACCAAAGGGGTTTTTCTAAGTCAACTTCCTGGATGAGGTGTTGATGTCGACAAGAAGCGACCCATCATAGGAGGGCCTTGATGTATCCCCCATCAACGACATGAAACAGGTATCATGATTGAGACAGAAATGATCAGAGTGATGCTGACATGGAACTAGTTCAGGAAAGGAAGACATGAAATGAAGGCTTAAGCGTATTGTAGCAGAGATCAACTGAATGAACTTCTTTTGAACACATAACGAAACTGAATGGAGTTGGAAACATTGACCCAAAACCGTAATGGAGGCTCTGAAAATAGTATGATAACCAAAAGAGAAGTAGATTACCCATCCCAATAGCCACAGAGATGAGGTGGAAAGTGTCGTGTTCAAGAGCAATTCGCTGCCATTTAGAAAAATGGAATCCCCTGTTTTCCAAATTTCCCCAACCATTCTCTTCAGTACCTCCTTATTTTTTAACAAACTTGACGAAGATAACATATTATTGATGTGTAAGTTCATCCTCCAGATGAATCCCTCCAAGTATTTTTTTACGAACCTTGAGAAGGAGTGGCTCGACCTTGTCATGTTTGAAAAGCCCATCATTGTTTCATGTTTTAACGAGTCCAGTGAAATTAAAACTTAACATCTTTTCGATGTTTAGAGAGTTTGAAAAGGAGGCGGAAAATAAAACTCCACTTGTCCCGTTTCATAGATAATCTCTTAAGTCCGAAAAGGTAGAAAACAATACTCAAGAGAACCTCTTAGCCATGTTCAGCCAAGGTATTCCTTTTTCATAGTTAGTCTATCTCAATTTGGAAAAGGGTTAAACTTATGATGAGTAGACGTATTTTCATTTACTTTTATGAGCTCGAAAGGAGAAGTGCTCGAAAATCTTTTCATATTTTGGGAGTCTGAAAAGAGATGAAAGATGACTCTAGGGGGTTCCCTTTTTGTTGGTTTATAGAGTTGGAAAAAAAGAAGATAAAAGTGTACTCTTCAGTCAAAGTAACTTGTTACAACATAGAAAAAAACCTGCTAACAACTGTCATCCTTATCAAAACACCACAAGAAGGATTAAAAATACATGTTTCATAGTAAAAATGAGGCATATCTAGGTCAAAATGTTAAAAATGAATAAAATAATGAGAAAATGACCATAAATATCTAAAATGAAATTTTATTTTTTCCATTTCACACTTTACCTTCAACAACGAATATTTGGATCCATTTTTCCCTCGATCTTATGCAGTTGATTGTGACCAATCTAGGGAACCATTTCAAGTGTCGTCGGATCCAGGTAGGAGCTAAGACCTATCTCTATCTTTCCACAATTGATTTTTGTGTTTTCATGCAAATTTTTCAAGTTTTTTAGGCCCTTGGGGTTCTTAAAAAACACCCTAGGACCAATGCAACCCCACTATATTGAAAAGGGCATTGCACCTAGGAAGTGGAACACTGCAGCTAGAGGTGTAACACTCTATCTAAGCCTCCTGGGGTGCGTTGGGCGCATTTATCCAAAAAATTTCTCTGTTTTGCCTCAATTTTTTCTAAGTTGTTTGCATGGAAAAGAGTCTAATGAGTCATTTTTTGATGTTATAGGTAACCATTATCACAAAATGTCATTTATTTGGAGAGAAAGAGAGCATGAAGCACAATACATGGATGCCTCAAATGACCCTGCTACCATCCGGACACTTAGAAACTACGGGTTGTCGAAATTATTCTGGCTTCTCGGTATGAGACAACTAATGGAGTTTTTAAAGTACCTTGTGCGTTCATGGGATGTTTAGAAACTTGCACTCTGTTTTGGGGATAATCTACTCGAGATATAGATAGATGATTTTTACTTTCTAAGAAGATTGTCAAAGCAATATGCCCCCATCTCTCTTCTAGGTGGAATAAGTGGTGGTGAGACGGTGAAAGATTACATTCATACCTATTGCAAACCTCGAGTCATACCCAATAGGGACAGAAATATTAACATCAAGCAGGTGAATGAACTACCTTTGAGAACAATCTTGTTCATCATAACAATATTGGCAGGCAGCTCGACATTATATGTGACAAGAAGATCATACATGCGGTACAGGGTAGAATGTCTAGCGCTAACAATATTCAACTAGAGCGAGGGTGTCTTGGTCAACTTTAAGGAAAAAATTACTAAAGAAAAGGACAGGAAGTTGAAGAACTTTAGCGTGGTGCATTCTTGGTCTCTTTTTCCTTACAGCGGGTACCATTACTGCAACCTCAACATATTATGCTTGAGCCCTTCGATCCAAGGGTCCCATAGATGAAGAGGTGGATAGACCACATGGAGAGACATGTAGGTCCATCATCAATAAAATTTTCACTAGCCTTATTTGGATGAATTTGCAGAGAATTCATCATGATTGATGAGTATCCTTACATAGAGGTGGATTTTTGTAATGATCCTGAGCTTGTGCTACCTAAGGGGGAGCAATGGGATGTTATAGGTAAGATACTTTGACCCTTAATTTTTATGAATTTTTACAATTTTTTTGTGTTTTTTCATGTTCACGAGACTAAACTATTTGATGTTTTCATGTAGACATTGGACCTGTTCAATTAGTGGGTGCAACATATCTTCGTCGCACAGAGAGACAACCACAGGAGGAGGCAGCGGGACTAGTGTAGGTCGTTGCGGTGGGACGAGATGCGCTATAGGATCTCAAGGTAACGAAGGTCCTATCAGAGGTAGAGTGCCACATGGACGGATTGACCCACAGGATTGATGAGACCATGGTTGATCAACTTCCATTGTGACTTCAATGACATACCATCAGGGTACCTAGTTGTATTGGTCGATTACTGCGCAAGATAGCTCGTGCAGTGGTGTTTTATCATGAGCACCACTAATTGTCTACTTGGATGTTTGCATGTAGTTTTTTGTATATGGACGATGTAGCCATATGTGTCTTGGGGCATACATTTTGCAAAACTAAACTTATCGTGTGTGTGTGTGTGTGTATTCAGTTTTTCCTAGTTCCTATTATGCTTTCAATGTAATGTGATGTGAATTGAAAGTTACCTGCATTCATTGCAAATGTATTTCTAAAACTAAATTAGCTAGGGAATCTGCTAAAGTGTTTATATTTCTATAAATGTGTTCATATTGTATGAAGTCAAAATGTCTTTCTAGAAGACACACTCTCAAAAACATACAAAGGATGTCGAGATTCCTCACTAAATAGATATTCCTGAGTTGTAGTACTACGAGTTGGGAGTCGAGCCTAATGACTATATGGAAGATACCATGTGAAATAGAAACATATAATAGCTCTACTACTACGCTATGCTTAAGGATGTTGTTAGAGAGAGGTTGACATCAAGAAAAAAAATTAAAGAAGGATCAACATGAACCATGGAAAACTATAAAAAAACACATTGAAAACACACTCAACAAACTTATAGACAGTACGTACACAGTGTACTAGGCATGAGTGTAGTATTTTTTGAGGTACAACCTATTTCTAGGCTGCGATAGTGGAATTCCATCAAGATATACTAACTCGTAAACCCCTTTTTCTAGGACATGTTTGAAAATGTATGGGCCCAGCCTCATAGGTTGGAATTTTCCCAGGCCTAAATTATCGACATCCTCGTCATATAAAAATACCAGATCTCCTTCCGAGAAGACTCTAGGCTTGACACTTTTGTCACATTGTTCTTTGATGTGTCTTTTATGAGCCTCGTTGGCCTAAGACGCATTGCACCGAGTCTCATCCAATCGAGTCAAGTGTAAAAGACTCTCCTCTTCTGCGGAGGTTGCAGGGAGAAGTTTGATAGCTTATTTTAGCAATGGAATTTTGCAGTCAATGGGGAGGATCGCTTCCAGACCATAAACTAACTAAAACAATGTGAATCTAGTAGCAATCCTTACTGAGGTTTGGTATGCCCACAAGGAAACATAGAGAAGCAAGTTCCAGTCTAATTTATGGACCCCTATCATGCATTGAAGCATAGTCTTAAGAACTTTTTTGATAGATTCAACCTGTCTATTAGCCTGAGGATAATAGGGAGTGGAATTTTCATGTGAAAGTCCCAATTTAGAAGTTAATTCGATCATCATATGATTCCGAAAATGCTTCCCGTGATCTGTGACTATCGCTTATGGAACACCAAACCTAGCGATTACGTGGTTGAAAATGAAGTATGTAGTCGTTTCACCGATGTTGTTGAATGTAGGTATCACTTCAACCCACTTAGTAAAGTAGTCAACGATGACAATGATATAACAATGCCCCCCGGCTGAATGAGGGTTACATGTCATAAAGTCGATACCCCATTTCGCAAATGGACCAATGATGATAACAGGATGTAGTGGAGCAAGTGGAGCACATAATTTTTGATCATATATCTAGCAAGAATGACCCTTCCATACTACAAGCATACAGTCATGAAAAATGGTGGGCCAAAAATAGACACCGTGTAAGATCTTTTGTGTGGTATTATAACTAGATAAGTGTTTGACACATGCTCCTGAATGAAAATAATTCAGAACTTTCTCAGCCTACTCAAGGGTGAGGCACCTTTGTATATCGTATTGATACCACGACGGTAAAGGGTTTTGCCGATAATTAGATAATTTCGGGATTGGTAATGGATATGTCGTTGCTCAGAGCGAGAGGTATTAGACCAGAAAGTTTGGGTCTGGAGATATATCAGGAAATATCCATACCATGAGTTAGATGATGATATCAGAAACAATGACTCGTAGAGGATGGAATCTTCAGATGTAGATTCAACATCAAGGGAGGGCAGATCGCACATTAGTTCGGAAAAAACTAGGGATTTCTTAGACTTGGATTTGATGAATTCCAGGTCAAACTATTGGAGCATAACTATCCATTTCGAGTATTTCCCCCTAGAAATTGGCATGACAGTATATATGTCATTGAGTTGCAATCTGAAACAACCATAGTTTTGTGAAGCAAGATCTAATGGCGAAATATTTGGACAGTTTGAACGACCGCCAAAACCAACTTTTCAACATGAGGATACTAGATCTCAATATCGTTGAGTTTCTGACTCAGATAGTAAATGAGATGTTCAATCCCAACATCGTATTCTTGGACCAGCACCATAGCTATAGTAGAGATGGCAACAATGAGAGATAGGAAATATTCACAATGATAGTCAGGGGGATATAAAAGAGATTCCAAAACCAACACATATTTCAAGGCATCAAACGCTTTTTGTTCACAGTCATCCCAATGGAAGGGAATCCCTTTTTTGAATCCCTTTTTTCAATAAGCAAGTAAATCCTTTGGTCATCTCGGCGTAATTAGGGATGAATCTCTTTGAGAAGTTAGCTTTCCCTTGGAGTCTTTGTACATGAACTAAGGAGGTGGGCGTAAGAAAATAAACAATTGCCTGGAATTTGAGAGGATCAATGTGAATTCCTTGATTGGAGATAACAAAACCAAGGAGTCGACCAGAACCAACAAACAAAACACATTTGTGTGGGTTAATTCAAATGTTATAGTGCCTAGAGCGGAGAAAAATGGCCCATAAATGAAGAGGGTGATCATCCCGATGCTTGGAATGAGCAGGGATATCTTCCAAATATAAATAGGGTTGCACGATATGCTTAATATCATGAAAAGAATTATCCATTTCACATTGAAACGTGGTCCCTACATTCTTGAGACTGAATGAGATATTTTTATAAATGAAAGTACCTCAGGTAAAAATAAATTATGTTTTAGGTTGGTCCGTCAGGAGAATGTTGATTTTATTGTAACCCAAGAATCCATCCATAAATTAATAGATCTTTTAACCAGTGAAATCATCAAAAATCTGGTCAATAAACGAGGTCGAATAGTTATCTTTCATACAAGCTCGATTAACATCTTGATAATTGATGTGCACTCGAATCGTGCCTTGTTTCTTCATTATAGGGACTATATTGGAAACCCAATCGGTTAATAGAACGGGGTATATAAAACCAGCCTGAAGAAAATTTTCAACTTCAGCTTTTATCTTGAAAGCCTTCTTAGGATGGATAAGATATAGGTGTCACCTTATAGGTTTGGCATCAGGATACATTTTAATTTCGTGCACCATGATGTTTGGGTCAATACTTGACATTTATTCATACTTACATGAAAAGACATCTCTAAATTCATGAAAAGGGCTCGATAAGTCTCGACTCCAGATGAAGAATAGGATGCTCCGATGTAAATAATTTTGACTATTCTTTGTTTGATCGAAATATCGAGAGGAATAGTTTCTTTTATATTTGAAAGGTTATTTTCAGATTTGATCTCATGAATGGAAACAAATTTTTATAGGATTCGATCAAGTTAGGTAGATACAAAAAGCCTATATTATCTTCTATGGAATCGAGAAGGGAGGAACAATGATGATTCGCATCCTACAATGCGTATTCTAACATCATGATCTCCATGATGCTTTCATTGGTTGAGAATATACACGAGAAAGGATCAAAGGGTATGCCATAATCCAAGGATCGATCTATCCAATTGATTGAAAAAAAATTATGGGCCGCATAAGCCGAGTAAATAAGTTAGTAATATTGCTCAACAAGGTTGAGCGGTATCCAATCTCCTAAAATTTGGATGTTTTTTTCATCCGATACAATCCATGGGTCGTCCATAATCATAGAGGATGATATCATATTGATATAAGCAACTAAAGGTGAGGAGTTGGAAGGGGGAGAATGGGGAGGGAAAAAGTCACCATAAGCGACGAGTCCTTCAATAATCCAACTCCAACATGATGATAGGAATGTAGAGAATCCCCTACAAGAGGGACACTTCCAGTAAAATTGGAATCAGAGGCAAAGAAGTTGATTTGATCTATGGCTATGATCCCGCCTTTATGAGGAAAGGTGATCATGTGGAAGTAGGTTGAAACAAAAACAACCATAGTGTAAACCCATGTAGGTTCTAGTAGAACATTATAATCAAGAGGTCCATTCAATAGCTTCTATCTCAACAAAGACAGTTTTTTCCCCAAGTTCCACTTGGAGGGAATTAAAAATCCCACAGGGTTTATATGTCCTTCCATCAAATGCTTTTAATGTGGTGGTTGATTGATTCAATTTAGGTGAACTAATTGCCTTCCAGCAAGACATTGACACGATGAAAGTCAAAAATCCCTCGTGAAAAATAGACCAATGAGTGTTCTTCACATGGACAGACACCTGAATCATAAACACTAACTTAGCTGGAAGACGAGAAGTATATTTTTCATGAGGGAAAACCAATAGGTTGGAATTAAATGGATCCATACATCCAATAGCCAACAATAAGGCCTTCTTTTGGGCAGGGTAGTTTTGCAACACCTCAAGAGTGTACATGGATGATGGAGATTGATCCAAGTCCTCAACAAAATTTTAATTTTTGGCAGCTCTTGAACGAGGGTTTTAAGTAGACTTATGAATAACACCCTTCAGAGGCTTGATAGCCAATTCTGGAGGCAGAACAAAATAATATGAGGTTGGTGCCGAACTGGCAAGTTGATCAGTAACCTAACCATTCGGTGGATTCACATTACCATATTCTTTGTTCTGAGTCGCCACCAAAACACCGAATCTCTGCTTTGAGGAGGAAAGCATCAAAACCATCTTAGAGGAAGTGGGGTCTAGGGACACCATATGAGTTTCCTATTTGGGAAACGGGTTGGTAAAGACAACAGGAGAAGTGGATGACTTAAGAAACTGATTCACTTCAGCACAATGCAGAAAATCATGTGTAAAGTGATCCTCGTTGAAAATCAAGCATGGATATCGAGGCTTTCGTTTCTCATAAGAAGATGAATTTGTTTGTTTATCCTGTTGTGAGGAGTATTTATTTTTCTTACATGTACCTTTCTTCTTGCTTCCAAGTTGTTGTTGATATTTTCCCTTCTAATATGAAACGAAATTTATCTTGGAAGTAGAAGCCCCAGAATGGTGGGATCAATGAGGAATTTGAGCAGGAGCGATGAGTACTATACCAAATGGTTTTCTCACCGACTGCAAACTGGAAAAACCAATAATTCCATATACGACATGAGATTATTTAATAAGTGGAAGAGGAAAATTGTTTGAAGGTCATGGAGCGTTTGGTATCTTATCATAGAGCGTGCCTGATTGGGTATAAACCAGATCTAGATATTGAGCAAGAGCAATCACTTGCTCTTTGGTCACGACTCCACATTTGGCCACATCTTCTATTATAGGATCTAACAGAGATTTGACAAACCATTATGCCAACAACTGATTAGGAACAAAGGTCTTGAACTACCGGCAACGATGCCTCCACTCATGAATGTGATCCGAAATGTTAGTGGAATCTGATTATTTGAAGTTAGTCAATATTTTCGTTCCGGTTTCGTATCTAATGAGAAACTAGAAATGTGTGAGAAAGGTGGTGGATAAAGTACTGAAATCGTGAAACGACGCTCTAGGTAATTCAATATACTATTTAGTTGCAGTACCTATAAGCGTTCACTAGAAAAGACAAAGTTGAATGGAATCATCATTAAGGGAGTTGGATGAACACCACAGATGATACTTCATGGCATGTGTCGATAGGTCTTCTCCAGTATTCCCATTGAAATTTTTGATATCAGATGGAAAATTGGTGGGAATAATCAGCCACCATGGCAAATGAGCGATGGGGTTGTTCGCAAGCCTAGTTAAATTAGCTAATTCAAGAGTAGCCACAAAAGGAAACGATCGGTTAAAGTCTAGAGGGGGATGACCAGGGTAAGAAGGGATATATTGAGCAATGGGAACTTGAATTCCTAGATAAGGAGGGTTATGATAATAAGGAACTTGGTTTCTAAGATATCCATGATTATGATAATCAACATACAAGTGGTTTTGTTTCCCAACCCCAGGATGACGATAAAGCTGATGGAATTCTTGGGTCAAGATTTTCTGGCCTTGGAAAGGCACATGATGAGGTCCATACTGTTGCCTGATAGGGTTCTATATTTCCCCCTCGTATGATGGGTTTGGTTGAGGTTGCACCAAATTTTGGAGAATTTGACCTACTGTAACTCGCAGATCACTTTGTGCAAGCGGTTGAGAAGATGAAGTACCTTGTACACTTTGACTAAGTTGTGCCTAGAAAGGGCCAGATACCATTGGAATAGGCTTTAAAGGTTCACTCACATATATTTGAGCCTATTTGAGGTGTTGATGGATAGATAGGAATTTGCGATGAGGATGGTGCAGCTTGAGGATTCAACAATCGATCCCAAAATGAACCAGGTTGAATGGGGGAAGTATATTTCCACACACTGGAAGCCATTCCAAAATAAGGTTGACCATAGCTAGGCAGATTACCATAAGGAGGTATACCAATAGCATGTTCCCCCGTGAATAATGAAGGGAAGATGATGGTGGTAGCTGCGCTCTAGATGGATAGTACCCAGCATAAGGAGAGTTAGGTTGTTGAGGGTAGATTTTTCCACTTATGTAAGGACCAACCTACTGCTCTATTGTAGGTGTAGATGGATGAAGAGTAGAAGACTATGTGGCATTCATAAGAGAAGTACCAGACATTATTCCCAAATTAGATGACATGGGGGATGTCCAAGGATTGGAAGCCGCACTAGAAAAGGTACCAGATAATGACTTATAACTAGGTGGATGGATGGGAGACCATGTAAATGAGCTTCTGATGATGTCGCAAACATGGATGAGGAAGCGACACTTGATGTCTCAACCATAGTGGTGGAAACGGGTTGGGAGCTTGAATCGGCTCCAGACATAGTTGACAATCCCAATGAAGATTGTTGCTAAAGATATTTGGGTAAGCCCAAAGAATCAGGTAAAGGAGGTTGTATCAGAGTTTGAAGAGGCCGAAAAGGCTCAGTTTGATACAAATGAAGTCCTTCCCAATGGAAGGGAGAAGAAGAACGAGGTTATTCTAGAGGGATCTCTTCAACAGTCACAAGTATGTATGGAAAAGGCTCATCGTCGGGCCCAAGATATATTTGTTTTGTATAAAACAAAGGAAGAAAAGAGGAAGGCCCCGCTGAATCAGGCGAGGATGGATGAGGCTTCTCATGTTCAATGACCTTAGGAAAAAAAGTGTCTGAATCAGAAAGGTCGGGTTCAGTTACCTTAGGGACTTCTATTTAAATTGTGTCAGTGTCATCAACAGGGGTAGATGTAATCTCGGGTTTGGAACTCAAAGGGACATATGATTATGGAAAATCAGTATCAGGAGGAGGGCTAGAAGTAGTGCCTGAAGTTCTTGTTTCGGTAGTTTGTGTTTTCTTATGTTTTTGACTTTGGTTAGGAGTAGCCCCTGGAAGTAGAGGAGGCTTGCTTTCATTCTACGCGAGCGACTGGGAAATGGATTTTGTTCTTCCACGTTGGATGATAAATTTTATTAACACAAAAATAAATAATTCAAAAAGAGGGTAATCTAGGCATAAGGGATTACCAAGCAACCATGAACTCCAATATAAACCTTGGATAACTAAGTACTTAACGTACAACAACCAATCTCCCTGAATGTTGTATTCAGTGTATCACGATATACAAGGCGGTAGACTCGGTTACCTATGGATGGATAGAAACCTATTGAGGACTCCCAAAATATACTCGATGGTACGTGGGAGTGCAGTCCATAGTAGTGTTGTCTAATGCGTAACCATTCAATCGGAGCATTCCCATATAATTTTCATACGTGGAGCGCCATCCGATTTACCCAAAGGTACATGGAGAATGATATTATACACTTACATACGTGGAATGGGATTTCACCCCCGGAATGAAACGTTGGAAAACAATGACAACTCATACGTTTAACAATGTCAGAACACATCGCTAGCCTAAACCTCTAAATGTTTGCATTAATGTTACAAAATCTCCTTAGGTTGATTCAGTAAATGTTATTGTTTATATTTTATTAATTTGCAGTTTTAGGGCTCACCACGGATGTAACCTGAATATCCTAAGATGAAAATATAGCATGAGAAAACAATAATATTTTCTCTTTAAATAAAAAACTAGCTAAGGAAGGGAAGAAAGAATCAAGATGCAGCACAAAATATGCATCAAACAAGATGCAATATGCAATATTCCTTTCGATGTGACTGTTCCTAATCTAATGCACATGCAAAACCTTAAATTCCAAATGCAAAAAATTTCTTTTCATCACACTTAATTTTCGAAATAGAGAAAAATAAGATGAAAATGTTCAATTACTGATTAAATCACACTTTTCAGAATGAGGAGTTAAAAAAAAAATTCATCAAAGCGATCAAAAATCAAGCAAATAATTTTTCAAGCGACTAAATGATAAGAACAAACAAAAAATTGCAACCAATTCTTATCAAAGGCATGCAAACACAAACACAAAATTAATGGGGGTTTTAGAGAGACCACGAGACACTAAAGACCCAAGGAAACTCAACTGGAAGCAGGCTGATGGATGAGAGGCTCAAAAACAAAGGCAAAACTTGTGTGAAAATAGGGACCAACGCTGGTGTAGAGAGAGCACTAGTGCTTTGCAACACTGGAATAGAGTGGGCCAGGGTGAGGTGCAACACTCTGTCAGAGGCACTAAGGGAGCATTGGGATTGAAAAAGAGTTTTCCGACACAAAAATTGAAAAAAGGGTTGAGTGAAGCCACTTCCTAGGTTTTTTCTTGGTTGGATGATGCAACAAAGTTCTGTCAAGGAGGTAATCAAACACAAAGGACAAGGAAAACCACCAAGGGAATACTTCGTTCCACTATACAGTCGCCAATTTTTTACGGGATTTACGATTGTGGACAAAGGTATCTCCCCTAGGTTTGGTGGTCAACTTAGAACAACACAAAGACAAGAAACCAAATGCTTTTCCTTAAATTAAATAGATGACGGAGTGAGGCCTACCTGGAAACTATCACCCACTTCACTCCTTCTTTAGCTTGGAAGCTCCAATTCCAACTCCGAATTCCAAAATTAGATCCTACAAAGTCAGATAACACAAGCCAAGAAAATACGAGATGTATGCAGTATAATCTAAATACTCCATTCAATATATTAACATGGTATTGAAATACATGAATATCACATATAGGAAAACAAAGAATTCTTTGCATTAATATAAATAGAAGGAGATTACAACCATAAGTGGTAGTTGATCTTGTAGAAGATCTCCTCCAAGTTTTTAACTCGTCCTTTCCTTGTCACAATATGCACCTCCAGTCACCCTATGCATGAGATGATAACTACTTACTATATCAGCATAAGGGCAAAATCACTCTCCAATGGCAACCATTACCTCTAACATATGAGAGGGTAAATATATAGGTGAGAGGGGTAAGTTGGGAGTTCTTATCCAATTATCATTATAGGGATTTAGATCTACATTTGATGGAGGTACGGGATCAAAGGATAAGTGGTGAAAAATCAAAAGTAGGGTAGGATAAGATCTGAATGTCAATCCAAGGTAAGTAGTTGAAACAAATTTTGGAAACTCCTAGAAGGTGAAACTTTTGGAATCTCGCTCATTCTCCTAGAATTCTAGAATAAAATCAGGTGAAAATTAGGCTTACGTTTTGGTGACCAATGATGGGCACAGGGGATCAACTTATAGGTGAATGCACCCCAAAAGGTTTGCAAGGAATGTTGGTGCTCAAAATGGCTCAGATAGGGACAGTTTAGGGTTGAAATTTTGAGGGATGAAAGGTACATTCTTAGAGATTTGTGCAAGATGATGACAAGGGGAATAGAATTTTGATTAATCCCATTAGGAGGCTCACTTTGATTGGATGTGACAGAATCGACTATACCACTCTCGACCATGAATATAATAACTTGAGAATTCAAAGCTCGGTCTTGAAACAATTCTTGGGCTTCTTAATAATGATAACAAAAGCCTATTGAGCTCCCCCTTTTTTTTTACATGTCAACAACAAAATAGTGGGGCATTTAGCCTTTGTAAATAGTCAAACCCTAGACATTAATTAAATGTAGAAGAATTCAAATCTAGCAGATAACAAAGGAAGAGAGTAGGAGTGAACATTTGGAACTTTCTCGAAGGATCAAACACAAGAAAATAGTCGAGGGTTTAATTTCTACACCCTTTTTCTATTCATTCTACCATTTTATGTATATTTGTCTTGTGCATGCAGAGAAAATGAATCAATGCCTCTTGGGTTGTCTTCGAACTCCCTATCCTCGTCATTATTGATTTTACAATGAACATATATGTTAATTTGATCTGGAATGCATCTGTTGCAGAAGCACTACATGGACAAAGGCCACACAAGGGAGACTAGGCATAAGGAGATCTGAGTTGATCTGAGTGTGAGGGGAGCCGGGGATTGAGAAATAGGAATTGGAGAACCCAAATCAAGTCAATCCACGGAGAAGAACTATCCAAACCTTGAGACAAGAGAGGGGCACGACGATGAGCTCACAGATCGGCACACAAAATTCTTGAAGAATTTGAGAGTTGATGTTATTTTTCCTTCCACAACATAGATTATTTTTCCTCATACACCTATTTTTACCCCTATCCAAACTTCGTTTCAGGAATTTCAGAGCTAGTTATTTATTAGTACAACTAATTATGAATTGTCACTCCCACCGCACTATAAGGATTACGAGAAATTTTAGTCTCTGCTTCTGCTTCAGATGTGGACCTACATCTTCTATGGGAATGTGTAAAATAAGCAAATAGAGGTATATATATTCCTATGTATCTAAACCACATTTTTCCTTTTCCTTTCTCAATCTAGCTAGCTATGAATTGACGACAGTATCTCTTGAGACTTGAATAAATTTACAGAGAATAATCACGTCTCAAATCAATCATCCCCCACAAAGAAACACGAGACCAACACAAATTCCATTTCTATCTTAACAGGTAAAATAACATACTAAAAATAGGCGAAAAAAAATAAAAAAAAGGGTCAGCCAAGCTCATGCAACGACTTTCACAGGTTTCTCGATTGGACCAGCGAGAGATGGTCCCATGAAGCCTAATGTGACTGCATCGTATAGGTATCAATGGAACATAACGGGCCTCTCCTTCGTCTTCTAGCATTGCTCGCAAACTGTAGAATTGGAATTATAATTATCGGTTCCATTTCCTATCGTCATGTGACCAATCAAAGTAGCCACAACACAGGAGCAACCAAGAGCGCAGGGCTGAGGCATAGGAGTTAAAACAATAGGACTACGTGACGTAGAAATGATAGGTCTGATGGGATGGAAAATGGTAGACCAACATAGATATAAAATTAGGCAGGGCAGGAATAAGCTTGCAACTCTGATACCATGTTAGACGTACATGGAATGTGGAAAACCAAATAAGATAAAGCATGAATGTATTTTCTATTAACAATGATACACATTTATAATACATTGATATGATTGTTGGATTCATATTCCAACGTCTCTTGGAATCCCTTTGATTGTACAACTTCCACACCTTAACCCTTAGTGGAT
Source organism: Pinus albicaulis (assembly GCA_034641835.2). Lineage (NCBI taxonomy): Eukaryota > Viridiplantae > Streptophyta > Pinopsida > Pinales > Pinaceae > Pinus > Pinus albicaulis. The sequence goes on from CM076571.1 coordinate 470,876,232, forward strand.
TAGGTGTCCAACACATGACGTGCCTAAAAAAGTCTCTAATGGTACTGGCCCTTGCGACAATGCCTGTGGAACAGGCGAGGTCTCACTTGAGGCACCAAAGAGGGGCTAAGAGAACCAGGTTTTTGTAGCTAAGAAGGGGATGGAAGTCTTGATGACGTCATTTCCTTAAGACATCAAGTTCTTTAACACCAAGCAACCCTCTTCAATACTCCCAATTCACGCGCAACACACTATCTATAACAAACTATTATCACGTGCACAAAGATCTTACCCAACCCAAAACTTAATAGACACAACAAGAAAGAAAAAGAATAGGGGGCCTGAATATCCATACCGAAACAAGCACTTTATTCATCCATAATTCTCAATAATAAACACAAGTAACAAAAGCAAAATAATAAATATATTATATCATGCAACAACAACAACACTAAAAGAACTATGCCCCATGCTTCTTTATATTAACTCAAAGCGGCTTATACAATATATGTGCCTAATTATATGAAAAGCCATGGATCACCAACCTAATTTACTCTTATAGAGATCGCTATAATGATACAAGGTTTCTACCTTACAATCTCACTACAATTACATAGGAACTAATAGACAAAAATCATAGCCCAAAATATCTAAGACATCAAAAGCTCTAAAATCCAAAAATCTCATAACCTTCAAATGTTAAATGCTCAAAAAGATATTAGTTGAATCAACTCTATTTTATTTATACATGATTACATTAACATAATTATGTAAGATATTTTCTGGTGAAAACCTACTACCCATAAATATTTTGTGATTTACCTTGATTTATTAGAAGATATTTTGTTTAAATTGGTTTTTTCCCGCCATGTCGCTCCTTTGCAATCGCTCCATTATTGATTGCGCATTTCTCCATAAGTATTGATGTCGTGCGCTCTTGCCTCATTTACATGACACTTATGTGCATTGTTTTATGCTTCTCTATTTGTGCGCGCAACCCAAAATTACAAAACTTGCCTCCAACAAGCCCCCAACACATACTTGTGGCTCACCCCGAGCTACTCAACCCAATTTCATGGAAGGTAGTTTCTTTCTAATGATATCCTTTAGCGATGAAAAGGAGTTGATCATATCCTTTTCTTGTGAACAAATGCAATCATAGCGGGATGTGCTTTCATTAGATACCTAGAGAGGGGTGCTACCAACAATCATTGACAATTTTCGTTCTACAATGACATCCTGGGTTTCCTTGTATATTGTTGCAACTATATTTGAAACTCGTAGCACTTCCTCTTGTAACTCCTCAACCTCTCGTGCAGGATTTTTTTAATCATCCTGCTTTTGCTTACGATCCAATTCTAGTTATTTCTTGCATGCTGTTAGAGCATTTTTCTCTTTGTTATACGATTGGGATATACTTGCGAAAAGATCCTTGATTTGTGTATCTATATCCTAGACCCGATGAACAACCTCTTTTAATTCCTGATTATGATAAATATTTCTCCATAAATAAATTGCGTCATTTGGTAAGGGTTGGCACTCAAGTTGTAGTTGTTGTAGGTGTGCAAAGTAGGCTCGAGCCTTCTCTTCTTCTGCACAACATTTTTTCTCCTTAGGGGGAATAGGCAGCCACTATTATGTTTGTAGTTCTTCCACTTCAACTTTGAATTCCTACGCTACCTCCCTGATATTTGAAACCTAGCTTTCCCTTTGGGCGCCATCCTCAACGGAGTCATATACAAATCTTTTATACATGGCCTTAATAGTTTCCTTTAATGTCTTTCTCAGTCTATAAATTTTTTGTTCTCTTCCGTTAACTGTGATTTCTCATGTCGCTCAAATTATTTGGAGAACAACTCTTGTAATATTTGTGAAGTAGTAGTAGCAACGCATGACTATAATTCATTCATAATGTTATCTTGTAGCTGATGCAAGTGTCTATAGCCATTTGAGATAAAAGCAATGTAATTTTTGGTAGCTCATTTACTTGGGGTGATGCTTCCATTTTTTCAAGAGAGACATCAAACGTATGAGGTTTAGAATAAATACCCATGAGGGACTCCAAACTCTTTAGCGTATTTTGGGCCTCTTGCTGCTCGACTTTCTAGGTAGCAAGGGTTGCCTGATCCTATGTTGAAAGGCCTTGGGACTACGTGGGCGCTCCAACTCTCAGCTTCCATTTTTTCTCCTGTTCATCACTAGTCTCTACGTTCTCAACATTATTCTCTTATACTATTGGTACATTCTGATCATCCTCCCACTCAACTATTGCAGTGTGCACATCATCATTAGTTAGTCGAAATTTGAAAATGTGCCATATCTTATGTTGATCCTCCGTAGCCTAAATATACAAATCATGTGTATTTGCCTTGAACTGAATAAAACTATGGTATTTTTTAAATACTTCCTCAGAAAATCACAAAGAGCTCTTGATAACCTGATAAATCATCTCGTGAAAAGGAATAAAGTAACATTAATTTCAATATTTCAATCTGGAATGAATTGTGGTGGCTCATAAATGTTGAAACCGCACAACCCCTATGGGGATCCTTACATCTTTTAGAACTTGAAAATCCAATGTTGTTTCCCACACCATAAGAGTGGTTAGAATGAGTAACCACACATAATGAAACTTATTTCATTTCTCTTGAAAAAATTTGCAGTCCTCAATGAATTGGTTGTATAGTAACGTGGCCCAATTCATTTTCAATCTCTCCTTACATCGGGCCACTTCCTAAATAACTCCTATTAGGACCTCATATTTCCTACACTTTCTTATTACCTTACAGGTCAGTACTTTGTAGCAAACTAGACACCTTGATTGTTTATCTCTATGAACTTAAACCCCCCATGTTCCCCTCATTGTACCATATAGCTTCAATAATCTCTCTAGTAGTCTTATAGTTATCTTCAAAGAGTTTTCTAGGATCTTTTCCTTTCATGGGCAACCCAGTAATCTCATGAAATATCTATGGAGTAATTTCAATGGGCCTATATAACCACAACCAGCATTGATGCACACAATTAAGTAGTAGTAGGCTAGTTACCACAATGATTTCATTGTTGGTGAGCCTTGGTATTGCACCAAGAGTGCTGCAACTCCCAAGGGCTGCCCTACTTTACTTTATCAACCCAGAGTTCATACAAACTTGGAGGTACCAGTGCTATATACACATTAGATGCATTATATTCATGTCATCCTCTTATGCCTTACAAAAGGGTGTTATCTCTTAAACTATGAAAAAAACTGAAAAGTAAATTGCTGGAAGGAAATGACAAAAAGGAAACCAACTTAATTTTCACAAAGGAAATGACGGAAATGAAACTAATTTAATGTGCAGGAAGGAAATGATAGAAAGAAACTAAATTAAATTTCTGAAAAGAAATGACAGGAAGGAACCTAATTTAATTTGCAGAAAAGAAATGACAGAAAGGAAAATAATTCTAAACCACACTTAACTTGGCCAAATGGCTAAAATCACTTTACTTATCCTCTGGTTTATCTATCATGCTTCTATCCATGCAGCTAAGCTATCCAGGACTTAATTCTAATTGAAGAAGTGTTGATTTGTAGCTTGGAGAAGAAAGGGGTAAAGGTGCTAATGGAGGGATAAACACATGAAACTAGGTTTAGAAGTGAAAAGAGCAGGTTTTGACCTTATTAAAGCTTTATTATGATGCAAAAAGGATTTGGAGCGGAATGATTTGAAAAGTGCAATGGCGGAGATACGATGGATCAAAATTTGCGATATGCAATATGTGATATTGCAATCAGCGGAAAGAGTAGTAATTATTAATGAAAACCAACTAAATGGTGCGAAGTGTAAAAGGCGACAGGTGACGTGGCGGTGGGACCGACGGCGGAGCGCGATCTCAATATCGCAATCGGTGAATCAGAGTGGTAAGTCTTAAAAGAAAAGGGTAAATATTGCAAAGTGTGATTTGCGATGGGTGACGTGGTGGTGGGACCAACGGATAAGCGTGATCGCAATATTGCAATCAGTGAAAGCGAGCAGTAAGTCTTAAAAGAAAATGGAAAACAATGCGAAGTGCAATTTGCAACACAATATCGCAATCGACGAAAGTGAGCGGTAAGTGTTAAAAGAAAATGGAAAACAATGTGAAGTACGATTTGTGATTTCGCAATATCGAAATCGGGGAAAGTGAGCGGTAAGTGTTAAAAGAAAAACAAAAACAAAAAATATGCGAAATGTGATTGCGATGTATGGTGGCAGGAGATTCGAGGAGAAAAGGCGGAGGTCGATTTTCAAATGTTTTCAAGCATTTTTTGAATAAAAAGGGTGCAGTAGCTGCGATAAGAGAAAAGGAAGGAATAGAAGCATAACAGCAAGGTTCATAAGCATAACATAGAGATGGGTAGGGACTAGAACATGGAGCGGAAAGTCTTGATAATCTCTCTGTGGCTTTTGATGCTCATTCCTACAAACAACCCTGATGATCCATGCATGAAAAATAGATGAAGTGTCTGATAAAAGTAGTGAACATAAATCAATTTTAGGGTTTGAGGGAAGGTTTACCCTCCTCGAGCTCTATTGACAGAGATGAGCAGGGAGTCTTGATCCATAGATTTTTGGTTTTTCTCCTTTATTATATTACTCACAAGCAAGTGAAAAACTACAGAAGCATAGTTAAAGAAAAACTAAACAAAAACGAAACTATTTAAAGCAGAACTAATTGAATGACAGAAAGAAAAATAGCTTAATGGTAGAAAGGAAAGAATGGTAATAGCAAAGAAGTTGAGGTGCATGGATTGGGCCCTAACCCATGAGCCTAGCTCTCTGAAACTTAAATCAGTAAAATGAAATCAGTCTCCTCATTTCATAAAAGAATAGCCTCATACATCTCTGAAAGTTTGATCACTGAGTAACTAATAAAAAGCTCAATAGCTTACAACAAAGTTCCAACTATAATCGACTAACTCTTCCTAGCTCTAGCTCTGCTCTATTTATTCTACAGGGCAGCTACCAAAAAATCCCTAGAAAATGGTGATTGATTCCATTTGAATCCAAGTAAACAAAGATTGGGTGCACTCCTCTTTGATTTTCTTGGATGCCTCTAGAATCGAATTGCTGGAGAGAATCCTCGAGGATCCTTTGGCTGCCTTTGGAATTCGAATTGTTGGAGAAAATCTTTGGGATCCTTTGACTGCCTTTGAGAGTTAAGGAGGTTGGAAAATCCTCCTATAATTTCTCTTTGTTGTCTCCTCCAAGTCTTTATGATAAAATAAAATCCTTATAAAAATGCTAATAATTCATGATTTTCTGCACTCAACCTCCTATTAGGCACTCAGAGTATGTTAGCCTTAATCACCACCTATACTAGCGTCATAAAACCAAATAATAATAAAAATGCAAGAAAAAGAGATCTAAGAAGGCAAAAAGGTGACTATTAACACCTCCAAATATGTCAAATGATGGAGCTCATCAATTGCTACAACCAAAATGAGGAATCTCAAACAAATTTAGGATGTGAACCTTCTCTAACCCTAACACCCACCGTCGTGGCTCTAACATCGTAACTTTAAAATAAACCATCGACTTCGGTATGAAATACTCTTGTAGCTCCAAAAATTTCTTTTGATCCACAAGATCATTGTTGAAAAAGTAGTGAAGTAAGGTCTTTTTCCTTATGACTTAGCCAATGAAGACCTCGAATTGTCTTTCTCTAGCATGGATTCATGAGATAGACTTTAGCATGATGAGTTGATTTCTGGTTCGCTAGAATGACCATCAATATATTTCATGTGTAGTGTCAGAGCTTCAGTTTTTTGGAGTATTCTTCAGTTAGACTTCAAGATGAGGTGGAAAAGACAAGTCCAGTTAGGACCAGTTAAGAATATAGTGACAAGCTCGAGTTAGGATGAGTTAAGACTTTAGAGACAAGTGAGGAGAGGAAGAGTTAAGTCCTCAGTTAACTCGGTTCAAAACTAGGGGAAATCAAGGAGGAACTCGAGCCCTTTAACTGAGAGCTAGTGAAAGTATAACTGAGACTTGCTACAAATAACTAGAAGAAGGAACTCATTGCCCTTGTGTGAATATAAATTTTAACTTGGCCTCCTTGCATGAATCGAAGATATATTAATGAAAGTGTCAGGTCCCCATATTACTAGTTTAGTCCCTTATTTTCATTAGTGTAGCCCCCTTATTTTTATTGTTGTACCCCTATAACCCCCATATTGTTATTATTGTTCCCTTAGATTTTTATTGTTAGGTCGGCTAGGATTATATTGAGACCCCATGGACCCCTATATATAGAAGGAGGTTTTTTCATTTGTATAATCCAAGAATTGTTCATTTATGTAATGTATTGGAGGTTTCCCCCTTGAAATGGTTGATTTCTAAGGCATTAATCTCTCTTTTCTTCTATTTTTGGAGCTGGTTTCATAACATTTGGTATCAAAGCTTTGGATTCTAGGGTTTCGCTGCTCCAAATAGGTCATTGTGGAATTTTCGCTATAACATTTTTTTCTAAAAAGGTTCAGAAGCTGAAATTTTTAAAGAGAAAAGCTAAAATATTGAGGAACATCGTGTACAAATTTCAGATCTTGGTTCGCAATATTTTCGGAGATATGATTTGTGGAATTTAGGGTTTTTTTCAGGCTCCCGAATTTCACCTAAACAGGTCATCATGGAATTTTCACTATAATTTTTTTTCTACAAAGGTTAAGAAGCTGAAATGTTTATAGAGCAAAGCCAAAATCCTAAGGAACAAGCTATAAAAATTTCAGATCTTGGTCCGCAATAGTTTCAGATATATTATCTGTGGAAGTTAGGGATTGTTCAGGCTCCCGAATTTCATCCCAAAGAGGTGACCTTGGGAAAATCATCATAACTCTCTCTATGAGCATCGGATTGAAATTCTCTAAAAAGTGGTTGCAAGTACATGGACTTTAGTTTCTTGTATATCAATTTTAGAGCCGAAGGAGGGAACAGTGAGACGTGGCACGCCGTACAAGTGCGTTCTACCGAACTAGTCCATAATTAGGACATTGTGGGAGATTCGACATAACTTTGCCTTGAAGTATCCAAATTAGGTCAGACCTGTGGCATTCAAAAGAAGATTCAGAGGGCTACTAGAAGACCAAATTTCAGATATTGAAGATCTTCAATTACGAAGATAATTCAGTTTCAATATCAATCTCCTCAACACCCATTAAGACCTACGAATACTCTACTATGACTCATGAAGATGAAGAATTGCAACATGATCTATTAAAATTACAAGATAAAGTGCACCAAATTTCTCTCTCACAAAGAGCAACAAAAATGAAATGAAAGTTTTGAAGAAAGGCGTGGAAGCGAAGATGGATGGTTTGAAGAATAATATGGATGGTTTGAAGAAAGGCGTGGAATCTAAGATGGATGTCATGGAAGCTGGCATAGAAGCGAAGATGGATGACATGAAAGACAACATGGAAAACATGAAGAATGATCTAAAAGAAAACATGGAAGCTTTGACAAAGTTGATACAAGAAATTTTTCCTAATGCGAAAAGATAGTAGAAGAAACTCGTGATGAGAACAAAATAAATGTTAATCATGATTTCATAAACTCTAATGTTGGATGGAAGAACCACCATATTCCAAAGATGGATATTTGAGGAATTTTGATGGCAAGGATCTCGTAACATGGATACTACAGATGGAGCAATATTTTGATCTCAATAATGTGCAAAACACACAAAAGGTATGCATTGCAACTTTACATTTAGAAAAAAATACATTTGTATGGTATCGATGGATTTTCTCCCGTAAAAAAATTGTCACTTGGTCAATTTTTATGGAGGAAACGATAGCACATTATGAGGATACAAAGAGAAACACCTTCCTTAGCTAATTGATAAATCTCAAACAAAAGGGTTAAGTGGTGGAGCACATTGAGGACTTCCAAAAATTGAATATAAGGGTAACTGGTATTCCAGAGGAACACAGGATTGATGTATTCATCGGTACTTTAAAGGATAACATCCAACATGAAGTTTGTGTTTGGGAACTTGATTCATTAGAGAAGGCATTTAGGTTGGCAATAAAAATTGAATGTAAAATTATGGCGACAAGGAAGCCTACCACTCACATCTATAAAGATGGAAGTGTTGCTACTCCTAGACTTCCACAACCTACAAGGTTGATGTCACAACAATTGGAAGAAAAAAGAGCAAAATGGCTTTGCTACAGTTGTGATATAAAATACACTGAAGGTCATAAGTGTGTTGAGAATAAATTATTTTACATAGATTGTGAAGAGGAGGAAGAAAATGAACAAGAAACTTCAAAAGAAGAGGATATACACCAGGAACCAACCCTAAAAGAAGAATAAATGAGTCCAAAAATATCGTGTAATGCATTGGCAGGAATTACCACTCCTCAAAATCTCAAGATAGAAGGACATATCAAGAAGAAAAAGGTAATAGTGTTGATTGATTCAGGTAGTACCCATAATTTTATTCATTGTAAGGTAGCCAAGGAATTGAATTGTTTCTTATACCCAGCTCCAGAATGTCAAGTGATGGTTGCAAATGGAGGAACTATAAATTTCTCTGGAAAATGGCATAACATCAAGCTAACCATGGGGGAATATGTATTGAATATTCCAATGCTTTCCACTCCAATGGGAGGTGTTGATGTTGTACTAGGAGTACAATGGTTACAATATTTGGGGATGGCAACTTTTAATTTTCAAGAATTTTTCTTGAAAGTTTTTTCGGAAGGAAAGGAAATCGAATTACGGGGTATCACACGAAATTTGGGAAAGATAATAAGCTCTAATGTCATGAAAAAGCTTCTGAAGAAAGAACAACGAGGCGTAATTGCACAGTTATGCTCACTAGAAGCTCCAACATCAAAATCATCGATTTCTCCAGATCTCCAAAAAGACATGGACAATCATTCCAAGGTGTTTGATACTCCCAAAGGACTCCATCCTATTCGTGATCATGATCATGCTATTCGTTTGATTCCAGGAAGTGTTACTCCAAACATCAGGCCTTACAAATATCCTTATGTTCAGAAGAGCGAAATTGAACGTATGATTGTAGAAATGTTAGAGGTTGGTATAATTCAACCTAGTCAAAGTTCTTTCTCTGCTCCAGTAGTATTGGTGCACAAGAAGGATGGATCATGGCGCATGTGTCCAAATTATAGGGAGCTCTATAAGCTCACTATTAAAGAATAATTTCCCATACCTGTGATTGATGAATTATTGGATGAATTACATGGCACAAATTATTTTGCCAAGTTGGATCTGCGTTCAGGATATCATCAAATTACAATGAAGACTGAAGATATTTCGAAAATAGTATTTCGAACTCATGAGGGTCATTATGAATTTTTGGTCATGCATTTTGGCCTTACCAATGCACCTTCTACATTTCAAGGGTTGATGAATTCCATTTTCAAACCCTTCCTTAGAAAATTTGTGCTAGTATTTTTTGATGACATACTAATCTATAGCAGGTCTTGGAAGGATCATGTTCAACATGTTGATAGGGTGCTCAAACTATTGGAGGTATATGCAAAAACATACAAATGTTTCTTTGGAGTACAAGAGGTGGAATATCTTAGTCATATTATATCTCACAAGGGTGTTAAGGTAGACCCTAACAAAATTAAAGTCATTAAGGAATGGAAAGTCCCCACAACCATAAAGCAGTTGCGAGGATTTCTCGGGTTAACATGGTATTATCACAAGTTTTTTAGGAATTATGGGAGAATAGTAGCACCTCTAACAACAATATTGAAGAAAGATGCATTTTCATGGACTCCTAAAGAAACTAAGGGATTTGAACATCTTAAGGAGGCAATGTGCCTAGCACCGGTCTTAGCTACACCAAAATTCACAAAAAAATTTATTGTGGAATGTGATGCCTCGGGAAATGGAATTGGTGTTGTTTTAATGCAAGAAGGAAGACCCATTGCTTTTGAAAGTCGTCCAATCAAAGGAAAGTATCTACAGAAAGCTATTTATGAGAAGGAAATGTTGGCAATATTACATGCACTAAAGAAATGGTGACCTTACCTAATGGGAAGGCACTTCAAGGTAAAAACTGATCATGATAGTCTTAAACACTTTTTGGAACAAAGACTATCTTCATAAGAGAAGAAAAAATGGGTCACAAAGATGTTGGGTTATGACTTTGAAATCATATACAAAAAATGGAAGCTAAATGTTGTTGCAAAAGCACTCTCAAGACAGGATGAAGAGGTGGAAGCATTGCTTTGTGCAAATTCTATTATCCAACCAGATTAGATAAACGAAGCAAGGGATAAATGGAAGGATGAAGAAGTGTGGACACTCATTCAAAAGTTGAAGCAAGATCCTAGTACATCTGATACATTTAGTTGGAAAAATGATTCCTTATGGTACAAATATCGCTTATATCTTTGTAATAATTCCCAACTAAAACAAAATATTCTTTTGGAATTGCACACTTCTCCTTTAGGAGAACACTCGAGATTTTTAAACTTACCACAGGGTGAAGAAATATTTTTTTTGGGATGGCCTTAAATATTATATTCAAAAGTTTGTGGCAAAATGTTTGGTTTTCCATCAAAATAAAGTTGAGACAATTAAGACCCCGGGTCTTCTACAACCTTTATCCATTCCAAGTCAACGTTGGGAGGAGATTTCAATGGATTTTATCACAGTTTTATGATCCAAATTGGATCCTGAAGTTTGTGTCGAAATTGCAAAATGACCAATATGGTCCATTATAAGTAATTAGTCATCGAATTTTGTAATAAGCAGGTTGTGTTGAAATTGCATCGACCAATAAGGTCTTATAAGCAATGGTTCATCGACTCATGCCATCAGTAGGATATTGTCAAAAATTGGTAAACGACCAAGATGATCACATCCAGCATTCTTGTTATGTGCAGGAATATCAACATGATCATCGTCAGCTTCGTCATCAACGTTAGTGACTTCAACAGTATTGGCCAATGTCGTCTCTCTTCATGGATATGGTGTGCAAAGTGTCGTCATGTTAGCTCTGTCGACCTATGACATGAAACCATTGGAAATGACATAGTCATGGTGAAAAATGTAATGTGCTAAAATATTTTAAAGACCTAAGGAAAAATAATCCTAAGTCTAAATCATTAGCACTATAATTCTAAGTCAGCATAATCAAATTCTAAATGTTAGTTCTAGGCGAAAATGTTAGTGATTAGTCTTAAAACATGTCGTTAAAGACTAAATCCTAAAATGCCTAAGAATAACACATAAAGGTTATGTTTAAAAACCTAAGCCTAAGTCCTAGTTTTAAATTATAATCTAAGACTAGAACCTAAGGTGCATAGTATGAAAACCTTGGAATAAAGCTTTCGACATTTAAAAACATTACAAAAATTTCAATTTGTAAATGTTCTAACAGACGTAAACCGTGACTGCAAAACTGCGTTGGAAATACAAGACATGTGAACGGTGTTATTTTTTGAAGACTGCAGCGAGATAACCGTCAGGATTGAACGCAGCGGAACCATCCACATGTGAACATAGTTAAACAGTGGCATCAAATTTCCATCTAACCACGCCGTCTACCCGACCGCGACCGCCGGTGATTAGGATTATCACATGGGAACTTTATCCACCAGCGCAAACTGCAACCGTCTAGATTGACCACAGTTGTCACATGCCAAACTGTTAGGATTCTACACTGTATTCTTAACCATCGGGATTGAACGCAGATGTAGCCGCCTTCTGAAGTTGTCACATGTCAAACAGTCAGGTTTATGCACTATTTTTCCTAACCGTCGGGCTTTAAACTTTATTATAAAGTTTATTTTTGGGTTTTGGCATATTAAAAGTTGTTAAGCTTAATTTAATACCTTATCCCTAAGAACTAAGTGTCATTAAGCCCGAGGTCAACAAAACCTTTTGTTTCTCAACTTAAATCTAAATTTGGCTTCAATGATATCGAGAAAGCCATCAGATCTGAGCAAAGTCTAAAAACGGTTTTAAAAGAATATTAATCATTAAATCCTTAACTAAATGTGGCATTTAAATAAAAACTAATGAACCTTTATCTTCAATGTATGAACATAGAAATGTGGGAATGGATAGGTTTAATGTCATTTTCTCTCATCCTCTTTAAAACACGAAGACGTTTTGAAGGAGAGGGTGTCGAGAGTGGAATGAAGAAGAGTGCTTTTGACGAGCATTGGAGAGGTGCTTCTAAGCACATTGTAGAGAGTTTTATTTGCAGAATTTTGTGGAGGTGGTGTTCACCAATTATTGCATAATATGAATTGAAGATCGTTTCAAATCACAGAGTTCAAGATAAAAACATCAAACTCGGTTCATCTACAAGCGTGCATAGGTCCAATTGCTTCATTTCACCAGATAGTGTGTGCTGACTTTCTATAGCTTTTTTTGGCCATCTGAGGGCCTTCTCAAGAAAAAATTCAGTCGTTGAAAAGCCACATCAGAGAATTTTCTTCCACATTGTTAGTAGTGTTGATAGGCATTGATCAAATAAAAATTCAATGTAACCTTTTCTCTTGACTTTCCTAATATAACGAACATGCACCTTTGAAGCAGACGCGGAGACGTAGTCTAGGAGGGACGAACTTCATCATTAATTCTTGCATTCATTATATTTTGATGTTATTCATGAAGCTTAAGTTTTTAACTTTAACATTAAAATTAACTGCTTTCCTTTCAAACACTCTGTTTTAAGGAGTTTGATTAACATACATACAAATCACTGACCTCAAAATTTCAGTTATTCTTTTTACCATTCAATTTCCATCAAGAGTTAGGAACATCTTTTTTTTCCCCATTCAGATAAATTTACCTAAGTCCAAAGGAAAGAGTGTCATCATGGTGGTAGTTTATAGAATTACCAAGTATGCACACTTTTGTGCATTATCTCATCCATTTAAAGCAAGTACAGTTTCTACTGCATTTATGGAAACAATTCAAAAGCTACATGGAAACCCAAAGATTATGGTAAGCGACAGAGATCCCATTTTTACTGGAAATTTTTGGACAGAATTATTTTCTTGTTTGGGTACTCAACTAGCTCATAGCTCATCTTATCATCCTCAATCTGATGGTCAAACTGAGATAGTGAAAAAATGTTTGGAAGGATATCTTCGTTGTTTTGTATCTGATAAACAAACACAATGGGTCAAGTGGTTACCTATGGCTGAATGGTGTTATAACACTTCCTTCCATACTGCAACAAAAATGACCCCATTTATGGCACTTTATGGATATCATCCACCGCCCATCACATCATCTTTAAGAGAAAATTCTAAGGTGCAAGCAGTGGAAGATCACATCGAGCATCAACATCAAGTTCTCCAACTCTTAAAGGATAACCTTAATTTGGCACAAAATCGAATGAAACAACATGCATATCAACATCACAACGAGAGAATTTTTGATGTAGGATATTGGGTATTTTTACAGCTACAACCATACAAACAAATGTCCCTCAAGCAAGCTAAGAAGGATAATAAATTATCCCCAAAATACTATGGTCCTTACAAGGTGTTGCAAAAGATTAGTACTATGGCATACAAATTGGAGCTTCCTGCTTCTTCACAAGTGCATCCAGTTTTCCATGTTTCATTCTTAAAGAAGGTTATAGGTGAAAAAATTCCAATTCAAACAATATTGCCAGAACTTGATGAGGAAGGAAAAATCATATTGGAACCTGAAACAATCATGGAAACAAGAACTCGACAGCTATGAAATCGATCAATTTCAGAGTATCTCATCAAGTGGAAGAACTTAACCACAAAAGATTCTACATGGGAGGATGAGAATTGTACTCAAGCGTTGAGGACAACACTTTTTTGAAGGAGAGGGGCATGTTAGGTCCCCATATTACTAGTGTAGTCCTTATTGTAATTAGTGTAGCCCCGTTATTGTTATAATTGTACCCTGTAACCCCCATATTGTTATTATTGTTCCCTTACATTATTATTGTTAGGTCGGCTAGGATTATATTGTGACCCCATGGACTCCTATATATAGAAGGAGGTTTTTTCATTTGTATCATCCAAGAATTGTTCATTTATGTAATGTATTGTAGGTTTCCCCCTCAAAGTGGTTGATTTCTAAGGCGTTGATCTCTCTTTTCTTCTATTTTTGTAGCTGGTTTCATAACAGAAAGAGAAGGATGAAGGCACATATTAATGATTCATTGTTGTTGGTAGAGCACATCAGTTGAGGAGCGAAGATCAAAGTTTGAAGAGCAGAAGTCGAGCCTAGTCTCAGCAGGGAACAATTATGTGTGCAGGCTGAGATCTAGAGGCAAGGTCGAGAGTAGTGATCCAAGAGCAGGTTGAGAGAAATTGTGGAGCTAATATTAATTTCTCAGAGGATATATGTTTCATGTAGTAGCAACATACTAAATTTTTAAAATATCTATTTAATCAAAGAACAATCAATAAAATTTGAAAACAAAGAAAGCAAGTATTACCATTTGGGTTTCATGGGTAAAACACTAATGTCAATTTTATGTATGTGTGTGTTTTTATTGCAAATATTTTCTCCCACTTAATAAATGTTGAGAAGCTTTATATCTTGGTGAAAGTTAAACTTGGTTCCAATTTTTAGTTGCCTTTGGTTTTTCAAAAAACTCATCTAAGTAGTTGTAGATTTTCAAGAAAATTAACATGGTATTAGAGCCACACTCTGTATAAAAACTAGCACAAATATTTGTTTAGTTAGTGAGGAGAATTGTTTAGTAAGTAAACTTTAGCTATTGTTTGAAGAGTAGTATTTTGGATAGCAACATGTCGTTCCAAGAACTAAGGGCTGATCACCTTTTAGAGGGAGCCTCTAACTTCTGCTCATGGAGGGAACATATTTCTGTGGTGTTGGAAAATAATGGGGTGTTATAATTTGCGAAGAACCCATAAACTGCACCTACATATGCTCAACAGTTGATCCAAGATAACTAGAATGACACCAAGGCTAGGAGGATCTTTCTTGACGGGATCAAATACTACATTATCCCTAATATCCATGGAAAGACGAAAAAAAATGAGATGTGGAAAGCCGCCTTGGATTTGTACCAGGGATCCAGTGATTCCAGAAAGCTTGCCTTGAAGGACAAATTAAGAAATATTCAGATGAGAAAAGGAGAGGCCATCATTACGTACCTTTCCAAGTTCACCCAGGTTCAAGATGAGCTAGATGGAGTGGGAAATAATGTAGTAGACAAAAAAAATTGTAAGTCTTGCGCTACTGGGACTTCATAAGTCTTGTGAGAATTTATAGGTTTCAGTCAATGGTAGAGAGAATCTTCCCAATTGGGAAAGGCTATGGGGCCACTACGTCCAAGAGGAAATCTGGAGGGGGACAAGAGCTATTATTTCAATGAAGACAAAGGACGATGAGAAATTTTCCTTATCTAGAAAAGGAAGCAAATCCAAGGGAAAGAAAGCTAAGGCAAGGCCTAGTCTAGTCAAAAGGGCGATAAGAATAAGAAATATCTAAGCAAGATCAAATGATTCTCTTGCCACTAGTTCAGACACTATGCCACTAAGTGTCCTATCCAAAAAAATGGGTTTGATAAGGGTAGATTTTTTTAATTCTGATTTTGAGAAGGATTTATCATTGATAGCTTCCATGGAAATCTCAGTAGGAAACAAAGTATGGTACATTGATTCTAGAACATCCTATCACATGACCGGGAACAAGGAATTTTTCAGCCAATTGAAGGAGAAGGACATGCAGTTTGACATTGAGCTAGGAGATGATGGAAACTACCTAACCAAGTGCGTCAGTACTATTAGCTTTGAGAGGGAGTTTGGTAATCATTTTTGTCTCAAGGATGTCCTCTATGTTTCAGGCCTTAAAAATAACCTTGTTTTTGTTTCCACCCTAGAGGACAAAGGTTATGATGTTATTTTTAGTTGAGGAAAGGCATATTGATCAGGTGCTTAGTGTAAAATCTCAAAAATGAAAGTGCTCAGAATTTATTGGAAACTAAACGACAGCGAAGAGCTCATCGACAAAAATACAGTGCAATTCGTTTCGTCGAAAACAAAGTCTGGATGAAGGAGATAGAGCCTGCTGTTCATTTTCCTAAACAACTAAAAAATTTGCAGAACATGACAGAAGGATGACATGGCAACCCAGTCAGCATACAAGGTATATTCTGGGAATATTATTCAGTTTTACCTAATGACACTGTGACAAGTGTCACTGCAGGATTCGCCAGTTTTGTTTGAAGGTGAAATTCTTTTAATTTGGGTCTCCTAAGTTTGAATGAGAAATTTTTTTTTTAAATGGTTGGAATGGTCCAACCACAGGCGGACACGTGGTGCAGCTAGGGGCCGCCATGTGCCCCCTCTGGTGGACCCTATCCAAAGTCCGGATTGAAACTACATGGTTGAATTTCATGTTATATATCAAGGTTGGTTTTGGGTTATTATTATGAAAGTCTATGGCATATATCATATGGTTAGGGCGTGTATTATATCAAAGTTTGAAATTATTTATTAAACCAAATTTTTAAACTATGGAAGAGGCACATATATTTTGGACCAAAATTTATGGGCAGAGGTAGGGGTTGAACTCACGACCTCCCCCGTGCCAACCATACGCCTTACCACCAAGCCATTACCAAATTTCTTATAAGGTAAGGGGTTCGACACATATTTCAATTGTTGCGATTGCACCAACGTGGATTTGGAGGAGGCCAACCCCCTCCCCATGCGACCCTTCTACCAAAACCACAAGCGGAGTGAAATATTATTCAGCGGAGGATTAAAGTGTAATTGTGGACTAATTAACATAATCCTGGGTTTAAATTTGTTAAACCCTGTTTAGTTTAATTTGCACTTATGTGCAGTTAAGACATGGTTATCCACCCCTAACAATACTTAACAGCTAATTAAACCAACATATTAATATAATGGATAATTCGACGATTCCACCAGTTTTGGCGGACTCCCAAGTTTAGCTGTGTTAACTAGAGTTCTTTCCAGTATTGGAGGAGGATTATAGGGAAAAATTAAATGAAGCATATATTTTGCAATTTTCGACCAAATTGAGAGCAAGAAGAGTCATTTCTGAATGATTTGGACATTTTGGACTCATTGAAGTAGGTTTCAAGAGTTGTAGGTGAATTTAAACAACAATTTTTCTCTCTTTTTATCTAATACAGAGGCCCAAGCCATGGAAGTTGGACCAAGGAGATGTAGCCCAAGAGGAGTGAACTCCTTCAACAAAACATTGTCTTGATGGATCAATTGTGATGGTTTGTTTTACTTGTTATTGTTGTTGTTCAACATTTTTTTTCATGCTTTATGCTCTTGAATTTAATTTAAAAACTTAGCTCATTTACTTGTTTGACACTCATAAACACCAAGGAAATCTATGCACATAAAGCCTAAGATCAGCAAATTAATTTTAAATATAAAGATGAAATTAGCACAGAAAAACTAACATTCAAATTTGGATCAAGTTGGAATCAGAGCCCAAGGTTGAAACGTTGTTTTCTTGATAGTTGCTTGAGTTTTGTGCAAGTAGTGTTTTAATGGGTGCAAATTTTTTATGCCTACAAAGTTAAAGTTGCAAAGAGGTGAAGGGAAATTGTTGGTTGCAAGTCCTGAGATTAGGACCAGAAGAAGGAGAGCCACAAGGGCACCACGTCCACCCAAATTTTCACTCAGAACTGCACTTGAAGCACCTTAATTTATATCTCAAGAAGCTGAGATTGAAGAGGTACAAGAACTAGAAGTTGAGCTTGTGATGCAAGAGTATCTAGATTTAGCCAGCAATGTGATTGTGTGTTCACATGTTGTGGCTAATAAGAGGTGAAAAAAATTGATTATTAATATTTTATTAAGCTTTAATTGTGAGAAGTTAGTTTGTTTTGATTCCTAAAATTAAATAGGAATGAAAATGGAAAATTGGTTCTCCCTGCGAGGAGATAAAGTCAAGTGGATTAGATCATTAAGATAGGATAGAATTAGGTTGTTAGAGTGGTTCAACAGAGAGCTAATAAAAGACAAGAGAACTACTTTCAGGGATATATAAGTGTGAATAGGAGAGTGTGAAAAGTGTATGAGGTGTGGAATAGGTGTGAGTGAAGTGTAAACAGAGAGAGTGAACAGAGCGAAGAAGCAATGTAATAATCTAGCCATCAAGGGCAAGACTCTGTGTATTTTCATTACTATTAATTCCAAGTATGTTTGTATTTTAATTCGGCTGTCTGTTTTAAACTATCGCTTTTTATTTCTCTGTTGGAGTATGGATATCGCATCGTGCACAGTGGGATTTCCATGTAATATGTCTATGTGAAATTATAGATTCGAGTCAAGCTTGAGGAGTTGCGATATAGAATTTCGCAATGATTTTGGCATTGATCGCTTATCGTATCCAGAGAAGGGTCAATTGTACATGCGAGCAGCAAAGATATAGTGAGGACCATTAGATCTGGGCATAGATCAATGGTGGAGATTAAATCTCAATCCCAGTGGAATATTTCTACATCGCTATCGACGATTTTTATGTTTATTGCTAAGTTATCGCAAGTTATATGTTTTAAGTTGCGATGCATTAATGATTGGAGATTGCGATGTGATGCGATTGCATATCGCCTTAAGACGAGGATATATGATAGATGGTGCAATTTTGCGATAACCTTATAAATGTGATCACAGTCGTGCGCAAAGGAATCTAATTAAGTTGTGTGGGCCCATAAAATACATGTCTGCGCGTATTGTGAAAATTTGCAATCTTGCTACATCATTCAGTATCATAGTAGAAACGGGGTTCTGTTCTCATGGATTGTAGCAAATATGCCACCCAGGAGAGCGGTTGGCATAGGTCGAGGAAGACCTATAGCCAATGCAGTTTTTCTAGAAGAGATTTGACACCTTCGTACAAGGATGGAGACAATGGAGACCGCTCAAAGGAGAGAACCTGAAGAAGGGAATGTCACCGTAGTAGAAGAATATTCTGAGGAAGAAGAAGAGGAAGAAAGTGAGGCAGCTAAATTTTTCAAGATATTGGAAAAGGCTAGTGAAAGACAAAAGGTGGAAATACCTTTGTATGATGAGAACCTTAATGTGGAAGAGATGATGGACTGGGTCAACTCACTAGAAAATTATTTTTACTATGATGAGGTCGATGATAAATAGAAGGTGAAATTTGTAGCTACGAGATTGAAGGGCCATCCAGCCATGTGGTGGGATGAGCTACAATTATCGAGAGAGAGAAAGGGAAAGCCCAATATCAAGCAGTGGGATAAAATGGTGAGTAAATTGAAAGGTAAATTCATGCCAAAATATTATCAGATAAATATTTTCAAACAATTACAAAACTTGAGGGAGAAAGGAATGATTGTCAAGGAGTACACTGAGGAGTTTTACAAGAAGAGCATTAGAGCAGGACATGCTGAGGATGACGTAGAAAAGGTTGCTAGATATATCAATGGCTTGAGATATGACTTACAAGACAAAATTAGTTTACTGAGTCTGAAGACAATTGAAGATGCTTATCAAGTAGCTTTGAAGGCAGAGAATAAAATGTTGAGGAAACAAAGTCAGAATAATAGAGCTAAAAGTCCAACAAGAGGAAGAGAAAATTTCATATGAAGATTCTAGCACTCTCAGAATGAAGCAGGAGGTTCGAGTAGTAAACCGTCACAGAGAGGAGACTTTGGTAGAGGGATATTTGCACCCAGAGGTAGAGGTCGAGGAAGAGAAATTCGGTGTTACACATGTGGAGAATGGGGACATAGATCATGGGATTGTCCTCATAACAAACCAAAAAATTAGCGGAATGTGAATGTAGCTGAGGCAAAGGAAGAAAATCCTCAAATCACAGGAAAATAAGAGTTACCTGAGGAAGGAGAGTCTTTATTGCTAAAAAGAGTACTTCTTAAGGCAGAGAAGGAAGCAAATGAGCCAGCGCAAAGGAAGAGCTTCTACAGGACTGTGTGAAAATCAAAAGAAAAATGCTGCTAAGTTGTGATTGACAATGGAAACACTGATAATATTGTTTCCACAAATATGGTTGAGAAATTGGGGTTTATTAAGACAGTACACCATATTCCCTACAAAGTCTCGTGGCTACATAAGGGACATCATATTTTAGTGACAGAATAGTGCAAAGTAGAGATACAGATTGGTACATATAAGGATGTCATATTGTGTGATGTGATGCCAATGGACGTGTGCCATGCATTGTTGGAAAGGCCTTGGAAATTTGACATAAAATCCATTCATGATGGCAGAAGGAATACCTATACCATAGAGAAGGATGGAAAGAAGCACACATTGCTTCCTTTGAAGGATGAAGCATACAAAGGAGCAGCTGAGAATAATGTTATGTTGATTAGTGGAAAGGAATTGTTGCAAGAATTCAAGAAGGAGAAAGAAATGCATTTTGTTGTTGTGGGTAAACCAAAGGTAATTCTGAATTCAACTAATTTAGACAATCTGCTTGTGGAAATTAAAAATTTGTTAGATGATTATGCTAACATAATTGTTGATGAATTGCCAAGTGAATTTCCACCAATCAGAAGTATCAGTCATCACATAGATTTATTACCTGGTGCAATTCTACCAAACAAAGCAGCATATAGAATGACCCCTCGAGAGAACGAAGAAGTTGGAAGACAAGTACAGGAGTTGTTAGATAAAGGACTAATCAAAATAAATCCTTAGCCCATGTGCAGTACTAGCCGTGCTTAGTCCAAAGAAAGGAGGTGAGTGGTGCATGTGTACTGATTCCAGAGCCATAAACAAGATCACTATCAGGTATAGATTTCCATTTCCACGCATAGATGATTTAATGGATTGCTTAAGTGGGTCAAAGTATTTTACTAAAATAGATCTGAAGAGTGGATACCATCGAATAAGGATTAGAGAGGGAGATGAATGGAAGATGCATTTAAGACCAACAGTGGGTTGTATGAGTGGTTAGTGATGCCTTTTGGGCTCACTAATGCACCAAGTACATTTATGAGACTAATGAATGAGGTCTTGAAAGAGTATGCAAGAAAATTTGTGATATTCTATCTTGATGACATTCTAATTTTCAGTCAAAGTAAGGAAGAGCATTTGGAGCATGTCAAGCTGGTGTTAAATACTTTTCTAAAGGAGAAGTTTCTTATAATTTTGAAGAGGTGTAGTTTTATGAAGAAGGAGCCCATTTACTTGGGATTTATTGTCTCATAAGAAGGCTTGAAGATGGACCCAGAAAAGATCTAGGTATTACTGGATTGGCCAACTCCGAGAAGTGTATTTGAGGTAAGGAGTTTTCATGGCCTTGCTGGTTTTTACAGAAATTTTATAAGAGGTTTTAGTCATATTTGTGCACCAATAATTGAAACAATAAAGGAGAGAAACCATCCATTTAAGTGGATGGAAGCATCATATCAGAACTTCAAGTTGTTGCAAAAGAAGATCACTGAAAGACCTGTTTTGGCCTTGCCAAATTTTGATAAAATATTCGAAGTTGAGACTGATGCTAGTGGAATAGCAATTGGAGTTGTCTTGAGTCAAGAGAAGAGACCGATAACTTATTTCAGTGAAAATTTAAATGAGGCCAAGAGGAATTATTCATCCTATGACAAGAGTTCTATGCTATTGTGCAGACTTTGAAGAAATGGAGGCATTATTTGTTTCCAAAACAATTTGTGTTGTATTCTGATAATGCACTGCAATTCGTAAATAATCAGCCAAATTTGAACCAAAATCATGCTAAGTGGGTGGATTTTTTGCAGATTTTTACCTTTGTAATCAAACACACAACTGGTAAGTCAAACAAAGTTGTTGATGCTTTGAGCAAAGTAAATCTGGTTATGCAGGAATTGAAGATTGGCATTTTGGGGTTTGAAGAGATGATTGATATGTATAAGGAAGACACATATTTTGAAGAAATATATACAACTGTTAAAAATATTTTGATTCATAATAGAAGCCAATGGTTGGACTATCTGATTCAAGGAGGATTTTTGTTCAAGAACAATAAACTATGTATTCCTAAGTGCTCCATGAGGGAAAATCTGATTAAGGAAAAACACAGTGGAGGATTTTCCGGACACTTTGGACAGGATAAAACATTTTCTCAAGTAAGTGCTTTTTATTATTGGACAAAAATGCAAGCTGATATAAAAATTTTTGTTGAGAAGTGCAGGATTTGTCAACATGCCAAAGGAAGAAGCCAAAACACTAGGTTATATCAGCCATTTCCAATACCCAATAGACCTTGGGATGTTGTCAGCATGGATTTTGTTTTGGGTTTTCCAAAGACTCAAAGAGGACATGATTCTATCTATGCTTTCATAGATAGTTTTCTAAAATGGCTCATTTTATTTCTTTTAATAAAAATAATGGTGCAACTCACATTGCTAATTTGTTTTTCTCTGAAATCATAGGATTACATGGACTGCCTGTGAGTATTGTTTCAGACAGGGATACAAAGTTCGTAGGACACTTCTGGACTACTCTATGGAGGAAGCTAGGTACAAACCTCAGTTTCAGTTCAGCCTATCATCTTCGGACAGATGGGCAAACTGAAGTGGTGAACAAGAGCTTAGGAAACATATTAAGGAGTTTGGTTTTAAAAATTCAAAAGCAATGGGACTTAGCACTTTCTCAAGCTGAATTTGCCTATGATGATACTCCTAACCGGAGTACCGGAATGAGTCTGTTTCAGATTGTTTTTGGGATGAATCTAAGAGGTTTGTATGAACTTAGAGATTTGGGCAAACAAGATACAAGGAGTGAAAAGGCTGAAGAATTTTCAGAACAGATACAAAATTTGCAGGAAGATGTCAAGAAGAGATTACATAAAAACACCCAACAGTATAAACAAAGGGTTGATATGAAAAGGAATGAAAGGGAGTTTGAAGTAGATGATTTAGCCATGGTTTATCTAAGGAAGGAAATGTTTCCAATCGAGACCTATAACAATATGAAAATGAAAAAGATAGGGCCATGTAGAATTTTGAGGAAGTTTTCCTCAAATGCATATGAGATTGAATCACCAGAAGGAGTCGGGATATCACCCATCTTTAATGTTGCATATTTGTACACATACAAAGAAACAGAGGAAGGACTACAAGAAGAACCTACAGAAGAGGAGGACCAGACTCTGAATTGGAAGGAACAAATGCCAAAGACATTAAAGAAATAAGTGAAAGCCATTCTGGAGAAAAGAGCAACAAAAAAGACTAGAGGACAAACCTATTATCAGTATCTAGTCAAATGGAAGAGACAAGCAGTGGAAGATTCCAGTTGGGTGACAGCAGCAGAGTTATAGAAGTTTAATGTGGATCCTGAAACATTCATGGATCAATCTTTTCTTCCCCGGGAGTCTGATGCAGGAGCATCTAGATTTAGCCAACAATGTGATTGTGTGTTCACATGTTGTGGCTAACAAGAGGTGAAAAAAAATGATTATTAATATTTTATTAAGCTTTAATTGTAAGAATTTGGTTTGTTTTGATTCCTAAAATTAAATAGGAATAAAAATGGCAAATTGGTTCTCCCTCTGAGGAGATCAAGTCAAGTAGATTATATCATTAATATAAGATAGAATTAGGTTGTTAGAGTAGTTCAACGGAGAGCTAATGAAAGACAAGAGAATCGCCTTTGGGGATATATAAGCATGAATAGGAGAGTGTGAAAAGTGTGTGAGGTGTGGAATAGGTGTGAGTGAAGTGTGAATAGAGAGAGTGAATAGAGCAAAGAAGTAATGTAATAATCTAGCCATCAAGGGAAAGACTCTATGTATTTTCATTACTATTAATTCCAAGTATGTTTGTATTTTAATTCGATTGTCTTTTTAAACTGTCACTTTTTATTTATCTGTTGGAGTGGATATCGCATCGCGCACAGCGGGGGTTCCATATAATATGTCTATGTGAAATTATAGATTCGAGTCAATCTTGCGAAGTTGCGATATAGACTTTCGCAATGATTTTGGCATTGATCGCCTATCGCATCCGGAGAAGGGTCGATTGGACGTGAGAGCAGCAAAGATATAGTGAGGACCGTTTGATCTAGGCATAGATCAACGATGGAGATTAAATCGCAATCCCAGTGGAATATCGCTACATCGCTATCGGCGATTTTTATGTTTACTACTAATTTATCACAAGTTATATGTTTTAAGTTGCGATGTGTTAAGAATTGGAGGTTGCGATGTGATGCGATCACATATTGCATTAAGACGAGGATATATGATCGACGATGTGATTTTGCGATAACCTTATAAATGCAATCATAATCGTTCACAAAGGAATCTAAATAATTTGTGTGGGCCCATAAACCACAGCTCCGCGCGTATTGTGAAAATTTGCAGACTTGCTGCATCAGCTTGAATCCATAGCCATCATGTCAGGTGTTGGAGAAACTGAAGGTCATTCAGAAGAGGATGATGTCAAGAAAGACTTAAATGAAATAAATAGGATGGTTAAAATTATGTTTGATGCATTTAATACTGGGATGGCAGGAGAAGATTCTAAGCCTCCATATGGAGAAGGAACTTCAGATGATAATAAGGATGAAGAAAAGGATTCAAAGGGTAGTGGAGGAATGCCTCCTCCATCTCCACCATCTTGATCATCCGCATCTTATCCATCAACATCATCTTCCACTTCCACCACAAAAACTACCCATGCTCACTCAAAGACCACAAGAGGAAAAACACCATTACTCAAACTCGATGTCAAATTTCAGCTTCCAATGTATAATGGCAAGATAAATGCATAAATATTGGACAATTCGATATTTCAATTGGAGGTGTATTTCAGAATTCAAAACCTTCATGAAGATGACATAAATATTTAATTGACTTCTTTGAGGATGGAAGGATCTGCACTTGTATGGTAGGAAGCAAGGAATCAAGAAGAGATTAAAAAATATGGTAATATATATATGTCTTGGTCAAGTTTTATTGTTTTCATTAGAAGGAAATTCTATCCCTTATCTTACATGCAAAAGGCCATTATGGATTGGAAAAATTTTAGACAATTGAAAGGGAAAAGTGTGCAAGATTATACTCATGAATTTAGGAGAAGAGCTCTTATTTTGGGTATTAATTTATATTCTAAAAATACTTTGTTAAAGTACATTAGGGGTTTGCACAGTTACCTTAGGAACACTATTCTCATATTTAATCCGACAAACATAGATGATGTTTGTGTTCAGAGCCACAAACTTAGAAGCAAGAGGGAAACAGAACATACATGAGAAAAGTGATAGTGAGAGTAAAGGAAAGGGAAATTTTTATGGAAGAGGAAAGAGAAATAGCTATGTCAAAAGAGAGAAAGAGAAAATTACATGTAAACATTGTTTGAAGAACGGCCATGATGAAGACCATTGTTGGCAACTTCATCCAGATTTGAAGCCAAACAAACTGAAAGCTAAAGAAAAGGAGAAAATTGTTGCTATAATAGAACATGACTTAGGTTCAAATTCAAGAGATGAAACAAATATTACAGTCATGGGTTTGAAAGTTGAAAACATAGCAAGCAATAGTTCTTCAAATTGTTCCAAAGTCACTCAAGATTAAGATACAAGAATTGAACTTTTCCATATTAGAGTCATCTCTAAACATACAAAGATAGACACACTTTTTGATAGTGGGTCACAAGCTAATTTGATTTCAGGAGACTTGGTTAAGCAGCTAGACCTTGAAACTATTAGACATATAAGACCTTATCTTTTAGGGTGGATATGCAAGAATGCAACTTGCAGGTTACAAGGAAGTCCATACTAAGATTCACCATCAATTCAAACTTTCTTGATGAAGTTGAACTTGATGTGGTGTCACTTGAGATATCAGGTATTGTTTTGGGAAGTCCTTATATTTATGATAGGAAAGGAGTATTTCATTGCCATGAGAATAAGTATCACTTGTTTAAGGATGGAATTGAGTACATAGTTAGAGCGCATAAGAAGAAGACAATTTTATCTCTTATACATGTAGGAGAAATGAAGAGGATAGTGAATGCAAGTCAGAATTTGACATTGTTAATGATTAAACATAGATATGTTTTGAATCAAACCTTTCAAAAATATGCATCGAATGAACAATTTGATTTGATTAAAGTTGCTTATGCTTGTAATGAGATGTTTCGGGACTCTAACAGGTTTCCTTTGAAAGGAGGTAAACAAGATTTGACAGATTTGCAGCAATCAACATCAATGTTGAGCAGTGTTGGAAACAAGATGTTGGTGCAAGAGAGTGCAAAGGTCAAAGAGAAAGCGACAAAGAAATTTGAAAAAGAAGGAATGGGTTCCACAAATGCTTTTTATTGGTTTCCAAAAGGTACATGGAAATGGCACAGATATTTGGTCAAGAGTCGACGCAGGTACAAAGCAAGGTCAGTTAAGAATCGCCATGATGACAGTGTGCAAGGTGAGATAGTTTTTAAGTTTCCTTTGATTGATGACCAAGGTAGGAACAAGTGTGTTTCTACAGGAATAGCTTGTTGCTCTAGAATTTCATGGGAATTGCAGCATGACGGTGTCAACAATAGTAAGAGAAGGTCGCAAGAGTCAAGGAAAAAGTTAAGTTTTTTTTAAAAGCTCAATCTGATGAAAATGGGAAAATTTCAATGCATAGGGATTGGAAGGATGAGGGAACAGTACCCTTGTCCACATGATCAGTAATCAAAGATCTTTTGGGGTCCAAAAGGCTTCTATTAGGGAGGAATGATCAAGTGCTCAGTGTAAAATCTCAAAAATGAAAGTTCTCAGAATTGATTGGAAACTAAACGACAACGAAGAGCTCGTCGCAAGGAATCCGACGCAATTCGTTTCGTCAAAAACAGAGTCTGGATGAAGGAGATAAAGCCTTCTATTAATTTTCCTAAACAGCTAAAAAATTTGTAGAACAAGACAGAAGGATGACATGGCAGCCCAGTCAGCATACAAGGTATATTTTTGGAATATTCTTCAATTTCTCCCAATGACACTGTGACAAGTGTCACTACAGGATTCGCCAGTTTGGTTTGAAGGTGAAATTTGTTTAATGTGGGTCTCCTAAGGTTGAATGAGATTTTCTTTAAATGGTTGGAATGGTCCAACTAGAGGGAGACACGTGGTGCAGCTAAGGGCTGCCACATGCCCCCTCTGGTGGACCCTATCCAAAGTTCGGATTGAAACTGCATGGTCAAATTTCATGTTATATATCAAAGTTGGTTTTGGGTTATTATTATCAAAGTTTGTGGCATATATCATATGGTTGGGGCACGTATTATATCAAAGTTTGAAATTATTTATATCAAAGTTGGTTTTGGGTTATTATTATCAAAGTTTGTGGCATATATCATACGGTTGGGGCATGTATTATATCAAAGTTTGAAATTATTTATTAAACCAAAGTTTTTAAATATGGAATGGGCACATATATTTCGGACCAAAATTTATGAGCGAAGGTTGGGGTCGAACCCAAGACCTCCCCCGTGCCAACCATGCACCTTACCAACGAGCCACTACCGAAGTTCTTATAAGGTAAGGGGTTTGTCACATATTTCAATTGTTGCGATTGCACCGGCGGAGATTCAAGAGGAGGCCAACCACCTCCCCATATGACCCTTCTACCAAAACCACAAGCGAAGTGAAATATTATTCGGTGGAGGATTAAAGTGTAATTGCGGATTAATTAACATAATCCCGAGTTTAAAGTTGTTAAACCTTGTTTAGTTTAAATCGCTCTTATGCGCAGTTAAGACATGGTTATCCACCCCTAATGATACTTAATGGCTAATTAAACAAATGGATCAATACAACGGAGAATTCGGCAGTTCCACCAGTTTCAGCGGAATCCCAAGTTTAGATGTGTTAACTGGAGTTCTCTCCAGTTTTGGAGGAGGATTCTAGGGAAAAAATAAATGAAGCATATCTTTTGCAATTTTCAACCAAATTAAGAGGAAGAAGAGTCATTTCTAAATGATTTGGACATTTTGGACTCGTTGAAGCACATTTTAGGAGTTGTAGGTGAATTTAAACAAAAATTTCTTCACTTTTTAGATAATATAGAGGCCCAAGCCATGGAATTTGGACCAAGGAGATGTAGCCCATGAGGGGTGAACTCCTTCATCAAAACACTGTGTTGATGGATCAACTGTGATGGTTTGATGTACTTGTTATTTCTATTGTTCAACATTTGTTTTTCATGCTTTATGCTCTTGAATTTAATTTAAAAACTCAACTAATTTACATGTTTGAAACTCATAAACACCAAGGAAACCTATCCACATAAAGCATAGGATCAGAGAATTAATTTTAAATCTGAAGACGAAATTAGCATAGCAAAACTAACATTCAAATTTAGATCACATACCTGAAGCACTTAGAATTTGGAGCCATGAATCAGATTGCTGTGAGGGCGAAGAACCTTTACAAGTTGCAAATTGAGATAGTCGCAACCTTGAGAAACAAGGAAGGTCATGAGCATGACAGAGACGTGGGGGAGCTTTGGCATAGATGCATGAGGCATTTTCATCATGGGGCATTAAAAATCCTTCAACATATACCCACAAGGACACCATAGTGCAGTATTGAACAACATGAATTATGCAAGGGCTACACACTTGGAAAGTATGCTAAGTCATATTTTTAGGGTAGAGACAACAAATCCAAAGGGATTTTGGAGCCGGTGGATTTAGATGTATGTGGGCCCTTCTCTTCTCCATCCCTCATGAGACACACATACTATGTCACCTTCACATATGACTATTCTCAGAAAACATGGATCTTATTTATGAAGGAGGAGGAGGTCTTATCTAATTTCATGGAGTTTAAGTCCCTGGTAGAAAACCATATCGAGAAGAAGATTAAAGAATATGGGAGTGGAAATGGAAGGGAATATGTCTCCAATGCTTTTAGGGACATGTGTGCCAAGGAGGGCATTATGTGATAGCTGACAACACCCCATTACCCTCAGTAGAATGGGGTGGCTAAGAAGAAGAACCAAAACATAGTTGGAGTGGGAAAGGCCATGCTGCATGACCAGGGGTTATCCATGTTCTTATGGGCAGAGGCATGCAAAACCGCAGTATTTCTGCAAAACAATAGTCCACACAAGGTGCTTGGATGAGTTAC
Organism: Pinus albicaulis; assembly: GCA_034641835.2. NCBI lineage: Eukaryota > Viridiplantae > Streptophyta > Pinopsida > Pinales > Pinaceae > Pinus > Pinus albicaulis. Next base: position 470,905,267 of record CM076571.1, read on the forward strand.
ACTTGAGGAGGATATCATAGGAAACAAGCCTGATGTTTCTTTATTCTACATCTTTGGGACAAGTTTTTTCTACCATGTGCCCAAATAAATCTGGAAGAATCTGGATTCCAAAATTGAAAATATATTTTTTGTGGGTTACTATGAGACACCTCAGGAATACAAGGTGTTTGTACCATCACTCAGGAAGACAATTATCAAGCAGGACATGAATTTTATGGAGGAAAAATCTCTAAGGGAGTCCTTGGAGTGAGAGTAAGTTGGAGTGCCTGAGGAGGAGCTTCTCGCTCCCAAGCAGGAGCATCAGCCAATACCACAGACTGAGTCTTAGCCAAGTGGCAAGCATTCCATATGTTGGCGCTGGAATCAACACTTGGACTGCAGCAAGCACCTGACCAGACACATCTTAAACTCTAAGACAATTTTCATGTTTTGTTTTATGGGATTGGAAGATGGTATAAACTCTTATTCATAGAAGAGATATTTCTATCAAATCCAAATTTCTACTAAAGATGGTATTGTAACTTGATGTGGTAGCAACGTGCAAGTTTGTAGTCTGTGATGAGAGGAAATTGAAAGATGAGAGGCAAATCAGTAGGTCTGTAAAACATAAATCTATTGATTTAGTAGAAACTGACAAAAGTAGCAGTTTGAAAATATTCCATTGAGAGAAAGCTATTTATAGTCCGACAATATTCTCACTGAAATGTCATGAAGAATAACTATCATGAGTGATGCTCTTCCACTATTATAACATATATTTTATCAAGAATGCTCACTGTGTGAGACTAACAAAAACTGATAAAACACATAACATGCTTAAGAGACTAATAAAAACACATAATAGTATCATGATTTACAAACTAGAACTAGAAGAAAGGAGATATGGAAACTCAAATAGAGTAGACAATACACACAAAAAATTGGTAATAAGTCCTCAGTAGTTCATTCCATTTCATTCACACAAAAAATTACAATTCATATAAGTCAAAATTCAGTAACCATCAACTAACCCTGACTTCATATTAGTTTGGCATATATATACAAAATATGATACTGTCATTTTCCATAGAAAAAGGTAAATCTGTTTCAAAAGTCATTACAACCTCGTGCAAGAGGTGAGGCTTATCCCTTAATATTAATTACAAAGTGCTACATTAAAAACAATAACAACATTAAGGCTGACAATTTGAAGTGGTTTGTATGATGTGGCAGTTTTATGGGAAGACTCCTCTTCCATTCTGGTGCAACCAACTCCATAAAAAGTGCAAACAATAGTGAAAATGGTGTGTGGTTGTTCCTTGAATGTTGCCTGGTGTCTGGTAAAAAGGTGTTGGTACTCAGAGTAGTGGTGGAAAACTGTTTGAGAGTAATTATGTCGTTGTTCCGCTGTTCCTTTCCTTTTTTGGTTGAAGACCCTTTGTAATGGTGGGAAAACTCGAAACTTTTCGATAGAATGACGGAGGTTCATTTTATGAGAAATTACAAAGAAAATCCTTTGAAATTGTTCTAATTCATAAAGGAGACATGGAGCGGAATAAATGATAAGTGAGGGGGGGTTGTGATGTGGCAAAGAAATGGGATCGATCACAGATCCTACATCGAAAGTTTTATAAACATACATGCGTGTGAAATCAACAGCATTTATTGGAACTTTAAACAAAACTGCAATTGCTCCCAAACAATATGCATTCACATGGAATTGTGGTTCTTGGGCCCCACAACCAGTTTACCAATAGGAAGCAATCGCAAATCGGTCGCCCGCAAATTTAACTTTACATTGATAATGGCTAAACCATAAACTCTGCGATTTGCGAAATCACGTTGGTGTGCTATGCCGACATGTGTCCCTCGCCTCATCGCATTGAAAATCGCTTAACATACCATGTGAAGCCTTAACGATAAACTTTTAAAACCGCGATTTGCAAAATCGTTCCATCTGCGCTTGAATCTCCATCATTGATCTATGCCCAGATCTGACGGTATTTCTTGATTTCCCCTTAGCCTCATCGCATCGCAAATCACTTAACATACCATGTGATTTGACTTAACGATAAAACTTAAAAACTACGCTTTGAGAAGTCGCCCCATGAGCACTTTAATCTCAGTCGTCGGTCTACTCCCCTTTGGATCTACGATTGGATCACGGTCGTCCGTTCTTTTTGTACGCAATTCTTCTCTGTTGCTTCATTCCTCAGTCTATTTCCCATCCAAATTCCTTTAATTATTATCTGTTTCTCTTCTCTGGATGTCTCACTCTGTTGGTTAAGTTGATTTCTTCCAGTTGCGCTTTGATTTTAAAGAACTTTGGTTGCCACAAAGCCTTAATTTTCCTGCCTCGAAAACTAATTACCTGTTTACCAGTAGCCTCTTTTCTGAGATAACCAAAATCTGAGTGAAATAGCTACGCTTTTCACTGTGTGGAATATATGACTTCTATTTCTGAGAAATAGCTGCCCTTTATTGTATTATTTTTTTGACAATGAATTTGCAAGAAAGGTAGCTATTACTCCAAACTAGATGACTGCAATTTTATTACCCAAACATCGAATAACCTTCAACACTAATATAAGAAAAAACAGAGATTTTAACTTATTTTAGGACTCTAAAACACTATGACACCTATTCACTTAAAACTACCTTGATGTTGGGATTCTTTTTAACTTTTATTGGATATGACTCAAACTTTGGACATGGACTAAGACAATAAAAATTTGAAAACAATGACACAATGGAAATTACACCATTAACATTTTTAGTGCTAACAGTCGCTCCTATTGGGGATGAAGTCCTCCCTATGAGGCTTTAAGGACTGTAGAATCAGTGCCTCAAAAACTCTTGAAATTTAGAAGAATTCTTGAAAATAGAGACTAGGATTGACCATTAACATACTAGATTCAAGAGGTATTGTCATTTATCGGAGAATGGAGAGCGCTAGCGAACTTTCCCTTGCCCTTGGGTTTCAATACCCAAACATTGCCGCCACTAACTGGATCGCGCCGACCTGGTGCTGCTGCCATGGATTTGAATGCAGGGAGGCATCTGCGAGGCGAAGGAATGGGTATCTGCTCATTCACAGCCATGTAAATATCGAGATGGTACCTGGAGCTTGGGGGCGATTTCCTGCGGGGGTATTTTCCTGGGCCTCCTGCAGACTTGCTGGGTGAACGAACTGTGCGAGACGCTGCCCATTATTTTATGACTGTGTGCCATTGCAGGAATGGTGCGCTTTACAGCAAGCGACAGTCACAGCCGCCACAGCTCCTTGGCCGACTAACTGTGAGGTGGTACGAAAATGCGAGTGGGCCTTTACTTTTTTTGGCCGCCGGCTCATTTTTCTCCATGCCCTTGCCCGCAGATTTAGACCCTTGGCTACTTCTGCACTATGCTTCCACATGCAGAAGCAGTTTTGCCGGGATCTGGAACTAGCTCTGAAGCCTAGTGAAATCACTGATTCAACTTCGATTCCTCACTCTGGTAGCTGGGATCCTTCTCCTCCCCAGCAAACGACTTTTCAGATTCAAATAATTCTTCTGATGGGAAAAACCCTGCTCCTTGAGATCCAGCCCTCTTTTACAGTGCGCCATCTCTTAAAGATCCTCGAACAAAGGCTGGGAATCCCTTCCTCCCTTCTGTGGCTCCTCTTTGCAGGTAAGCAGCTTGACAACAATCTGCCTCTTTCCTTTTACAATATTGAAAGAAATGCCACAGTGATCCTATCACTTCGGCTAAGGGGAGGAGCCGTGGGGCAATCATCCGCCTCCAAAGGTTTTTCCTATAAAGATGCGGTTCATGCACAACCTGCCAAGAAGTCTGCCCAACCAACTGAGGCTCCCAAACCTTTCTTGGTGGACAAAATGAAGGAAACCCCTGCCATTGAAATCACTCATCCATCTCTGGATGAACAATACCAGACATTTGCAGAAACATCCATCATTTGCAGATTTAATGGACTATGGCCCAGTACTTCCGATCTATACCAGTGGATCCACTCCAATTGGCACAACTACAACAAAGTCTTCTTATGCTCGAAAGGCTTATTTATTGTAGCCTTTGCCTTCAATGAAGATTACCAGAAAGCCTTAACGGGAGGCCCTTGGTTCTGGGGATCAGCTGGACTTTTTCTCACCCCCTGGTTCCCAAACTTCGACCCCTCTACTGCTATCATCTCCAAGCTTCCTATCTGGGTCAGGCTTCCAAATCTCCCTACACATCTTTGGCATTTTGCTGTCTTTCAAGCAATCAGGGACACCTTAGGCAGCTTCCTGGCAACAGATACATCAAGAGGGGAGAAAGGAATATATACCTTTGGCAGAATTTGTGTGGAAATTGACATTAGCAAAGGGCTACCAGATCAGATCATCCTTAAAATTGGGGACTTCCATTGGACGCAAACTTTGGACTATGAGAACACAGCCTTCAGGTGTCTCCATTGCCATCAGACAGGGCATCTCCAGAACACATGCGCAACGTTCCTCGACAAAAAGAAGAACCTCAATCGCAAATCCAAATCCAAGAGCTGGAAACCTTGTGATAGACCCCCAATGGATGACATGGAGTCCTCTAGTTCTGATGAGGAGGATATTGAAGGGGTAGAGGAGAATTTGGAGCATCCGAAGGACCCACCCTCGGCCCGCCCCGAGGATCCTTCTGCGCCTCTGATCTCGCAAAAACGCTCTCATGAGTCTTCTTCTTCTGATTCAGACAAGGAGACTCCTCCTTTATCACAGAACAGTTTGCAAGTGGTTCCGGTCCAGCAAGATCAGAATGGTTGAGTCAAAGTCAGTAATAAGAAAGGGAAAAAATGCCGATTGGGAGACTCTGCCCATGCTGGGTAGACTCCTTAATCTAGCTTGTTCTTTTTGTTATCTTTGTTATCTTTTTGCTTATGCTATGGATGCTCTATGGGACCGAGGTTGATACTATATCATTTCCGGCTCCCTTGCTATTTAGCTTTGCTTCTCTGCAAGCTCTGATTGTACCATATATCTTTTCTTAATAGATTTTGTCTTATTCAAAAAAAAAAAAAACATACTAGATTCAAGGATGATCGTATATATAGACATAAGTACCATTGGTCATGAAGTTTATTGACACATCACACCGGATATTTACAATGGAGTGACTCAACTGAATTACTAAATAAAGAATATTTTAAGAAATTTAGCATTTACTGGGCCTCCAGTCAACTGATCATTATCTAGATGTTTGAGCAGAAAATTATTATTCTCCAAAACTTCAGCAATTTTAAATGGCCCAAACCACAAATTGTCGAACTTACCATGCTTTCCATGGTCTTCTTTTCTAGCATTCTAATGCAGCACTAAATCATTCTCCTGAAACAACATTTTTTTTTATCTTTTATCAAAAATAGATTAGACTTTAGCCTGATACCTCTGAACTTTTTCCAGCAATGATTCTCTGATTTGGTGTGCCTTTATTAACTGTAGCATTCTCCTTTGGACTGGGTTTTCATGATCAGATTCGTCTTGTAGGAACTTCATCACAGGAAGAGATAAATGCAAAGGCATTACAGCTTTTTTACCATATACAAGCTGAAATGGAGACATTCCAATTGATTTCTTACTACTTACTCTATCTGCCCACAGAGCATGTATCAGCTGAGTGTCCCAATTCCTCTTATTTTCGGGCAGCATTTTCTTAATAATCCTTACCAAAATTTTATTGGATGACTCTGCCAACCAATTACCTTGAGGGTAATAAGGCGTGGCATGATTCAATTCAATCCCATATTGCTAACAAAAGTTGTACATATTGGTGACCTTAAAGGTCATTGCATTATCAGTTACTAATTTCTGTGGACAACCAAATCTTGACATAATATTTTCCAACATAAATTTGATAATTACCGTATCAGTAGCATTCCTAGTTAGTACAACTTCAATCCATTTAGTGAAATAGTTTGTAGCTGTGAGAATCCATTTATGCTGCCCTGATGAAGGTGGATGAATTTCACCGATGAAGTCTAGCACCCACTGTTGGAAAGGAACACCTGCAGAAATAGGAATGAGAGGTAATGGTAGCAATTTTTGTTTACTAGCAAATTTCTGACATTCGACACAACTCTTGACTTTAGCAAAGACATCAGAGAAAATAGTTGGCCAATAATAGCCAGCTCTTAATATTTTATTTGTAGTGGCTCTCCAATATAAATGCCCTTTACATACTCTCGCATGTATCTTTGTCATAATCTCCTGGGATTCTGCTTCATCTACACATCTTAAAAAGACTCCAACAGGATGTTTCCAGTAAAGATGGTCTTCCAAAATGCAATACGTCATAGCTCTCATTTTAAAAGCTCTCCTTTTAGACTTCTCCATTTTAGGTGGACAATTTAAATTTAACAAGAAGTAAACTATATTCTTGTACAATTCTGAATTAAATATTTCAGGATAATTAGAAATACCTTCTCCATCTTCTCCTTCAGCTGCCTCTACATTCATATTTAAAGCTTTGCAGTTAGATTCAACCATCAAGCAAGCCAAGCCCTGACCCTTTATCAATTTATTTGGTTTGATCTCAACATCAAATTCCAGAATCTTGGTCAGCCATCGTCCTCTCCTTCCATCTGTATCTGACTACAGCAATACATATTTAACAGTGATATCAGGCACAAAAGCAATTATTTTTTAATGCAACACATAAACTCGAAAAGACTTCAAAGCCTTAACTAGTGCATGTTTTTCAGTCAAGTTGTATTTTAATTCAACATCCCTTAAAGCACGACTAAAAAATGAAATTGGCTGCTCCAAACCCTCCTTTTTCTTCTGTAGTAAGATAGTTGCAATTGTTTCTTCTGAAGCATATGAAAAAATTAGAAAATCCTTTTCAAAATCAGGACTAATCAAAATTGGTGCTTCAGACAAAGCGGATTTAATTATTGAAAAAGAATCTTTAGCTTCATCTTGCCACTTAAATTCTACATCTTTTTTTAGCAAAACATTTATATGTTTGATCAACTCTGCAAATTTAGGAACAAAACGCCTCAGAAAATTGATTTTCCCTAAAAATGACTGCAATTCCTTCTTATTTCTTGGAAAAACAATATTTTGAATAGCTTCTACTCTTCCCGGATCAATACAGATGCCACTTTGTATTACAATATGTCCCAATAATTTACCTTCTTGGACAACAAAAGATGACTTTTTTGGGTTTAAGGACAAACAAAACTTTCTGCATTTGTCAAAAACTTGTTTTAGATGTTTCAAGTGGTATTCATTAGATTTTGAATATACTGTGATGTCATCCAAATAGATGACCACAAATCTGTCATTTTCTCCCGCAAAGGCAATATCCATTTCCCTTTGAAAGGTTGTGCCTGCATTCATCAGACCAAATGGAATTTTGTTGTACATGAATGTGCCCTAGGGTTTGGTAAATGTTGTCTTTTCTCTGGCTTTCCTGTCAACTGAAATCTTATTATAGCTTGAAAAACCATCAATCATTGACAGTCTTTTGGATCATACAACCTTCTGCAAGATATAATCCATCTTGGGTAGTGGATAGTTATCTTTCACGGAGCATTGGTTCAGGTTGCTAAAATCAACACAAATCCTTATTTATCCATTATTTTTCTGGATTGGGACTATATTAGCTACCCAGTTAGAAAATCTCAAAGGCAGAATAATTTGTGCTTCCCATAATTTTTTGATTTATATCTCAATGACTGGGAGCAACATGGGATTGATGTGTCTGATTTTTTGTGCTACGGGCTTTGCATCTGTTTTCAAAGGGATCTTGTGCTCCATTATTCTCTTATCATAAGTTTTCAACTCACTATAAGACCATGCAAAAATATCAGCAAATTCCTTCAGCAGTTTGATATATTTTGTTATGGTTTCGAGAGGAAGGAATTTGGACACTTTGACTAATCTTGGTTGATATTTTGTACCAATGTTACATTCTATTGTACTCTCTCCATCAACCTTGCTTTTAGGCTTGAGAAAAACGTCATTATTATCAAACAGTCTTTCTAAAGGAACCAAACCCTTAGGAATAAAGCTAGTTTTTAGATCTATAATGTTCTTCCCAACCATGGTTTTCTTAAAAGGGCTGCTAATTTGGTTTTCAATAATTTCCTACTCATCATCAATTTGTATGTCTGCAAACTCTTCTACACACTCTAAAAATTTCTGAATCTCCCTATCATCCTCAAATACTTGCCAGTGCTTGATGCTATCAGGATTTGAAGGTCTGTTTTTTATTTGAACATCATAAATTGCCTTGACATCTAGAGGAACTTTGAAATTACCAGTAGCAATATCTAGTGAATCAACAATTTGATTTTCTTCTCTAGTGAAAAAATTTATATTAAATGCTGAAAAGTAATGTTCAATAAAATCCCAGACTTCATTCCTATAATTATTCAATTTGGAATTTTTCACTTGGTAATTATTTCTCACCTCTTTAATCACCAACTCTGAATCACAAAAGGCAATTAGTTGTTCAGCTCCCAAATCTTTCACTGCCTTCATACCCAGCACAAGTTCTTCATACTTAGCAGTGTTGTTAGTGGTAGCAAATTGTATTTTGTATGATATGGCTACCTTTTGTTGAGTAGGAGAAATGAGGACTACACCGGCTCTCGATCCTTCTCTTGAAGAAGCTCCATAAAAATACAATCTCCATATCAGTCCTCCTTCTGAATGTTGTGCATTTGTGTAGAAATTATATAACTTATGTGTTATATATCCAAGATTCTCTTGATCACACACTATTTTAACTTCATGCACAATATAGAATCTATTCCACCATTGATCATCACATGTGGAAATTAAACCAATTGCAATGCACACATGAAACAATAAAAAATCACACACATTAACACAGTTGTTTAACAAGAAAGCCTGAAGCTGAAAACCCCAACTATATATTATGTAACATGGAGATCATATGAAAATATCATACAAGCATACAAAGCTTATCACAAGCTCTCAGTACAGTACAATTGTCATACACTAATCAGGACCAATCTTGCAAATCCATGCACCGATCTTTGCCTCCTGCTAGCCTACCTCCACTGCGCAATCCAAGTTGATTACAAAGACCAATTCAATGTAATCCCACTCTCATTGACATGCTTGATTATCATTGGCAACTCCAATGCATATGTAGATGCAATTCATGCATCACTAATAGTCACAACAGATAGTCCATCTTGCCCTTTCACCTACCTCTCCATTGGTCTCCACTGAAATTGCCATGCATTGTAGTTAACTGATGTATTGTTTAGTTGATTAATGAGTTATTATTTATGAATTAATTAACTAATTAATTCACTCCACTCTCACTAGTGTATCAATGAATTAGGCTAGATACAACTAGCTCAACTGAGTCTAACTGAGTTAAACTGAATACAACTCCATAACTACTTCCAACTGTACCATAACTCTGCCACTTGAGTTCTAACTGAGTCCTCCATGCATTAGCTCCAGTAAACCCTCAGGAATAGTGTAATTCCTTCTGTCAGCTACTGTGCCACATCTGTGCACTTAACTGAAGTGCTCCAAGAGAATAAGATAATGTTTAGAGTCCAAATATTATTAAGAGCTAATAATATTTGACATATCTACTTTTAGACTGGCAGTCTAAAAATAGACTCCGCCCAATATGTCTAAAAATAGAAGTCCATCTATTTTCCAACTTGACCAACCATCCACAAATAACATCCTGCAACTAATAGAATATGATCGACATGTCTAAAAATAGACTTTGCGCCAAAAATCACCTGTGTGGGCCCCACCTAGTTTAGGTGATTATTTTCCAACTAGGATCAAGGAAGATGTTTCAGGATGCCTCCTTCATTGTTTCTTGTTGCAATCTTCAACACTTCCTCTCAACAAGAAAGGACTGTCTTTGCATGCGACATGCAACTCCATGCATTCGCCCTGCAACCTTTGTAAGCGCCCTGCAACTCCATGCATCTGCTCTGCAACTCTTTCAAAACTGAAAGGCTCCAAACAACTCAATCAGTCCTAATGCATCTATCATCAAATTCTTCGACTTGTGCTGGTACCAATTGCACATGTCTTCAGGAACCACTGCGCTGTTGAACTCTTTGCCCATGCACTCTGCACTCGCTGTCAACTCTGAACCGCTCTCCAGTATCTGACACTGTCACTTTGATCTACCTCCATCAATCCAACTGATCATGCTATTGTTGCTCTATGGGCACCTCGTAGCCAGGTTCAATTCATGAGATCCACACCATCTCAATGAATCCTGCCCATAAATCTCCTCTTGGGATTACTCATGCATGTCGCCCCACCTCTCACCTGGTGGTATAGCTGCATGCACTCCCTCTGCCCATCTAGCACGAAATTTATCTGCATGAGTGGTTTCTCTCACTCCATGATCCTCATCTTGTGGCTGCTCCACATCCCGAGGTTCACTCTTACCTGCATGCAAATCCTGCTCCCTCTCAAGCTTCAATTGCATGGCTTTCTCACACTTCCCAATAGTAGGAAGCTCCGTAGAAATCCCATCTACTTCAAGTCTATAAAGATTCTTAGCTCGAATCCCAACGTTCTTGACTTGTCCTATTGCTTTGTACCGAAGGAAAACTTTTCCTTCACTAAAGACAACATCATAGCCTTTATCCTCTAACATTGCGACTGAGATTAAATTCTTATTTAAACTTGGAACATGCACAACATCTTGTAAAAGAATGAGATTACCTGAGTCCCTCTGAAAGTTAATGGTACCAATGCCGGTCGCATTGTATCGTCCATTGTCGCCCAACTCAACATGCAACTGGAGATCTTTCTCCACCAAGTTACTAAAAAGGTTCACATCTCCCGTCATGTAAAAGGAAGCACCACTATCAAAGTACCACCCTGATCCCAATGCACTAGACACCATGCATGTGATCAATGAGAAGTCAAGCTCAAATTGCAAGGCAAGAGCCTCACCAGCTGTAGCTCCAACAGCCATCTTGTTCTTCTTCTTATGTGGACAATTAGTGGCGAAATGCCCATGTTTGTGACAGTGAAAACACTTCACTTTGGACATGTCACGCTCTTTGCCATCCGCATCGCATTGAGAAGGATTTTTATTCCCCTTCCCTTTCCTTGCTTTGGCAACCAAAGAGCAATCCTCTTCATCATCATTCTTTGATGAAGAGCCATCCCTGGTACTTTGCCTTATCTCCTCCTGCACAAGATCCGACCAAAGTCGCTCCCATCCTGGCAATTTCTCCTATCCATTGACAGAGTCTTCGTAGCTATGCCAACTCTTCAGAAGCCCAAGGAGAGCCAAGCTCACCAAGTCTTCTTCATACACACTGACTCCTACACTCCCAAGTTCATCCCTGTAGTGGACAAACTTTGTCAAGTATATCAGAATAGTGTCATTCTTCTCCATTTTTATTTTTTTGAGCTTTTCTTTAAGTGCCAACTTCCTCTGGTCACTTCTGCTTTGGAACAAGTCTATCAAAGCCTTCCACATTAAGAATGGAGTGGATTTACCATGAAGGCTGGACACAATGTGGTCCTTCACACCTTCCAACAGAATCCTTTGACACTTTGCTACCTTCTTTTTCCATGCGTCAAGTGCGGCTGCATCGCTAGAACCCGGTTTAGGAACATCGCTATCAATGAACTCCTTCAACCCATTATCATCCAGCACCGCCTCCATCTCGTCCTTCCATGAAATATAATTTGAGCTCCCATCAAGGGCATACTCCAATCGCAATCCATTGAAAGACATTTCAATGAATGCTCAACTTCGACACCAAGAAAACACTGCAGCAAATTCGAATTCCACCAGCACAAAACTCAATCGCTTCAATAATTGCAATCTCCTATGATCAATACTGCTCTGATACCATGTAGAAATTATATAAATTATGTGTTATATATCCAAGATTCTCCTGATCACACACTATTTTAACTTCATGCACAATACAAAATCTATTCCACCATTGATCATCACATGCGGAAATTAAATCAATTGCAATGCATACATGAAACACTAAAAATTCACACACATTAACACAGTTGTTTAACGAGAAAGCCTGAAGCTGAAAACCCCAACTATATATTATGTAACATGGAGATCATATGAAAATCTCATACAAGCATACAAATCTTATCACAAGCTCTCAGTACAGTACAATTGTCATACACTAATCAGGACCAATCTTGCAAATCCATGCACCGATATTTGCCTCCTGCTAGCCTACCTCCACTGCGCAATCCAAGTTGATTACAAAGACAAATTTAATGTAATCCCACTCTCATTGACTGCGTGATTATCATTGGCAACTCCAATTTATATGTAGATGCAATTCATGCATCACTAATAGTCACAACAGATAGTCCATCTTGCCCTTTCACCTACCTCTCCACTGGTATCCACTGAAACTGCCATGCATTGTAGTTAACTGATGTATTGTTTAGTTAATTAATGATTTATTATTTATGAATTAATTAACTAATTAATTCACTCCACTCTCACTAGTGTATCAATCAGTTAGACTAGATACAACTAGCTCAACTGAGTCTAACTGAGTTAAACTGAATACAACTCCATAACTTCTTCTTCCAATTGTGTCATAACTCTACCACTTGAGTTCTAACTGATTCCTCCATGAATTAGCTCCAGTAAACCCTCAGGAATAGCGTAATTCCTTCTGTCAGCTGTTGTGCCACATCTGTGCACTTAACTGAAGTGCTCCAAGAGAATAAGATAATGTTTAGAGTCCAAATATTATTAAGAGCTAATAATATTCGACATATCTATTTTTAGATTGGCAGTCTAAAAATAGACTCCGCCCAATATGTCTAAAAATAGAAGTCCATCTATTTTTCCAACTTGACCAACCATCCACAAATAGCATCCTGCAACTCATAGAATATGATCAACATGTCTAAAAATAGACATAGTCTAAAAAATAGACTTTGTGCCAAAAATCACCTGTGTGGGCCCCACCTAGTTTAGGTGATTATTTTCCAACTAGGATCAAGGAAGATGTTTCAAGATGCCTCCTTCACTGTTTCTTGTTGCAATCTTCAACAATTTGCACCTTGAAAGTTTTTTTTTTCACTTAATTCAGGGAGGAAATCATTATCATCAGCAGCAAGGTGTAGAATTCATGACCCCAATTCCTTTTCTTCAGCATATATGTGATGGTTTGATGGATTTTGTTGATCACTAATGATGTAGGCCATTTGAGCTTCCCTATACAGCCTTCTGAATTCCCCTCCAAATACTGGGATATTAGCATATGACATGTCCGTCTGAAGGGTACCTCCCAATTTCTTAGACCAAGATCTGGAAAGTAACATCCCAAATCTAGAAGGAATGTCAGCAACCACAATGTCCATCACAAAGCTCTTCATAGGAAACTGGGTAAGGGAAACAACCAAATCTTTAATCACTCCTAGACACTTGAATTTTTTGGAGTCAAAGGTGTAAAGGTCATGGTATTGCTTGGTGATCTCTAATCCCAATTTATCCATCACTTTCTTTGGCATAGTATTGTGGGAAGCTCCAGAATCTAACAGACAATTATGCAGCAATTTGTCATGTATGTTAAGTGACAGGTAAAAAGGCAATGAATTATCATCATTTTGGTCTTGGACGTGACAACCTAGATAAATAGTGGGATGTTCATTCTCAAGGTTGACTGAATCATGAGTGAGAGGAGGTTGCAACAGACTCTTAAAAGACTCTTTATATGCTAGATTTTTCAATAATTCCAGTAGTGGGAATAGAATTTTGATTTTATTTAATTCAGATTTCAAATTGAAATAAATTTGAACTAATTCCTTATTTTTTGCAATAATTTTAACAATTGGGGTAGAATTTTGAGGTGGAGGAACCTCATTTACCTTGACCTTCTGTTTACCATCTTGTTTATCTGAATCTGATTTTTGTTGAGGCTGCTAAACAAGGCCATTTGACCTCAAAGGGTAATTTCTGTTTTGAACTTCTTCTTGTTTTTTATCATTTTGTACATAAATTTGAGCATTCATATCATCAGAAAACAACCAAATTCTTGATCTATCTTCATATTCTTGCAATGTCAAACACGTTTACTGTGAACTTTCTCCCACATGGTTTATTTCTTCATTTTCTTCCTCATTTCCTTGATGTTCTTCTTCAGTAAAATTATTCAAAGGAGGTTGAACATTTTTATCATCAACATTCCTCCTTGGGTGTTTCAAGATTTATTGAGGCTGAAAATACCTCCTGAAGGGAGTCTGATTTCTATTAGCTTCAATTGGCTGCAGCAGCTGGTTTATTTTCTACTTCTAATTTTGACATCTTAGAGGCGAGTTTCTTGATCAAATTGGGAATTTGATCTATCTTTTCTTCTGCTGAAAGCGACTTGGAAGAAGAAGGCTTTTTCTTCTTTCATCTTCTTTTTGTCTTTTACTGCTTTTCTTCCTCCATTTTTAATTTATTAGAAGCCATGAGATTAGACTGAACTCCAATTGCAGCCTCTTGCATAGTTGTCAATGTCTGTGCTTTTTCAACCCTCAACCATAAATAAAACTCAGAATCTAAAGCATTTGCAAAATTTATCATAGTTGTGGTTTCAGTAGGTTTAATCTCTTCAGGAATTTTCTAATAAATATTATTAAACCTCTTAGTAAAATCAGCTAAAGGCTCATCTGATTTCTTCTTCAGAGTTCCAAATTCTGTAAGATAATAAACATAGTCTTTCATGTCACCTCAATGCTTCACAAATATCTCTTCTAATTCATCAATTCCTGTAATTGAATTTGGAGCCAAACTTCTAAACCATTTTCCAGCTTCACCATCCAAGCTTTGAACAAAGAGTCTTGTACAGACATCTTCATGTTCAATATTTTGATTGTCAACATAAATATAGAAAGCCACCAAATGTTCCTCAGCAGAAACTCCTTCTCCCTCCCCATTTTATTTTGGAAGATATTTCAAGTAATCTCCTTGGGGAAGTGGATGCAAGGCTTGAGGGAGAACAAGTGGCACATATCTTGCAGCTACTATCTGTTGCATCCTTGTAAGGGCAGGTTGGGCCATATTTCGCTGATGTACAACTGGTGTAGCTGTTTGAGAAATAGGAATTACAATTGGTGAATTCTAATTCTAATTTAAGAAAGTAGAAAATTGGGGGTCTTGAGCTAATTTTTCAGGCTTTGGAATTGAGAAGAGTGGGTTTCAAAAAGATGAACAAAGGATGTCTTGACTCCTCCTTCAGTAGAAGAATAAGAATCTAAAGTTGTCTCTTGATGGGATGGAGTTAATACAACTTTATTTTGTTCAGCAAGGAAATCAGATAAGTTAAAGGTAAGACCTTCGGGTACAGTCTTTTTAAGTGGATAAGAAGAAGATGCCCCAACAACTAGATTTAGAGAGAAAGGAAACTATTCTTGCTGAGGAGTGACAAGAGACTAGTATTCAGGATGAGTCTGAAGGAAATTTAAAATAGTCTTGAAGTCTTCTTCATTCAAAATATCCCTATCAAGAAAAGGTGCAATAGCCAATACTTTTCTAATTCACCTTCAGTCAGCACAAATTCATCTAAATTTTTTTCAACACTTAGAAATTCAGCCTCTCCTTATTTGACTAAAACAGTACTTATTTCATATTTACTAGGTGATGAGTAAGAAAAACCTTCAGCTGAGCCTAGGTTAACAACATCCACTTTATTTTCTAAAGGAGTAGCTTCAACTTGAGATTTTTCAACAGAATCTTTTGAAACTAAAACCTCTTTATATTCTAAAGTAGATAGAGGTACCTTTTCCTTTGGAATGTACTTTTTGTGTACCTTCTTCACTAACTGAGATGTGGTTTCAACTGATCTTTCTTTTCCTTTAGCATCTTTGATGATTTTCTCTAGGCCAGCAACTGGAGTCAAATTTGGAGATCTCTAATTCGTCCTTGTAGAAGGAGGTCTTGAAACCCCTCTTTCTCTTCGTGGAGTCAACAGGTGAACAAATTTGCAGTCTTCTTCAGGTCACCAATTATTGTTCACCGTCAAGAACTGATTATCAGCAATTCATAACAATAAACTCGAGAGAATACTTCGTTACAAGGCCTTCGTCTCCCGGCAGACGCGCCAAAAGATGTTGGTGCTGGAATCAGCACTTGGACTGCAGCAAGTGCCTGACCAGACATATCTTAAACTCTAAGAAAATTTTAATGTTTTGTTTTATGGGATTGGAAGATGATATAAACTTTGATTCACTTAAGAGAGATTTCTGTCAAATTCACAGTTTTACTAAAGAGGGTATTGTAGCTTGATGTGGTAGCAAGATGCAAGTTTGTAGTCTATGATGAGAGGAAATTGAAAAATGAGAGGAGAATCAATAGGTCTATAAAACAGAAATCTACTGATTTAGTAGAAATTGACAAAAGTAGCAGTTTGACAATATTCCATTGAGAGAAATTTATTTCTATTCTGACAAGATTCTCACTGAAATATCATGAAGAATAACTATCACGAGTGATGATCTTCCACTGTTATAACATATATTTTATTAGGAATTATCACTATGTGAGACTAACAAAAACTGATAAAACACATAACATGCTTAAGAGACTAATAAAAACACATAACAATATCATTACTTACAAACTGGAACTGGAAGAAAGGAGATATGGAAACTCAAATAGAGTAGACAATAGACGCAACAAATTGGTAATAAGTCCTTAGTAGTATCATTCCATTTCATTCACAAAAAATATTACAGTTCATATAAGTCAAAATTCAATAACCATCAACTAACTCTGACTTCATATCAGTTTGGAATATATATACAAAATATGATACTGTCATCTTCCACAAAAAAAGGTAAATCTGTTTCAAAATTCATTACAACCTCGTGCAAGAGGTGAGGCTTATACCTTAATCTTAATTCCAAAGTGCTACATTAAAAACAATAACAACATTAAGGTTGACAATTTGAAGTGGTTTGTATGATGTGGCAGTTTTATGGGAAGACTCCTCTTTCGTTTTGGTGCAACCAACTCTATAAAAAGTGAAAACAATAGTGAAAATGGTGTGTGGTTGTTCCTTGAATTTTTCCTGGTGTCTAGTAAAAACGTGCTGGTACTGAGAGTAGTGGTAGAAAATTATTTGAGAGAAATTTTGTCGTTGTTCCACTCTTCCTTTCCCTTTTTTGGTTGAAGACCCTTTGTCATGGTGGAAAAACCCTAAACTTTTGGATATAATGATGAAGGTTCATTTTATGAGAAATTACAAAGAAAATCCTTTGAAACAGGTTTAATTCATAGAGGAGACATGGAGCGGAATAAATGGGGGGTGTGACATGGCGAAGAAATGGGACCGATCGCAGATCTTGCATCGGAAGTTTTATAAACATACATACACGTGTAATCAACAGTTTTTATCAAAACTGTAAACAAAACTGCAATTTCTCCCAAACAATATGCATTCACGTGGAATTGTGGTTCTTGGGCCCCACAACCAGTTGACCAATAGGAATCAATCAACAAATTGGCCGCCCACAAATTTAACTTTACACTGATAACGGCTAAACCATAAACTCTGCGATTTACGAAATCGCGTTGGTGCGCTACATCGACATGTTTCCCTCGCCTCATCGCATCTCAAATCTCTTAACATACCATGAGAATCCTTAACTATAAACTTTTAAAACTGCAATTTGTGAAATCACTCCATCCGCTCTTTAATCTCCATCGTTGATATGCACCCGGATCTTACGGTCTTTCTTGCTTTCCCCTTAGCCTCATCGCATCGCAAATCACTTAACATACCATGCGATTTGACTTAACGATAAAACTTAAAAATTGTACTTTGCGAAGTCGCCCTATGTTTGCTTTAATCTCAGCCGTCAGTCTTCTCCCCTTTGGATCTGCGATTATATCATGGTCGTCCATTATTTTTGTACACGATTCTTCTCTGTTGCTTCATTCCTTAGTCTATTTCCCGACCAACTTCCTTTAAGTATTATCTGTTTCTCTTCTCCAAATCTCCCACTCTGTTGGTTAAGCTGATTTATTCCAGATGTGATTTGATTTTAAAGAACTCTGGTTGCCATGGAGCCTTAATTTGCCTACTTCGAAAATTGATTACCTGTTTACCTGTAGTCTCTTTTCTGAGATAACCAAAATCTGAGTGAAATAGCTACGCTTTTCACTGTGTGGAATATATGACTTCTATTTCTAAGAAATAGCTACCCTTTACTGTATTATTGTTTTGACAATGAATTTGCAAGAAAGGTAGCTATTATTCCAGACTAGATGACTGCAATTTTATTACCCAAACATCAACTAACCTTCAATACTAATATAAGCCAAAACAGAGATTTTAACTTATTTTAGGACTCTAAAACACTATGACACCTATTCACTTAAATCTACCTTGATGTTGGGACTCTTTTTAACTTTTATTGGAAATGACTCAGACTTTGGACATGGACTAAGACACAATAAAAATTTGAAAACAGTGACACAATGGCAATTACACCATTAACATTTACAGTGCTAACACCATACAACAGGATGAAAAGGACTCATTGCAGAATGAGGAGGAGAGACCAGGATGAGTGGAGGTAACCACTTATTCAGTGACTCTCATCACAGGGAGGATGAGAGCGAAGTGGGCCAAGAGGTTGATTTAGGAGGCCCAAGACCAAGTTGAGACTCCTAGTTCTACATTCAGGTAGAGTAAGCAATTGCAAAGGTACACTAGATACATGACACTAATGATTGATTTTTTAGACTCAAAGCGTTCTTATTGCAAGGAGGCAAGCTCTAAACGGGTTATGCGGGATTAAGATTGCTTGGGGTCGGGAGTGGAAGCAAGATTGGGGAGTGACATTTTCAAAAGCTCCCAGGTTGGGAGAAAATTTTGTATAATATATATTTTTATATCTTTTGATGCATATATGTCAACACAAGCATGTAGAATGATGAATTAGTGATAAAAAACATAAAAATACGGATTGAACCATATAACATCATTCATCTAGGAGTTATAATCTTCATCAACCACTAGTCCAAAAATTACATTTTCTCATTTGTATAGCATGTAAGGGTGCACATAACCAAAATAACATCAAGTTAAATCCATCTCTGAATTGAAAATACATCAACAAATAGGCTCTAGATGGCCTCTATCATCCAAAAAACTCATGCTATAACAAATACCTACATATAATCAAAACCCTTGCTTATATTGGGATCTGTGTCATTAATATCACCCTTTAAGCATTAACATAAGATAGAAAAAACGTAGCATGTCAAGTCAAGATTTTGTTTGAGTGATGGGTACATTTTTTGTAGGATCATGATAGAGGAGTTGGACAAACAATGTCACTAACATCAAAGTAAATAGAGGGATCGATGCTCTTGATTAAATATGAGTTCCATACCCTATCACGTGAAAAAAAATCCAATGGAAACACTTTAATACCCCCAATCCTGAAATCCTGAAAACAGATAAGTCTGTTGGGTTTTGAGTGAGATCTAAAATTCTACTTTCTCCACATGTAATCCAATGAGGTCAGAACTAGTCTCAAACATCTTGATTCATTTCATGGTAATGTTAAAAATCTAAGTAAAAGGACAAAAATGATAGATAAAGGAGAATGTCACTTTTACTTAATTTAAACATTACCATGAATTGTATATCAACACTAGGGCCACGGGCTTGAATATTAGGTTTCGCCACTCAAAATTTATTTTTATTTAAAAAAAAAATTGTGTTTGGAACACCTTTGTGTATTTTTTGCAAATAAATCTAGGGAGCGATTTTTTTTTTGCGAGAGCATGCTCCTAAAAATTGCTCCCAAATGGGAGTGAATCAGGAGCGCACTCTTAGGGTTGCTCCCGCATGAATTGCGCTTTGGGAGTAGATTAGAGGGGGGGGGGGAGCTCCCCTGTAGCGTTGTGCCATGGTGGAGGAATATTCCTCCATCATGAAGAACAGTGTCTAAGAGATTGTGCATGCCTAGAGGGAAAATTAGTGGTATGCTCACGTTGTGTGTACAAGGTGAAGCATGGAGTCAATGGGAGTGTGGAGAAGTACAAGGCCAGGATTGTGGCCAAGGGCTTCTCACAGGTTGAGGAAATTGACTGTGACGAGATGTTTGCTCAAGTGTCTCGTTGTTCATTCATCGTGATGATTTTTTCACTTGTAGCTCAGATGGGGTGGAAGATCCACCAGATGGACATGAAGACAAAATTCTTCAACGAAGTGGTTGAGGAAGATATTTATATGGAGAAAACATAGGGGTTTGAGACTTTCAACAAAGACACTCATGTCTTTTTTCAGAATAGAGATTTTTACGGGCTCAAGTAGGAAACAAGGGCATGGTACACTCACATTGACAACTACATTCAGGGATTGGGCCTCACTAAGAGTGAGGCAGATTCCAACTTGTACTACATCATTCTTTGAGGGAATTTTCTCATTCTAGTGCTCTATGTTGAAAATATTATCTTGATTGGAGAAAGCAACTTGATCTAGTATTGTAAGGAAGATCTTGTAAGAGAGGTTGAGATGAAGGACATAGGGCTTATGCATTATTTCCTTGGGCTGGAGTTGTGGGAAGGTGATGGGGAAATATTCTTGGGGCATGGTAAGTACATTATAGATATTCTTATTTGGTTTCATATGCAAGGTTGTAAGCCCATGACCATGCCTCTAGTCACAAACTGGAGGAAGGTGGACACTAGTAAAGCAGAGAGGATAGATGCCATATTGTACAGACAACTCAGTGGGTCATTGATGTACTTAGTTAACATAATATTTTGTCATGAACTATTTGATCCAATTTATGGTGGAACCTACCAGAGTTCACTTGGTTGTTGCCAAGCATGTCTTGAGGTATCTCAAAGGCAAGACATATTATAGGTTATGGTATAGACAATTTTATGGAGTGAGGCTTGAGGGCTTCATAGATGCATATTGGGCAGGTATATCTACAAATCGGAATTGTACTTAAGGTTGTGTCTTCAACATTATGTCAACAGTTGTTTCCTAGTTCAACATGAAGAATATATTAGTTTCATTCAGTTCATAAAAGGAAAAATACATGGTTGCTTGCTTAGCAACATGTGAAGGCATCTGGTTGAGGAACTTTATTGTGGGAATTTTCAAGTAGGAGTTGGAGCCCATTGTGATTTATTGTGACAACCAGAGTAGCATAAGCTCTATGAGAATCCAATTTTTCATGATCGCTTCAAGTACACCAGGATCATGTATCATCATCTCAGGGAATGTGTGTATAAAGGGATGGTAAAGCTACCGTACATTCCCACGGATGAGCAGGTTTCATTTATCTTGACAAAGGCCTTAGTTAAGGGAAAGTTTGTGTTTTTTAGAGATAAGTTGGGACTTGTACAAAACTCCTTCCTTGCTAAGAGGGAGTGTTTAAAATTTATCTAAGTAAGGTCTTCTTTCTTGTGCCTTAGCTAGTGAAGACCTCGAATTTCCTTTCTCTAGAATGAATGTGAATTCATGAGATATAATTCAGTGTGATGAGTTGATTTCCAATTCACTAGAATGGTCATCAGTAGATTGTATTCATATTGTTGGTGCTTCAATTCATTGGAGTTTTATTTATTTAGAATACATGATGAGGTGGCAGAGACAAGAATAGTTAGGACAAGTTAAGACTACAGTGACAAGTTCATGTTAGGAAGAGTTAAGACTTTAGATAAAAGTGCATAGAGGACAAGTTAAGTCCTTAGTTAACTGGGTTC
The DNA here is from genome assembly GCA_034641835.2 of Pinus albicaulis. Taxonomy (NCBI): domain Eukaryota; kingdom Viridiplantae; phylum Streptophyta; class Pinopsida; order Pinales; family Pinaceae; genus Pinus; species Pinus albicaulis. The sequence continues at coordinate 470,926,969 of CM076571.1, forward strand.
ACTACTAGAGGAAATAAAGGTATAACTTGAGCCAGTTAACCGAGAGCTAGTCAAAGTGTAACTGAGACTTTCTCTAGTTAACTATCAAAAGGAACTCATTGCACTTGTGTGAATATAAAATTGAACTTGTATCCTTGCATGAATCAAAGATATATTAAGGAAAGAGAAGGATGAAGGCACATATTGATTATTAATTGTCATTAGCCAAGTGCATTGGCTGAGGAGTGAAGATCAAAATTCGAAGACCATAAGCCGAGCCTAGTCTCAGCGGGAAACAATTGTGTGTGCAGGTCGATATCTAGAGGCAGGGCCTAGATCATCTTCTCAAGGTCGAGAGTAGTGATCTAGGAGCACGTCGAGAGCAATTGTGGAGTTGAGATTAATTTCTAAAAGGCTATATGTTGGTTGCAATAACAACATACTGAAATTGTAAAAAAAAATTGCTCAAAGAACAATCAATAAAATTCCACAAAAAAGAATGCAGGTTTTCCCATTTGGTTTTACTGGGTAAAGCACTGATGTCAATTTTATGTGTGCATGTGTTTTTATCGTAAGTATTTTATGTTGCCTATTGAATTTTGAGAAACTATGTGTCTTAATGAAATTTAAACTTGGTTTTAGTTTTTAGTTTCCATTGGTTTTTTAGTAAATTCATACAAGTAGTTGCAAAGTTTAAATAAAATTAACAATCATGATCGAGTGTCTAAGTTTGCCCAAAATTCCCACCATTCCTTCCTATCTCAACACTCTTTTAGGAATTCCTGGTATAACGACAGGGAATTTTTCTTCTTTCGATAGTTGGACCGATGGAACATTCCATGAACAGTTTTTTATATAATTGGGTGTTGGCTTATGCCCCGTTGGCTTAGACGATGATTCAACGACTTCCATGGACTCTCCCTATTGTTTATCTTGAACCTCCTCTAGCCTTCCTTCCTATTGTAATGGGACATATGGGTTCTTGGTCTAGGGCCTACACATGGATGATGTTCCCACAACTTTTCCCATAAATTTAACCCATGCGTCGTAGAGTCTGTGCAATGACTTTGTAGTCTTGTTTGTAATCCCCTCTTTTACCACCAATTTTGTAACTCAATTCTTTGATAATCCTCACAAACAAGATAATTCCCTCCTTGTGTCATTTTTATTGGTAGTCTAGCTTCAATGAGTATCCCGAGGTTGGCATCACTAGATCTCTTAGCATAACACCTACAATAAACATGCTTTCTAGCTTTGTGTTGGGCCGAGGAAAAGGTACATTTTACCCCTATCTTTACCATGATTTGTCATTTAATTTTATATGTTTTTCCTTCATCTTAACAATAAAGTAAAGGAAAATAATGCAAAAGTAAGGTAGAATGAATTATTGATAAAAGGTGTGTTTAATAGCATAAAAACTATTTTTTTGTTGTCTTTATTGATAGGGAATCGAAACATCCAAACTGCTGACCAGAATGACCAAATAAAAGTAGACAAGAAAATCAAACGGAATTGTACGGGCTCCTATGAATTAGCGGAAGATTTAGAGGCATGCCTATTCTTAGAGTATTAAGTTGATAGCCACGAAGCGACAAGATCTCCTGATCCTGAGGATCCGTTACTCTGTTTTATTGTGCCTTTAAGTTATAAAAGGTTGTAGGCGAAAGAGACGGGGGAGGCAATTCGTGTATTATAATTTTCCTACAATAAACGTAACCGGGCAGAATCGTCAGGTTCATGCTAATGTATTGCTCTATTGATTAATGAATAAATTGGCGTTTTCAGCATAAACAACTTTTGAGTATTTTTTTGGCAGAAGACTTCTAGAGGCTTTGGGCCCAGTCCCTGGGAGTTCTCCTGCTATTATGTGCTATACATTTATTTGCAAATCTTGCATTTTTACTTATCCTTTTTGTTTCGTAGCATTATCATTCAATTGGATAATCGTAGGTGTGATATGTTATAACTTCCTTTTCAATAGATTAGATTTATCATTAATGTTCTTTTATCAGGAAGTGACGCTTTTACATTCGTTAGACTAGTTTCAGTGTGGTTGTTGTTCAATTTTGCATACAGTTATTTCTTGAATCTTTCCATCATAAGTGTGAAAGTTTGGTTTGATGTTTAATTCCGAATGATGTTATTAGTTGATTGATAGAGAATTCCATTGCAAAAACTAGAATAATTGATTGTTGTTCAATTCATTAGGATTGCTATTCAATTTATTAGGGTTGTTGTTCAATTCATTAAGGTAGTTGTTCAATTCATCAAAGCATGTTGTTCAATTGCAATCTATTCTTTATTTCAGTCTTGAGTGGTTATTTATGCATAAGCTTAGAACAAGAGTTGATTCCTTTGATTAGTTTGAAGTAATACATAGTTACTTTTGAGTTGATTTGATTGAACCTCAAGAATTATATAACATTTCTCACAATGATTTAGAATAGTTGGCCTTTGACTTCACTCGCATATACTTTTCTTTCACTCTTGAAATAACAAGACTTGCCCTGGGTTGATGATTAATGTGAAACATTAAGGTCACCTTTAACAGTCACCTTTTTGACCCAAAATTTTGGTGTCATTTCCAAGGAGAGTGTTTAGGAGTGATATCTTTCATTTCTTTTTCCTTTTTCTGTGAAAGAATTGGGTATTGAAAACGAGAGGTAGGAACCTGCATACTAGCAAGCAAAACTCTTGATCTCCATCCTGCTTCTCGACAATTGTGTAGAGGTTAATAGGATAGGTGTTTTTATTTTTTTATGACTAGGAAGAAAAAGATAGAATCAGATCAAAACCCCCCACTTAAATCCACAAAACCCAAGGGATCTGTGGCCCTTGGCAGAATCACATATATAGACGAAATCATTAAGAAGGCTGAATCTCAGGCATCCGTAGGACCCAGAACAATCCTTGCACAGATTCCTACTATATTCCCTCAGGCAGCAGCCTCACCATCTGCAACCCACGCCGATATTCAGAGCGAAACAGAAGGGTCTGAAAGAAGCCTTCAAAATATAGAACACTTAAGTCTCAACCCTTCGAGAGAGGGAAATTCTTGCAATTTGAAGGAAGGAGAGGGAGAAACCAGTAGTGTAGTATAGGTCAAAACTCCAGAGCCTGAATCTCCTAAGATAGTGGTTGAGACAGAGACACCTAGTATCCCAGATCGAGGAGGTGCTTCAAGGCCTCCTCCAAATCCACTCCCCAATTCCACTCAAATTATCCTCTCAAATCAAGAAATCCTTGAATATTATTGGCACATCTTTGATCAGATGGTGCACAACCAACCCCAGAGACAGACATCGACATTCGAGTATCCCATTGTTGATACGACCGCAAATGCCCCTATGAAATCTATCCCATTACAAAACATCCCCACCTTCCACAGATTGACCTCAGAAGATCTAGATGCATTTTTATTTGAATTTGATTTCTTATGTAGGGGATATGACTACACCACTGACCCTGAGAAACTGAAACTATTTCCCTCTACTTTGAAGGGGGTAGAATTATGTTGGTTTATGGGGCTCGGTGGGGGAACCATTAATAGTTGGGATCAGATGAAAAATATTTTTTTAATAAATATCAAGATTATTGTCAGACTCGAGAACTAAAAGATAAAATATTCAATATGTTTGCAAAAGACAATGAGACATTAGAAGAATACGTTGAAATATTTCAATATAATTTGTAAAGATCTCCATACTGTCTAAAGATATTTTGAAAGCAACAATGATTAAAGGAATGAAAGAAGAATGGGTAGAGACACTTAATATAATGGGAAAAGGGCATATCTATCAAGAAGAATATGGTGACATTATTGCATTGTGTATCAAGTGCTCTCGAGGTAGTACGCTAAGTAGACCAACCGGACGGGATTCAGTTACAAGGAATTATAAATAGTCAGGTGGCAGTGTGACCAGAGCATAATTTGGAAATCTTTTAGAAGATTTTAAAATCAATATCTTAGGCACCCTCACAACGCAGCTAGATGTCCTACAAGCCAAGCAGAAGAAGGCTTTAGCAGAACAGAACTTGGCTATTTTTTTCCCACGTTGTCGTAAGAAGCACAGCCAACGGGAGTGTCCATTAGACATGGTCCAGACATGTGCTATTTGTACCAAGGACCACGCCACTGACCATTTCACTTCACTCCAAGGGTTGAAAGTGGTTTTTAAAGAGGAAAAATAAGAAACAGAACCGGTGTATCTAATGAATCAACGTCGGAAATGGCAAGCATGACCAGGTATGTCACCAAGACCCGTCTCAGTTCTTTTCTCCTCCACAATTTAATCAATAGAACCCTGGAACAGCATGGCAGGGCCAATCACCTTTTTATGTCTGGCCATCCCAATCATTTTCCATGCCTCCTTGGCTAACATAATCCCCTTCAGATAATAATTGGTCAAGTTTTATTTTTTCTCCCCCTTACTGGAAAAACAATCCATATCAATCCCAGTGGCCTGCCTCCACTTCACAGAATACAAATTGCTCTCAAAACTGGCAGCAACCCCTGGGAATGACCAATTTACCTATGGGAACAGGGGCTCAGAATCAACCCACATTACTAGCTCCATACCCATTCCAACACAATCCTTAGCCTATTATGCATCCTCAACTGCCAGCTCAACCCAATCCTAATCCTAATAACAGATCGGTTCAGCTTATCCAGATTGTTGAGAACCCAAACCCAGAAACTTAACAGAAGCAATGTAATGACCTTAGGCTGAGATCGGGTGTGTTATTTCACATGAAGAAGATACAACCCTGCCACAAATTGAGTCTGAAATTCCAACAGTACCTAAACAATCAACTGTGGCAGAAACAGAGATAGAGCAGGGGGGACACAGTTGACCAAAAAGATCCTGAAAAACTTATTATTTCCTCCCCTCCATTCCTTGAGAGATTAACACTACCTAAACCAATATTCTCTTCAGATTTTGATCTCCTAGGGGAATTAAAAAATCTTTGCATTAAAATTCCTCTCCTATAGGCTATACAAAACATTCCTATCTATGCCAAAACAATTAAAGAACTGTGCATAAAAAAACAGGTGAGGAAAGAAAAGAATGTACCAATTTTTCATGTAGTGGGAGCACTGTCAGTCTTACTCTTGGGTAAAGAAACACCAATAAAATACAGATATTTGGCCACTGCTTTTCAAACACATTAGTTGATTTGGGGGCAGCCATTAACATCTTAACTACAGAAACCTGCGAGAATTTAGGTATAATAGCCTTGGAACCCACATCTACCTTACTGGAAATTGCTGACAAATCTGTTGTCAAACCAGAAGGTTATTATAGGACATCCTGGTTTCTATGGACTCATGGGAGTACCCAGCAGACTTTTTAGTTATTAACCCAAAAATTAGGTTAGATGGACATCCCCTGATATTGGGACGACCTTGGTTAGCGACAGTTGATGCTTACATAGGTTGTCTAACAGGTAGAATGACCATTGCTAAAGGAGATGCCATAAAGAATATTTCCATATACCCCCCTACCAAACCAATTCTTCCCACTGTAAATATTCACAAACAGCCACATACATACTAGGAAAAAAACAAGCGTTCAACACTGAAAATAGTTGAAGCACTTGAATTCAAATATCAAACTGAAAGACGATGTATTCAATAACTTCATGAACCAACCATCTACTTCAGAAAATTTAAAGTGCCAAATGTTAAAAACAATTCTTGATACCGAATCATAGGAGGACCCCTTAGCAGACATCGATGACCAGCACATACCCACGACAGATGTTCGCAACAACATGCCAATTGAAATTGAGCCAGGAAATTTTTTTAATATCAACGGCAGTCTGGATAGTAACTAGCAGCAAAAGATCATTAAAATTTTATAAAAATATAAGGGAGCCTTTGCCTAGGACTACCCAGAAATGAAAGGTATAGATCCTCAACTATGCAAAAATCACATTTATACTGAAAAGGATGCTCAGCCTATTCGGTAGCCTCAGCGGAGGTTAAACAAGCATCTGAAAGACATTGTAAAAGATGAATTACAAAAGCTGCTAGATGTAAACTTCATTTATCCTATTTCAGACAGCAAATGAGTCTCTCCTTTAGTAGTTGTTCCTAAAAATAATGGTAAGTGGCGAATCTGTGTGGATTATAGAGAACTGAATAAAGAAACACATAAAGCCCACTTCCCCCTCCCTTTTATTGACCAGGTCCTTGATACATTGGCAGGAAAGCGATTCTTCACTTTTCTTGATGATTTCAGTGGTTACAATCAAATTCAGATAGCCCCTGAAGAACAAGATAAAACGACCTTTACCTGCCCCTGGGGTACATTCCCCTATATGGTATTGCCATTCAGACTATGCAATGCCCCAGCGACATTTCAAAGGGCCATACTCAACATTTTTTTTTATTTAATAAATGAAGGGCTCGAGGTTTACATGGACGACTTTACTCCATATGGAGATTACTTTGATTAGGCACTGTAAACAGTAGAAAAAGTATTGTAACGATGTATTGCTACCAGATTGTGTTTGTGCAATGAAAAATGTCACATGATGATGACCAAAGGAGTGATCCTAGGACACTACATCTCTGGAGCTCAAATATAGGTAGATCCGGCAAATGTAGAGGTAGTTCTTTTATTAGCCACACCTTGTACTCAGACAGAGTTACGTAGTTTCCTTGGATATGTAGGGTATTACTATAGGTTTATAAAGGATTTTTCACAAATTGCTGCACCCTTGTATGCATTAACTGGAAATGTTGAATTCCATTGGTCTGACAAATTTGACACCAATTTTTCAGATTTGAAGAAACTGGTCTCGACTGCACCAGTCTTACATGGCCCCAATTGAGAGCTTCCTTTTCACATTTCCTCAAATGCATCCGATACAGCGATAGGGGTGGTTCTTGTTCAAGAAGGGGACAAGAAGCCCTACGCTATTTACTATATCAGCAAGAATCTCATTCCTGCCAAATTAAACTATATAGTGACCGAAAAGGAATTCTTGGCTGTCATTTATACTATTAATAAATTTAGACATTGTATAACTGGATATCAAGTATTAATGTATATCGATCACTATGCCATTAGATATTTAGCTAATAAACTTATTACAAATGGAAGAGTGACTCGTTGGTTGTTGCTTTTACAGGAGTCTTACATAGCTATCAAGGATCGTCTAAGAAAGGAGAACGTAGTTGCAGATTTCCTGTCTAGAGTTCCAAAGTCAAATGGCCCACTAGTGGTGGATGATCAACTCCATGATGAGCATTTGTTTGTTGTAGCAGTAAAAATGCCATGGTACGCAGATGTAGCGAATTATCTGGCAGTAGGAAAGCTGCCAAGACACTTGACAACAAAGGAACGGAAGCTGATTGTTCAGCACAGTGTTATATTCTCTTGTATTAGTGGATATATTTTCCATACAGGAGCTAATATGTATATGCGCAGATGCATCGGAGAAGACGATATTTATGACATCTTAAGGGCCTGTCATGATGAACCATGTGGCAGCCATTTTTTAGATCGCAATACGGGGCACAAAGTATTACAAATGGGCTACTATTGGCCTACAATTTTTAAAGATGCCAAGAAATATGTCCAAGCCTGTGATAGTTTCCAGAGAATGGGTCGCCCTGGCCAATTTGACGAGATGCCATTGTAGCCACAGTTGGTAATAGAAACTTTCAAATGGTGGGCACTGGAATTTGTTGGGCCATTCAACCCGGCATCGAACCAAAAGACCTACATATTGGGTGCCATATATTGTGTGATGAAGTGGGTAGAAACAGTGGCTTTGTCGAGAGCTATAGAAGAATCTGTGATCAATTTTCTTTTTGAGCTATTTGTGTGGTATGGCTTACCTAAGGAAGTGATAAATGATGGAGGGGCACAGTTTGTGGGAAATAAAATCACAACCACTCTAAAGAACCACCATGTCACCCATAGATTCACCTCTCCCTACCACCTGCAGATGAACGGGCAGGTCGAAAGCACCAATAAATTCCTTGAGGCAATTCTCACTAAAACAGTCTCAACACATCCTCGGGATCGGGCTATTAGACTGCCAGTGGCCTTGTGGGCTTATCGCACAACGTGGCGAAACACCACCGGATATTCTCCGTACCATCTGGTACTTGGAAAGGAACCAATTTTTCCTATTGAATTTGAAATAAAGACTCTGAGAATATCCTAGGGAGTGGGGTTGGATTTGACGGAGGCCCAAGTTAGAAGACTCCAACAAATAAATGAATTGGATGAAGCACAACTATTTTCTCTACAGTGCACTACAATTATTCAACAACAACGAGCTAAGTGGCATGACAACCTCATAAAAAATAAAACATTCCAGAAGGGAGATTAGGCACTCCTCTACTACTCCAGATTCCAAGACTTCCCGGGTAAGTTACAAACAAGCTAGCTCGGGCCATACAAAACTCAAAAAGTGCACAGCAACGGCACCATTACCTTTACCACCATAGATGGATATGGCTCTGCCTTTCGAGTCAACGGACACCGAGTGCGCCTCTATCATAAACCACTTATGAAAGAGTCTTTCTGCTAGCAGGTGCGTGACAACCCCACCATCCAAATTTTAGCTGCAGGGAATGATTGTCCGGCAGCTTTAAGTTCATAAAAATTTGTTATTTGCTCATGTAAATATTATATATATGTTTCCTGAAACTTATAGTTCTTCTCATCATTGTACATAATAATTCCATCTCTTTTTCATTATTTTGATGCTCACAGTTGCATTCTTTTTCTTTTCTTTTTTTCTTTTGTGTGTTTTGTTGTTCAATCCATTGAAAAATTGTTGTTCAATTCGATTGAACAACTGTTGCTGAATTCAAATGAACGATTGTGTTTTTTAGTGTGTTTATTTATGTTGTTCAAACCATTGAACAGTTGTTGTTCAATCGAATTGAACAATTGTCGTTCAATTCAAATGAAAGGATCTTTTTTTTTGTTGTGTGATTTTACTTTTGTTGTTCAATCCATTGAACAGTTGTTGTTCAATCAAATTGAACAGTTGTCATTCAATTCAAATGAACGGTTGTGTTTTCAGTGTGTTTATTTCTGTTGTTCAAACCATTGAACAGTTGTTGTTCAATCGAATTGAATAGTTGTTGTTTAATCGAATTGAACAGCTGTCGTTCAATTCAAATGAATGGTTGTTTTGTGTTGCGTGATTTTACTTTTGTTGTTCGATTGCATTGAACAGCTGCCATGCAATCCAATTGAATGACTAATTTCTTTTCTAGCATGTTTTTCTTTTCTTACTTTTTTTCTTTTGTTTAAAATAGAAATTTTTTTGTCTTTTGATGATTTCTTTTCGAATACCCACTCTTCCTTTACACAGTCTCGCCATAAAAACTATTTTAAGAAAAGGAATTGGCACCTGAAGAGGAGAAAAGCAGTGATATTACTAATATTATGATCTTTTAAAATTTTGATGGAAATCTCTACTTCGGAAGCTGACATGGCTTATCTGTATAATGAAGGATTTGATATCTCTTGTTCATACATATTATTACACAATTCATTTCCGTAGTCTTATGCGGGTATATCATTTTACACTCTTGAGTGGTAATTCTCTTTGGCATGAGGATATAGGAATAAGAGTACTAATTGTATTGGCATTCTTTTTACTTCTTACACCATCCATAACTCTTAAGGAGTTAATGAGTCTCCCTCCATTTATAATAATAATAATAATAAATAAATAATATTATGTCTATGTGCAAATTTTTTAAGAAGAGAGAATAGGGGGTCTCATCACGAGCCAACCTACCATGATCATGAGGGTTTAACAGGTGACATTCCCACAATGGCCAACACACTAGGGTAGTGACCTTCTCGACAGCTAAAACTTCTTAAAGGACAGGAGGCCTCATCAGGAGCCAGCCTGATCACTCTATTAAAATCCTCGTGAATGGAATTATGACTATTTGGCCACCACACCAGCATATTGGTCTCTCCATAAAACAAGAAAAATGACTACTTTTAAATAGAGGATTATGGCTCATTTCCAAGTTAAAATAGTAACCCTGTCAAGGCTATGGACGCCTGCTGGCAGCAGTGGCTCTGCTTGTGGTATCGAAGTATTTTTCTAACAATAGCCAATTACTTTTATATGCCCTATTTCCTATTGATCCATTCCTGAAGATAAATATATTGCTCGAATAAGTGTTATCACTAACTACCCGCATAATTAACTATGAGTGAATTATATTTTCATGTCGAATTAAGGGATGAAAGCATCAATCATAATATGTCACCTGTCATGCTTCCATCATACTATGCCGTCAAAATAGGACATATTTTTCATAATAATTTCTACTCCACTTTTCTCCCCTTCTTTGGTCATTTCCACCTGATGTACATTTGTGATGATTACCAACTTCTGACCTTTACTTCATGTGCATTCATGATTGTTACCACCTTTCCTCTTTTCTTGAGCTTTAAGGTCGTGGACGCCCTTCTCTCATTGGAGGGGGTACGAATATTCATAATGAATAAGCATGCGAATTAGCCATGTGAATCCCTTCGGATATGCTGATTGGATGAAATAATCACTGCATTTACGTCATGAAGTCACAAATTTAATAATATATTTTATAAAAGTCGCATGCAGTGTTGTTTTAACTAACAAAGCCGAAATAAACGCATGTAGAAGGGTGAAGAAACCAATTTTGAAAAAACAGTAGCCATGGGTGGAAATTCTCTCCACAATGAACCTACAATTTTTCAAGCCTCAGAATCAACTCGCACCATTCTCCAACAAGCTGGTTGGATTCCATATCTACACAGACTATAAGGGTTTAATACAGAGACAACAGTTGAATTCTTGCAAAACCTGCGGGAAGGGCATACCATAGTCAAAGGAAGAATCATACCAGTCTCTGAATAAATCATCATTGATGTCTTTGGACTTCCAATAGAAGGTGAAAGATGGACTGATAAACATGTCCTTATACAAGAAGAAATTTCAGTGTACCAGGACCCAGGTGAGCCACTGGAACGAAAAGGGAAAGGTATTAATCATGTGTCCTTACAGTAGCCTTGGCAAGAATTGGCAATCTTCATTCAAAGATATATCACATGTGATGGACGCCAGGATGTGGTAAAGTCCTGTTAGCTTAAACTATTAGCTGTTCTCAAGCGAAAATTTTCAGTTAATTTGCCCTTTCTCCTAAATTATGTATTGCATGATATTGTTGTTCGGTTTAGAAGAGCTAAAAACCCTCAAGCAGTTTTCAATCACCATGGCTTGATTAAATTGATTATCATTCATGAGTTAAAAAAAAAATCAGTTAACATGGGACAAATTTTTTAATCCTACCCTACCTGCCCCTGAAGAAAACCCTGACAAAGTAGAAATTGAACTCCCTAGAATAGCCATACCCAGGAGAGCAAGAGGGAAGAGAACCCATGTTTTGACTGCAGAAATTGGAAAACGAAGACAGCCTGAAAAGTTACAACTGCGGAATAACACCTCTGTATTTCCAAATGAGGTGGGACCATCCCATACACCTCCTCTAAGCCCTCAAAATATGTCTTTACAAGACTACAAGGAAGAAATGGCTCAAGTACTAGAGAAAATGAGAACATCTTGCGAAATTGGGAACCCATCTGAACAATCCGAGGAATAGAGGGACCATTTGAACTAGTATGCCTTTGCTAGAAGCTCTGGCCATATTGAAATCCCACCTCCCCATGATGAATTGCAATATTTGAGGATTTTATCTCCCTCTGATAATGAATGGGTGAGTAGGGAAGAACAGATAGAGAGAATATCTGAGTCTAGAAACCAGTCAGGGGATAATGTTCTATTAGAATGGGACACAAGTATTGAGACAGTTCCCCTGATGCCTGAAGAAAATATTATTCCACCCAGTCAGGACATCAATGATGAAAGAACTTCTTGGACGCATGAAGAAAACATCATTTATGATAACCTTAGAACTGGCACAACCGTTCCTGAACCCGAAGCCATTGCTACTCCTCCTACCAAAAGAAAAATCAGCTGAGATTAAGTTAAGAAAAATGAACAGCAAATGGAGGAAATTGAGAAAAATGGTAAAACAGTTAAGGAAACGGTTGGGAGAAGCAGACAATGCTTGGAAGCCTAAGAAGGAATTAGCTACCATGGGAACCCAAACAGATTTTGTTACCCAAATGGTAGATACTGTTAAAGTTTCCGTACAGACTGTTTTAATAGATATTGTTGAAGTTTCTGTACAGACGGATTTGATACACACTGATGAAGTCCCTGAGTGGACTGATTTAATACTTACAGAAGACAAGGAGACTCAAATAGAGGTAACACCTGATTACACTCCTTTGATAGAAAAATATGCCAATCAAAAGCTTCGCAACGAATTAATTCAAGTTCAGCATGAATTGGCCCAGTATAAGAAGGAATTAGTAGCCTTACATGAACATCGGGCACCGCTAAAATGATTCAAAGACCTTTCTGCAACTGAAGACGAAACCTTTGCCCAACTTAGGGAAGAAAGGGAAAAAGTGAAGAAGGCACAGGATCGATTGGAACATGCTAAGAAACAAACCATTGTTGTTTGTTCTCTTTACTCAGATGTAATTACTTGCAGGGCATCGACCCCTAATTATTCCTTATTCTTAGTGTAAAGATAGTTGTTGCTGAAAAACAAAGTTGTCATAGCAGGGAAACCCACCACCTTCAAAACCATTGAAGAGTTTTTCCAATGTTGTAACGATTAGGATGAACAAACCCAACACCTTTTGTGTGAATTGTATCTGCACAATTTCTTTCTAGAAGAGGATAGAGACAGTAACCCCAGTCCCTTCATAGGGGACGTTCAATTCCAAGCTTTTATGTCCTCTGCAAAAAAATCAGACTAGATGGGCTAAGGCCTACAATACCTTTTAGAAAAGAGAACATGGCTTAGATCTATGGGTCAGAGGGGAACCTACCAAACCCCTATATTTTTTTACTCAACATAAGAAGTTTATGCAACGAAAAGGATTGATAGCCAAATTGGGACCTATTCACAAGGATATTGTGCAGAATGGGTGGGCATACTTCCAGGATATCCAGGAAGAATCATTATCAGCAGCCAAACAGAGATGGCAAGCCTCTACAAATAATGTTAAGAACAGAGAACCATTTGGGTATAGGAACTTTAAAGTTGTTGCTTCCCATTTTCTTCTGTACAGTAACCTAATTTTGAACATGGGTCGTACATGGATAGGGTGCAGATACAGATGCCCCATCATATGGTACCCTCTTGAAGACTATCACCATGATTATGAGTTACCAGAGGGGCACACAGACTCAGCATTTACAAAGGTAAAATAGAAACATGGTTTTAGACTTTACAAGGAAGAAATGTATCCTGCATATTCTTTAACCCAACTACACCTCAATCATATGTTTGCAAGAGGACATGAAAAAAGGTAAGCAGGGGAGTATGTTGGGTCAAGGAAAGGTACGTTTTACCCCTATCTTTATCACGATTTGTCATTTACTTTTATATGTTTTTCCTTCATCTTAACAATAAAGTAAAGGAAAATAATGCAAAAGTAAGGTAGAATGAATTATTGATAAATGGTGTGTTTAATAGCATAAAAACTAATTTTTTTTTGTCTTTTTTATTGGGAATCGAAACAGCCAAAATGCTGACCAGAATGACCAAATAAAAGTAGACAAGAAAATAAAACAGAATCGTATCAGCTCCTATGAATCCACGGAAGATGTAGAGGCACGCCTATTCTTGGAGTATTCAATTGATAGCCATGAAGCAACAGGATCTCCTGATCCTGAGGATCCGTTACTTTGTTTTATTTCACCTTTAAGTTATAAAAGATTGTATTCGAAAGAGATGGGGCAGGTAGTTCATGTATTATAATTTCCCTGTAATAAATGTATTCGGATAGAATCGTCGAGTTCGTGCTAATGTATTGCTCTATTGATTAATGAATAAATTGGCGTTTTCAGCATAAACAACTTCTGAGTATTTTTTGGTATAAGACTTCTAGAGGCTTCGGGCCCAGCCCCTAGGAGTTCTCCTATTATTTTTTGCTATACGTTTATTTACGAATCTTGCATTTTTAGTTATCCTTTATGTTCCATAGAATTATCATTCAATTGGTTAATCGCAGGCGTGATATGTTATAACTTCCTTTTCAATAGATTAGAGTTATCATTAATGTTCTTTTATCAGAAAGTGACGCTTTTACATTCGTTAGACTAGTTTCAACGTGGTTGTTGTTCAATTCTGCATACAGTTATTTCTTGAATATTTCCATCATAAGTGTGAACGTTTGGTTTGATGTTTAATTCTGAATGATGCTATTAGTTGATTTATAGAGAATTCCATTGCAAAATATAGAATAATTGATTGTTGTTCAATTCATTAGGATTGTTATTCAATTCATTAGGGTTGTTGTTCAATTCATTAAGGTAGTTGTTAAATTCATCAAAGTGTGTTGTTCAATTGCAATCTATTCTTTATTTCAGTCTTGAGTGGTTATTTCTGCATAAGATTAGAACAAGAGTTGATTCCTTTGATTAGTTTGAAGTAAGTCATAGTTACTTTTGAGTTGAATTGACTGAACTTCAAGAATTAGATAACATTTCTCACAACGATTTAGAATAGTTGGCCTCTGACTTCACTCGCATATACTTTTCTTGCACTCTTGAAATAACAAGACTTTCCCTAGGTTGATGATTAATGTGAAACATTAAGGTCACCTTTAATAGTCACCTTTTTGACCCAACACCTTGTTGCCCACCCTTGCAACCATCCTATCACAAAACAATTCAAAAAGTTCCTTAGACTCCAATTTCTCGAGTTGTTTGTCGATGATTTATGAGCTCACTTGTGTACTTAAAAAACTTTATTCCCCAATTGTCCAAGCTAACCAACCATTCACATAGATTTTTGTGTCGGGCTTAACTGCACATGAACATCAAAATAAAATTTATTATTTTATTTTATTTCATTTTTTTAGTAGTCGGGCAGTGGCCCCCAACACTACGTGCTTCCTACACCTAGTATAGATTGTGAAAAGATGCTTTTCCAATATCAGAACTTTCCCCTTCGACACATTGCTAACTCCCTGTGACAATATACCCAGTGTGGCCTCATTTTCACATTCGTTGGAATCCCTTTGGGAGAGGAGGTATGTGAGACATTCTTTCGTTCCACAATGACGGTCGAACTAGTAGGTCGACCACTTTCCCTTTCTATCAAAAAAAAACAAACAAACACCCAAACAAACAAACAAAACAAAACAAAACAAAAACAAACAAACAAACAAACAAAAACAAAAAACAAAAAAACAAAAAAACAAAAACCTTTTCAGAGTATTTGAATTGCAACATATATGTTGGTGTACTAGGCATGAAACCATAGATGGATATCTAGTGCACTTCCCATACATAGAGATTTGCTTCCCTTGTATTTCTAGAACGTGTCTTGACAAGTCATCGCTAGTGGCAAGACT
Source organism: Pinus albicaulis (assembly GCA_034641835.2). Classification (NCBI taxonomy): domain Eukaryota; kingdom Viridiplantae; phylum Streptophyta; class Pinopsida; order Pinales; family Pinaceae; genus Pinus; species Pinus albicaulis. The sequence continues at coordinate 470,942,427 of CM076571.1, forward strand.
AAGCATAACCTTGTCATCCTGAACTCTCCTTTGCATTGATAGTGACTTTTCGGAAGGGTTGTGTGCCTCATTACTAATGCAATGCACCACACGGGTAACATGTACACACGTTCGAGTGGAAATCTGATTTTGCCAATTTTCCAGTCCTTCTTTAGAGTTTGAGTTGCATGAACCTATGTTGCGCCAACTCAACACTCCATCGGCAGTTGGGTTGACATAATATTCCTTTCACATAGTGACCTTATAGATTTCCTTTGGGGCCTCTCCCTCCACCTCTTCTCAAACAGGTTACACGTACTAGTATCCTTCACTTGGGTCCAATGACATGATTACGTGAACATCTCTTGATTCGAAAGTCATCTCCCTTTTCTTCAAATTGATAATCACTTGATTATCAAAGGCCCAATTGATCCCTAACAAAGTCGAGTAAAGTTCAATATGATCATCAATTTCAATTACTTCAAAATCAGCTATGTTAGTAACCCCATCAATATCTATCTCCACGTTGGACAATCTTCCACTAGGAAAAATCATATATTGGTTGGCCAAACTGAGTTGAATAAGGGACCAAGTCAACTTGGGTCTCCCCATAATCTCCGATGTATTCTTAGGCAAGATCTTAACATCAAAACCTAGGTCCAAAATAATATTATCCATTTTATAAGCTACTACTTGCACACCAAAAAAGAATTATTTGTTGATTCTCTTCTTTTGTGTGACTTGGTTGATTGCGTGCCTGGGCATCTGCGTTGCTTCCTTATCTGGCTCCTTTGTGCACTGGTTCATCATCTTGCACAACTTTTGTAAGGCTCCATCATCCTGCATCAAGTCCATAAAACTTTTCAAAAATTCCAAAATCAATTTATCCCCTCCTTCTAAACTCCTCTTGGTTGTCTTATCATAGATTTGGGGAATGTCATAAATAAGGCTATCCTTTGGATCAATCTAATATATCGCAATCAATTCCTTGTACACTGCCTTATATGTTTCTTCTCTCAGTATCGAACCTCACGGGTGGGTCTGCAGTTTTCACACCCACTACTAACTAGTACCAGCCTAATTGGCAATGTCCATGTATGTCTTGGTTCCTTCACACGTCAAAACTTTGACTTGTGACTAATATTTGTGTGGTTTTGTTGTTACCTTTTGTTAGGATATTCTGACACATAGGAAATAGTTAAGTATAACTTGATCTAGCGTAGAGTTAGGTAAAGTGTGTTTCTTTACTATGTAGATTTGTAACTTATAATCCAATAGCCACAATATGTAGTGATCTGACGGTTCACTCTCTCCTCGGTATTACCGACACTTGATCTATGGCTTAACACCTTAATGGTCCATGATATCTATTTAAAGAGCATGGAGGGTCATTTTTTCGGTGACCATTTATGAGAGAATCTTATGTAAATTTTCTTTTTATATTAATAAATCGCCTAAAGTGGTCGTGTTGGCTCAAGCCATGTACTATTTCCCTCTTTGAGGGTTTTAACCACGTCAAATACTGGTGTACTGATTTGTAATCTATTTTTGAGCGGTGACCTTTGGTGTTTAATCGAACTTACCCTGTAAATTCCTACATGGTATCAGAGCCATTTTGAGCCATTGTTGATCCAAATCTGAAGCCAGTTTGACTGCATGCGACTGTCGTTTTCTAGATATACTATTTCTACTATGTTGTGTCCGGAGCATCTGTTACACTGAGGAACCCCTTTCGTTTCATGCGAAAAGGTTTCAGGTTGCCCAATTTATGTCATTTTAGATCTAGAGGTATAAATTATCTTTTTTGCAGTTATATCTATTAATCCTTTTGTTTATTTTGGTTCCCTCTGTTTATTTTGGTTTATATTTTTTTTTTATTGTCGTATCTATACCCTCTTCTTTGTGTATGCTCTTTTCTCTGCGATGTGTGCGATCTTGGCAAATCAGAAACAGGAAGACGAGAAATTTTTCTACGTATGCTCTTTCCCCGCGTCTTTGTGCGATGTCGAGAAATCAGAAATAGTGAAAAACAGATAGTTCTCGGTAAGACTAATCAGAAATATAACATTCTGTCGTAAGTTTTTTTTTTCACGGATTTTATGTTTTTTTGCAAGAAAAAGCACGCACATTGAAGAGGCCAAAAAAAAAACCCTTCCTCATTTCAAACAATTACAGAATCCTTTTACTAGCTCACTTGGTATAAAGTTAGTTTATGAGAATAGAGGTCTTGGGTTCAAGTCTCTTTCTCAAACTTCTTTTTCTAAAAAACTTTTTGTTAAGTTACTTTATCTTATAAAGCCTTTTGGCAAGTTGTCGGTTTTAAAAAGAGGGTTTTATTTAAAAATCACATGTAAAAGTAACATTGTAAAAGTGACTCTCACTTATTTATAAAAGTGGGTCACATAAAGTAGTTTTTTTTTTTAAGTGAGCTTATTGTATTAAGTTTGGAAAAGGGGGAGTTTTTTTTTTTTTTTTAAGTACATCTTCGTCATCATCTTTCAACCTCTCACGTAACTATTCGGCATCTACTACAACTTTTTTTCAAAAAGTCATAACTTCTTCATCCAGAATCCATTTTCAGAGCCATTTTTTTTAACCGGCCTAATTTTTCGAGATCTTTCCGTTGGAGCAGTTGGTTTCAGCCCTTTCAGCTTCAGTTTTTTTAAATGGAAAGTGCATGCCCAATTATTCTTAACATGATAGACTTACTTAGAAGTAAAGGGCTTTATAGAATAGCCACCAGACAAGAAACTAAACCTAACGATCGAGATAGAGCCGCTAAATGGGAAAATAAACAAGATCAAGCACGACAGTTGATAGGAATGTCTATTGCTCAAGATCTTAGATTTCATATCCAAGAAATTGACACCCCTGATGCAGCTATTAAAAAGCTAAATACTATTTTTGGAATTCAAAATGAAATGAGAACCCACCAGCTTGAAAATGAGTTGCTTACTCTAGACCCCAATAATTTCTCCTCTATTGAATTCTTTTAGAAGGTTGTAAGGACAAAAAAGAAGATGGTAGCCTTATCTATTCCATTCTTGATAAGCTTGGCCCTGCATACTCTGTATTTGTTTCCACCTTCCATTCCACTAGAGAAGCCCTCATTTCTCAAGGAACAGCCCACAAGTTCCCCTCTTTTGATGCCTTTTGTGATTCTTTGATAAGAGAACAAGAAAAATTCTTACATCTTGGTCTTATTAATACTGGAAACTCTTCTAAGAAAGCCTTGGCAGCCCAGCAACAACCATACCAAAATAATCCTAAGAAGAAGCATCCTAAAAATAATGGTCCTAAACCAAACAAGGGTCTTAAGCAATTTCAACTGCAAACTGAAAAAGCAACTCAACAAATTGATAAGCCATATAAAAATAGATAGATAGACATTGCAACTTTTGTAATCGTGATGGCCACGTAGAGTCAAAATGTTTTAAGAAGATGAAAGCCTTGGAAGCAGCAATGAAGAAGCACAACATTAATTTGGAGCACTTTTCAACTTCATCTTCGGGAATGTCGCTTTATGCTTGTGGTTGTCAAGCATCAAGATCTGGTTATGCTTTGAATGTATCTTCTTCTTTTCATTCTCATGAGTGGATCATTGATTCTGCGGCTTCTTACCACATGGCAAAAAATAAAGCCATGTTTTCTTCTTTAAATGATTGTAACACAAAAAACATTTATGTTGGTGATGATAGATCTCTTAGTGTTGCAGGGTTTGGAACCATTCATCTAGATAATGGTCAGTTTAATGATGTATGATGTGTTCTTACCTTGTCCTGCAACCTTCTATCTATTTATCAGATAACTCATTCAGGTGAAGGGAAAACAGTAGAATTCTCACCACATGATGTTATAATTAAGGACCTCAAATATCCTAAACATATTTTAGCTACTTGCATTATTGATGATTCCACAAGGTTGTATAAGTTTAACAACTTTGGGTCATCATCTCTTCCCTCCATTTTTTTGTCTGTGGTGAGAGTGAGAAGAAACTTTTACAGCATCGGCAGTTGAAGTGCTCATGTCGCTCTCTTCAAACTCTATGTAAAAATACAATGACAGTCTTAGAGTCTTCTCTTGAAATCTTAAGGATGATGATTTTTTTAAGGTTGTGCTAGGAGAAAACTCAATGAGTGGTTACAATCCAAGCCATGCCTCTGGCAGCTTGATACCCTAAGCATTGTTGCACAATTATTGCCTGTGATCCCACTTCAGGTTGTTTCTTTCTCATTTGCAATAGCTGTAACTTTCATTAGATGATTTTTCAGGATGGTTGGGTATACTTCTTAAAACTCAAGGTAATTTTATGTGTATTCTTGGCACCAGAGCCTTTGTTGAGAAATAATCTGGACATCAAATTCTTAAGTTAAGATTAGAGAATGGAGGAGAATATGTTAACAACAAATTTATCAACTTTTTCATTGAGCATCACATTTAATTGCAACATACTATTCCATATACTCCACAACAAAATGGTGTAGCTGAAAGGAAGAATCACACCTTAAAAGAAATGGCTAATTGTATGCTTCAATCTAAAGGACTTGGTCTCAATTTTTGGGCAGAAGCCATTAACTGTGCAAATTACATAGTAAATTGCACTCCTACTAAAGTTTTAAAGAATATAACTCCAGAAGAAGCTTGGAGCTCAATCAAACCAGATGTAAGTCACTTTCATGTTTTTGGAAGTGATGCTTGGGCCCATATTCCAGATGTGAAACATAAAGCCTTAGAACCTAAGAGTGAAAAATGCATTTTTGTTGGATATTCTGAAGATGTCAAAGGATATAGACTTCTTCAACCAAAATTCAAAAATATAATCATTAGAAGAGATGTAAAATTTGATGAAAATATATAAACTTAAGACTGGTTGGCAGGTGTACCCATCTTTGCTTTCTGAAACAATTAAACATATGTGCCACCTCTCTCTATCTCTTCTATTTTTGACAGCATTCCTTCTATTTCAGATGATGACGCAAGGATGACAATCCTCCTCCACCTCCTCAAGATATTCCTTCAGCTCCACATCTTCCAATATGGGTCCGCTCTACTCTGGATGCAACAACTTCTCTTGCAAGTGACCCTGCAGATCAACGTCATACACGTTCTCAGTTCGAAAGAGCCTCTTCCTTATTGGCTCAAGTTCCAGAAACTCTTAATCTAGAAACCTTTGAAGAAGCTTCAAGTCATATAGATTGGGATGAAGCTATGAATGAATAATATCATTCCTTATTGGAAAACGATACTTGGGATCGTGTTCCTCTTCCAAAGGGAAGAAAAATTGTCATATGCAAATGGGTTTACAAAACAAAGTTTGGACCAGATGGAAAAGTGGATAAACATAAAGCTTGTCTTGTTGCAAAAGGATTTCACAAGTTGAAGGCATTGACTATACTAAAACCTTCTCCCCTATTGCCAAAATGAATTCTATCTGCCTTGTTCTTTCCCTTGATGTCTACTTTAAATGGGAAGTCCATCGGATGGATGTTAAATCCGCCTTCTTACATGGATATTTGCATGAATAAATCTACATGGAACAACCCCCTCTCTTTATCCAAAATGACTCTAGCCTTGTTTGTCACCTTAGGAAGTCTCTCTATGGTCTCAAACAAGATCCTCGAGCTTGGTATGCCAAAATGAATAGCTTTCTCTTAGATAATGGCTTTTCTAGGTGTCATTCTGACAACACTGTCTACACCAAGAAAGTGGGTAAGTCCTTAATCATCCATGTTCTTTAGGTTGATGATCTTATCTTTACTGGTAGTAATCCCAACCATATAAACCATGTGAAGTCTAGCCTCAAAAAGAATTTTTAAATGACATACTTAGGACACTTGCATTATTTCCTTGGTCTTCAAGTCTTGCAATCCAAAGAAGGTATTACCCTTTATCAGTCCAAGTATGCCTATGATATTCTACATCATTTTCACATTGAAGACTATAAGCCAGCCCCTTCTCCCTTTTATTTTGGATTCAAGCTTCTAGTCACTTGTACTACCCCTCAAGTTGATGCTACCATATACCGTCAACTTGTTGGTAAACTTCTGTATCTAACCCATACCCATCCTGACCTTTCCTTTGTTGTTGGTCTAGTTGCTTGGTTTATGCACCAACCTCATGAAATTCACTATAAAGAAGCTAAAATAATACTTCGATATATTCGAGGTACATTTCAGTTCGAGATTCATTACAGTGTGGGAGCATCTCCATTGTTGATTGGTTTCACTAATTCTGATTGGGTTGGTGACCCTGATGATCGAAAGTCTACTGCGGGTTATGTATTCACTCTTGGTTCAGGACCTATTACTTGGTCTTGTAAGAAACAAAGTGTCATCTCTCTTTATTTGGAAGAAGCAGAGTATCGTGGTGAAGTTGAAGCCAGCAAGGAAGCCCTGTGGCTTCATCAGATCCTAACCGAATTTGGTCTTCATCAGCAACATCCAACTACATTTTGGTGTGATAATCAGAGTGCCATTCAACTATGCAAATATCCAGTTCAGCATCAGCGCATGAAATACATTGATATTCACATACACTTCATCAGAAAGCTCATTCATGATCGTGTTCTTGAAGTGAAGTATTGTTCAACCAATGATCAAGTTGTCGATATCTTTACAAAGCCTCTCACAGAAGTGAAGTTTACCAAACTTTGATCTATGATTGGAGTTCAGGAAATTTATCATTAAGGGGGGATAGGCTTTAATGCCTCCTTCCTTCTCCTATTATGTCACCTTTGTAAATCCTTCAATCCTATCCCAAGTTGTTCTTAAGGGGGGATGTTAGGATATTTCGACACATATGAAATAGTCTCCTTTTGTGTCACCTTTGTAAATCCTTCAATCCTATCCCAAGTTGTTCTTAAGGGGGGATGTTAGGATATTCCGACACATAGGAAGTAGTTAAGCATAACTGCTCTAGCATAGAGTTAGGTAAGGTGTGTTTCTTTACTATGTACATTTGTAACTTAAAATCCGACAGTCATGATATGTAGTGATCTGCGGTTTACTCTCTCCTCAGTATTACCGACACTTGATCCGTGGCTTAACACCCGATTATTCCATGATCTCTATTTAAAGAACATGGAGGATCATTTGTCTGGTAACCATTTATGAGAGAAGCTTATGTAGATTTTATTTTTATATTAATAAATTTCCTGAAGTGCTTGTGTTGGCTGAGGCCGTGGATGATCCGGATTTATGCAGGAACGCAACAGAATAAACATATAAACATAAATACAGAGATGCAGTGGAAATAACACTTCATTTCATTAATATCAAAGAACTGAAATTTATGGGGCAGAGGAATGAGCCAGAAAACTGGCTGAAAATGTTGCCGAAGGCGCTCCTCGAAAGTGTGGTGGCTCTGAGCCTCGAGCCCAGTTACAATGAGGCTCGAGGGCCTATTTATCATTTAGAAACAATGGGAAATCCTAAGCAGCCAAAACCCTAACCCTAGGAGATGAAGCGCCAAAACTATGGGCCCCGTTTGGGTAAATTGGTGTTTCAACTTCCCAGGGGCGTAACTTTGGCATACGATCTCCGTTTGACGCGTACCATACCTCGTTAGAAAGATCTATCCGAGGACTACAAATTTGGAATGGACAACATCGGTCCATGGACCCATGTTGCCCTCCGTTTTCCCAAAAAACGTCGTTTAGGGCCTCAAAACGGCTCCGGAAGTTTAGGACCCGAAAAACTGCTAAAAATAGTAAACTGTGCCGAAACTAAAAAACTGAAATAGACAATGGTGGAGCCCCAAGTGGAATAGGCGGGTGACCACCAATATCCACCTGGATCATTCCTCCCCCTTAGGAAGCAATGGTCCCCATTGCGTTAAGTTCCTCCATGAGATGAGGAAATTTCTGCTGAACTTGGTCCCTGGTGAACCACTTTCCTTGGTGCAGGAGTTGGCCAACTTTGACAACCCGATATAGTTGGATCTTCTGCTAGCGAGTGTTCTTGATTTGCATGTCCATGATGCAATCTGTGGTGGCCTGTTCCATGCAGTCTGGATTTAACTCAGTTGGTGTGAGTTGTTCTGCAATGTCCGAGGTGTCCAGTAGAGGTGGGAAGTAAGGACGAAGGCGATCCACATTGAAGACTAGGTGCAGACAAAGGAATGGTGGAATGCGGCGGGCGAAGCTTGCGGTGGGGTCCAGTGAGGCGCTCCTTCTGCAAATGTAGCCATACTTTGTCGCCCACCTGGAAGTTGTGTGGCACCTGGTGTTGATCATGGCGCTGCTTGTACTTCGCATTGGCTCTGTCCAATATATCATGAACCTGTTGGCGAATGTGTTGAATGCGCTCGATGAAGCTACTTGCTTTGTCAACTTCAGACTGGACATGAGTTGAATTGGCCTGAGCAGCTGCAAATGGCATGGCTACGTCGATGGGACATAGTGGCTGGAATCCCAAGCCCACTTGAAAGGGGCTATGGCCAATTGAACTGTGGAGAGCCCGATTATAACTATGTTGTACATAAGGGAGGCTCTCGTCCCATGTCATTGGTCACTTTGATTCTTGTGCGTGAGTGTGCAAATGTTACGCTGACGGCCTCTGTCGGCCATGTTGCAGATTGTTTGGGCACAGCGGTTTGGTGAGCTTGGTATCCAACATTGACCAGAGGCTGGACCAAAATGTGCTGAGGAAACTACTATCCTGATCTGATATGATAGACTGTGGGATCCCAAAGTGCACCCACACTCGTTCAAAGAAGAGTTTAGCAGTGGCTTCTGCTGTGATATTCTTCTTGCAGGCCGCCATAATGGGCATCTTCGAGAATCTGTCGACGACCACAAAAACACAGTCATTTCCCTGCTTAGTAGAAGGCAGGCCCGACATGTAATCCATGGAGATGGATTCCCAAGGTCGACTAGGGGTATGTAGAGGAGTATATAGGCCTTGCTTCTTGATGGTCGGTTTGGCAATGGCACAAGCAGTGCAGGATCTGATGTGCTTCTCGACATCCTTTCGAAGGTTCGGCCAATAGAAATACTTCTGCAGGATTGCTACTGTTTTCTCGACCCCGAAATGCCCAGCGACTCGATTGTAGTGTGCTTCCCATATCATCTTGGCACGCTCGCTTGAAGGAACACAAAGGTGTCCCATGTGACATAAAAGTGCATCTTGGAGGTGAAAATTTGGAACTTGCGTACCCCCCAGGAGTGCCTTGTAAGTTTGGCCGAATTCTGAGTCACTCTCATAGAGAAGCGGCCAATCAGAAGTCTCGTGCCCACAAGCGTTGAGTACAGTGGTGAGCGCCACGATCGGTGGTCGGCTGAGCGGTTCTAGGCACGTTGGTGCTATTCCCTTCTTATACTTGATGTTGAATGAAATTGTTGCGGATATGTAGACCACTTACCGATGAATCGTTAACTTCCTGTATGTATGTATTCAGGCTGTGATGTGTGTGGATGATTGTTTCCTTCCCCAAAATGTAATGCTTATTTTAAACAAGCTTACTGATAGGTACATTTCTTTGTCATATGTGGGGTACTTGGCTTGTAATCGGTTATTCTCCTTAAGGACGTGCTGCCAGATGTCCACGATCCAAGGAAGCTGCCCCAATAACATAATCAGAGCATCATCCTGAATCCAAATGGTTATTCCCCGATACAGTAGAAGTAGGCTTGCTGAGACGGAAACAGGCGGACCCTCAGCCTGTGAATACCTGCATTGAGGATCGACCAGTGCACAACTCTCGCTCCTCCCTTGGTGACTTGACTCAAGGGCCAAGTGATATGAGAGAATCCCAACACGAACCTCCTGTAGAAATTAGCAAGACCCAGAAAGCTGCGAAGCTCTGTTATAGTGGTTGGGGCTAGCCAATCCCGAATGACTTGGATCTTGGCTGGATCCACATGCACTCCCCTTTCATCAATAATGTATCCCAGATATTGAACCTGGGTCATGCCAAACGTGCACTTCTCCAAATTGGCACACAACTTGTGTTGCCGCAGTGTTTGGAGGACTTGTCGGATGTGATGAAGGTGCTCTTCCCAAGTATTGCTGAAGATCAAAATGTCATCCAAGTACACCACTACGAATGAGTTGGTGAATGGCCGCAAGATGTCGTCCATCATCCTCATGAAGGTTGCGGGAGCATTCGTCAACCCGAAAGGCATGACCGGCCATTCAAAAAGGCCTTCCTTAGCTTTGAAGGCAGTCTTCCACACATCAGAGGGTTCAATTGGTACCTGGTGATACCCAGACTTCAGGTCGATCTTACTGAAATATTTTGCACCTTGGAGTTGGTCTAGAAGGTCATCAATCCGTGGGATTGAGTACCTATTCCGGACAGTGATCTTGTTCGGCGCCCGATAGTCAATAGCGAGTCTCCACGTCCCATCCTTCTTCTGTACCAACACGATCGGGCTCCCACGGGGCGATGAACTTGGTCTGATGTGACCTTTCTGCAACAGCTCCTGAATCTGCCTCTTGATTTCATCATTTTCCAGAACAGAGCGTCGATAGATCGGTCCATTGGGTAGTGGCGCACCTGGGGTCAGATCAATCGGGTGCTTGACCTGGCAGTGGAGAGGAACCCCTGTGGGTGAGGTGAAGATGTCCCCGTACTCCTCCACGACCTTATCCATTTGTTGTTGTCGTGCAGAGGGGCCCTGTCTGGAGGTCGTGGCCACAGTCTTCTTCTTGCCCTGGGGGCGGATCATCAGAAAAACGAATTTCCTGGTTTGGGAAATGAGCTTACTACATTGTTTTGCGGTAACCAAAGAGATAGTCGTAGGAGGTGGTACCTCTGGTATCCTGTACAACTTATTTCCCAAAGTAATAATAACAGCACGAGGTCGAGACTCATACACAGCATGACGCTTCCACAAGTATGGTTGTCCTAATAATACATCGGAAACATCAATAGGAGCAACGTCACATAATACCTCATCCGTGAAGGGCTTGATGCTATAGGGAAGGCGGCACTGCTGGCTGACGCGGAGATCTCGTCCTTGGTGAAGCCACCCGATGGTGTATGGATGTGGGTGAGATGTGGTCGGCAAGCCCAAACGCTTCACGGCGTCTGCTGAAATGAGGTTCTTTTGGCTCCCATTGTCGACAATGAACTGTACAGGGGAGCCCTTTACCCACATCTGGGAGTGGAAGAGACGTTCCTCCTCCTCTGGATCTTCCGGTTCCTCCTTCTGGACCTTTGTAGTGGCAACAGTGGCGTTGGGCTCCGCATCGATAATCTGTTTCCCTTTTTCATTCCCCTTTTCAGGTTCTGATTCGGAGTCGGAGCATGCATCTGACTCAGAAGCCCTCATCTCGGCCACTAGCGACTGCTTGGCCCGACACTCACTTGTGTTGTGAGTGGAGCTCTTATGGAACTCACACCACTTTTCCGTGTCCTTCTTTGGCTTTACGGTGTTGTTCTTGTCTTGTGGCTTTGATGGGTTGTCTTTAGCCGCCATGCTCTGTCCTTTGTTTTGCGGTTTGGAAGCACCTTTTCCTTGCTTTTGATTCGCGGATCCAAAGTCTCGCTTCTTCTGTTTGAATTTCTGCTCAATCTTGGCAGCATACCGGTATGCCGTACCAAGCGAGGAGATGTCGAGGAACTCCATTTCCTCCTGAATGTATCTGTGCAGACAACTGCGATACTTTAGCACCAAATGTTTCTCTGAATCTTTGATACCCAACTTTGTGCGCAGGGTATGGAACAGATTCGTCAGCTCATGCACATCTTGATCCCTTTGTTGTCGCAGCGTGGTCCATTGTATGTACTTGTCCTCATAGCTCCCCACGAGATAGTACGGGATAGTACTGTTCCAAGTTGGTACAGCCGAGAACAGAGAGGGTTCTGTCTGGTCCTTGTTCTCACAGTAGGTTTCCCACCAGTCCTTAACATGGGGGGTAGCTTTGAGGAGTGCAAAAATAATCTTCTCCTGGTCTGAAAAGTCATGAACCGAGAAATATCCTTCTAACATATTCAACCATCTATCTACGGCATCTGCATCTATTTGACCCTCAAATATGGGAATGTCAAAATTTACTTGTACCGTAAAAGGAGTCGCGCCTCCAGAGTGGCTGCTGGATGCAGATGCGCCGCCGGTGGGTAGCCGTTGAAGGATCTGAGCAAAGTTATCCATCATCACGTTCCTTTGTCTTTCGAGGGCCTCCTCGAGCAATATTTTGATAGGATCTTCTGCTCCCTCATCTTTCTTTTCATCCCCCATGGGCGTCCGTCGAGGTTTGCGAGGCTGATCTTGCAAAGGTTCCACCAGATCAAGCCCTAGCTCCTTATACCCCGACCTCGTTGGGGACATGCAAAGAATGATCGAGAAAAAGCAAACCGCTTTGATACCACTGATCCGGATTTATGCAGGAACGCAACAGAATAAACACATAACCATAAATACAGAGATGCAGCGGAAATAACACTTCATTTCGTTAATATCAAAGAACTGAAATTTGCTTACAGACAGAATGGAAATAAAACTAGCTAGGGCGCTGGTAGCTATCTCTGAGAAGAGATGTGGTGGCTACAGGCCTCTGAACTGAGTTACAATGAGGCTCGAGGGCCTATTTATCATTTAGAAACAATGGGAAATCCTAAACGGCCAAAACCCTAACCCTAGGAGATGAAGCGCCAAAACTATGGGCCCCGTTTGGGTAAATTGGTGTTTCAACTTCCCAGGGGCATAACTTTGGCATACGATCTCCGTTTGACACGTACCATACCTGGTTAGAAGGATCTTCGGGCCCCACATTGGAATCGACAACATGGTCATGGAGCCATGTTGCTCTGTTCCAAAGACGTCGTTTAGGGCCTCAAAACGGCTCCGGAAGTTTAGGACCCGAAAAACTGCTAAAAATAGTAAACTGTGCCGAAACTGAAAAACTGAAATAGACAATGGTGGAGCCCCAAGTGGAATAGGCGGGTGACCACCAATATCCACCTGGATCAGTGGACTGTTTCCCTCTTTGAGGGTTTTAACCACGTCAAATATTGGTGTACTGATTTGTGATCAATTTGTGAGTGGTGACCTTTGGTGTTTTATCTAAGGAACTTACCCTGTAAATTATTACACCTTTTACAAGTTTTGCCCCTTATTCTCCTAAATATTTGCTAACAGCTAAGGGAAATCCTTCGTTGAATGATCTAGATCTCAAAAATATATGCATACCAAACATGGATTAGGACAATCTCTAACGAGATGTCCAGACTGGCCACAATTTTAACACACTATCAGTGCTCTTCCTCATCCAAAAGCTCCTTGTACTTTTCTAGGTCATGCTAATCCTCCAGGTCCTCTTCCCATTACACGTTGTCCTCTACAAGGATGTGTCTAGTTTTGTGTCAAACCATATTAACCCTCTTGTACTCTATATGCATCCATAGTGTGGCCATGCATCAACTCCAATGCCTTTCAATGGTGGACGTCATGAGCAAACGATTTGTAGAAATCACAAAATAATGTTCTCGTGGAAGCCTTGTACTTTTGCATCATAGGGAAAGTTGTGTGAGTATGACCCCACACTATATAGATTTCACACCACAAATCTCTTCCCTGTGCCATCGATTTGGCAGCATCAATTTCCATATACTCATTCAACACAAGGCATTCATTCCTTTGGTTCCCTTCTGCACAAAAAATTGTGCACCATACTTTTTTGCATTTTCCTTTTCCTTTCACCAAGTCTTGAAACTATGTGGTGATTAGCATAAACATATATGATTGACGTTATGCTATCCCAGAGTTATCTCCACCACCACAACTGCTAGAGATACTTCCAACTTCAATATTCTCTCCAAGCCTTTTGACTGAGTGCGGATATCCTGCTTGGTCAATGACACCCAAATATGAGGCAGCAATCCTGCAATAAACCATTTTGTGTGCTACTAATAAGGGATATAAAATGACAAATTCCCCAACAACACTTCAAACCGTTGGTCATAGTCCCAAATAGACTCATCTGGTCTCTATTTAATCTCCTTCATCTCAGTGTGAATGAGAGGTAGACTTAGGTGTGTGAAACTCTCTCAACAATGTTCACTTAATGTCTTGCAGTGACCATGGTTTTGTTGGCAGAGCTTTACTCTTATACTTCATATACCACGCTAGCCACACACTATCCCTAAAATTAGTTCCTAGTTGTACAATCTTAACATTCTCATCCTACACATTGTTAGCATCCAAAATTGTCTCATAAACAAACAAGTGTGGTTCAAGGTCTTCATTCCTAGAACCATGAAACACAAGCAACTTCAAAGTGTCTGCGATTCGCCTCTATGTACCACCTACTAACAATGTTCCTCCATATGTAACTATTATTTTTTGTGATCTACTCCCTCCTATCTGACTCATATGACTTTGACTACTGGATTAAATTTGTATGCTTCCTTGACTAACTACAGTAACCAATATGATATTAGGATAACTTGCCGCTATGGAAATAGATGCATGCAGGGTGGTGGTTTCGACACGGGATGTACTCTGAGAAAGTTCCTCAAGATTCATGGTCTATGTAGTTTTTTATTTAGGTTGTGCAAGTACCCTTATTCTCCTTATGTGCGTGATATGTTGATGCATGCTCACTCCAGGCTTCTCCAATCTCCACCACTCCTCCTATTTATGCTCATTGTATTTTTCTCTAAACTATGCTCTACTGATGCCACTGATGCTGAAATTTATCGTCTAACACTAACTCCTTGAAACCTCTTACCATTTTGTAGAACTACTTCCTATAAATCCATCATGTTTCTCTTCCCCCGCACTACTACACTAAACTAGCTTGGCATACCCATTCTATTATCATGTTCAGGGATCTCCCGCACCTCCTTCGTTCTATGTTTTCCTTTCTGCCTGCATCCCAGTCCTGCCTCCTCATATTACGCCTTCATCATCCCCTAGCTCACCTTGAGCGCACAAGGGGCCTATCTGCTCATGGCGTCATATTCTATCTTCAATATTCCATTGTTGCACAATAAAATCTTCACAAATGTCGATAACGATTGGATAAATCATCATTGTGGCCTCCCAACAACTTGCGTTTAACAACCGTATATGAAACAATAGCCTCGATAGAATTTTTTTTGAAATACCATCCAATTACACTCTCCAACCAAAAATCGGCAACCCATGTGATTTGGTTATCCATTGATTGGCATCTTCGAATTCATTCAAGAATCCAATATTTATGCCCATCCAATCTCCAATGAGGGTTTTGATCGTTAAGCCTTCGAATCTGTTGAAATATGTAACTAGTTTTGGTCTCCACAATTGTACCTTGATGTATTTTATGTAAAAGAAAAAAGAAGAAAAAGAAAGAGAAAAAGAAAAAATATTTTCAAGCATGGGTTTCATGCTCAAAAGAATTTTTATTATCATTATTTATTAGATAAGCATGTTCTTCATGTTTCTAGGTTTTGTTGATTCAAATATTCAAAGTCCTATTTGAACCTCCTGAAAAATAAAAATGAAAAAGAATTTTTATTATGTAATTTTGGGTCAAAACCCCTTTATATTCCAAGTCAGCCTACATGACAAGTCGACCCTACCCCAATGGACATGTCTGTTCACACCCCTCTGGATAGTATAAATAGAAGACAATATGAGCTCATTGGACACACATTCTTGAGTGATTTTTCTCTTAGATTTCTTAGAAGATAGAAGGTTGAAGTCTGAGAAGGAAGAAGAATTTTTTGAGATGTAACATGTGGAAATTATTCCTTGTTACATTTATTGTTGTTGGTCTCTTGATGATGATTTTGTTGAACAAAATTGGAGATTTGACTTGGCATCTAGAGGTGGTTTTTAAGTGGTCATGGGTATTGGATGTCTCATTTTGATCTAATTCTAGAAGAAGAGATTTTGATTGGGTTTTCCCCTATGAGGTGTTTTTTCCTAGCCGAGATCCTATATATTATGTTCCGTTGTCTTATGTGATCTTCATATTTTATCGTAATTTCTTGATGAAGAAAGAAAATGTAACAATAATCATAATTATAGATGCATAAGTATTTATCATGTAATAGAATTATTTTAATAAGTTAAACCCTCCTTATTTCCAACATGGTATTAGAGCCAAGTTAGGCAAAGGCTGGAGATCACTATGAAAAACTCAGTGGAAACCCTATTCAAATTTCTAATTCTGTGAAGCTTGCATTGGTGTTGAATTAAATGATCTGTAACTTATTTTTGACTCGTTGTTTCATATTCACCATGATTTGAATCTTTCGTAGTTGTTGTTGACAATGGTTTAAATAAGTATCTCAAGCATCACTATAGATTGTGGTTGTACTTGTGATAAATAGAAGTGTTATATAAACTCTTTACAATACAATGACATCACATTGTCATAACTATGAATTGCCGAAAGAATTGTGTGACTGACATAATTGATACATATAACTTCTTAATGTGGTTCACATTATGAATCTCGATTCTTCTGTAAGGGATCGCATACATAAACGTTTTATGTGGTTCATATGGGTGCCTCATCACAAAGGACTATATTCATTGACGCACATTCTTATTTAATGGTTCTATGACATGGTGACACACATTTCTGTGACAAACTTGAAGAAAATTATGGCTCATTGAATCACAAAGATTCGCTAAAGATTCACATAGAGTATATCACAAAGATTCGCTAAACATTCCAGTCATGATCACTATAAATTTATATAAATAAGTGATATACTCTACAATAAATGATTTCTACATGGTTCATATAATTGAAGCTTGATGTGTATGAATGGTTTGTAGCAAG
This sequence comes from Pinus albicaulis, assembly GCA_034641835.2. Lineage (NCBI taxonomy): Eukaryota > Viridiplantae > Streptophyta > Pinopsida > Pinales > Pinaceae > Pinus > Pinus albicaulis. Next base: position 470,959,130 of record CM076571.1, read on the forward strand.
ATTTTTGTAGTTCATGGTTCGTAAGATGATACACAATATTACAAAGTGAGGAGGATCAAGGATCATATGAATCACTTTGTGACTGTGTGTGTCGTCTTTTGGATCTGAGATATAACAAAATAATGGCTTGCTCATTGTAAACCAAAATTCATAATGAATCGTTATGAAAGGTCACTTCTATTAAGGCAACGTCCTTAATTTATATGGGAGACTTGTGACTCATCAAGTGGCATCATTGAAAATTGGTGTCTAATAGATCAGTATTACGTATTGACCATGGCCATTGTATACACTAAGTAATATATATAATTGATATGTTATATAAAAATTCCACATGTAGATTACTTAAAATGCTCCTGAGGCTTTGGTTCATAAGGCATATATTGTGCACAAGCAACTAATATTGGAGAATTATGATGACCATTAACCTTATTTGTCAACAAAAATTGTGATTTAATTACAATAACCTAGAGATGACTAGATGACCATAAAAATGGTATATGAAAACTATTGATAATAATGGTCAATACTTTCGTGTATGATTGAACCAAATTGGAATAGTTTTGAACAAAAACTAGCTGCCCAAGAAAAAGTCGAGACATATATCTTGAAGATAATCACCTCTTGAAAACGTAAAGAAGAATTGACTCCTTGCAAAGAAGTGAATGATAGAATGATTTATATAGCCCGAATGAAGCAACTTTCGTTAACCATGGAAGACAAAGGTTCGTGTTTTTCTTGCCTATGAGTTACAAAAAATTGTAATATGCATTTCATGTTATGTGACAATGCCCTTTCGAAAAGGGTTTGAAAGGAAATTAGGGTTTTGCAACAGATTTTAGTAGGAATCTAGGGTTTGTAAACTTTATATTTTTTTAAGGTTGTTGAACTCTAGATGTAACTTGAAAATCCTAGGAAAAAAAACCCTAATCTTATTTTTATGTTCCCTCAAAGGAAACCCTGGCACTTTGGAAATATCATCTAGGGTTTGGAGATAATCTTTGGGTGTATGGTAAATCCTAGCAAGGGTGGGAATTGAATAACCCCTAGGATGTGACATCAAAACCCTAGGGCTAATCTTATCATGGATAAGATCAAGAAATTTTAGGTTTGTAACTAAAACCCTATGAATTCACCCTCTGAGATTCCATAGAAACCCTAGATTGGTAGATTTGACATTATCTTCTTATATTTGTATATTGTGCTCGGTTGTACTTGTTAGTAAGCATTGTAAGTACATAACAAAGGAAGCAAGACAAAAATGATGACAATGCAAGAATGATGCACCTGATGGAAGAAGAGAACCTATTTCTTTTCTTGGAAAAGGAAACTTGTCTTTTATAGTTATAAGAAGCAATATGAGGATGACTAGATGATTACATTAAAGCAAAGGTAAGAATATTTGAAGAACATACCTACAGGAGTCTTGGAGTAAGAATTGGTTAATATTGAACAACATCTAGTATAATATCTTGAAGAAAAAGAAAGGAGTTAACTAGGACACTCCAAGGAAGATATTACAACTTGGTAATCAATCTCGATCCTTCAGCACTTTGGTGCTTAAAGTAATATTCATGTGGAGATGGATCATAAGGATGTTGATTCTACGATAAAAAAAAATTCATCATGGTGACGTAAGTCTAATATTAATAATTGTTGTTGGTTATCTAAATAACATATTGTTTTTCTACCAAGAAGGATATTGAGACAAGCTTAACATATGATACCTAGCAATTATGAAGACAAAGATGTATTTATCTTGAGATCGAAAAGTTGCAGTGCGAGTTGATAACCTAAAGGTAAAATTCAACAAAAAGGAAATCACTTTCATAAGAAAGCTATGATCAACCTAAAAGGATCAATATAATACCTTCGTTGATGATGACAAGATGAAAGTGATGTGCAAGATTGATAACCTGAACCATATCACAAGTTTTAGGGGATGACTCCATGATAACATAATGATGCGAAAAAGGAAGAGCATGTGTAGCAACTACTACTATGATCTCCATTGGAAGAACCAAGTAAGTTGATGTTTCTAGTTGAGAGGGAGCTTGGATATATTCCCTTTGTGTGTAAATGAACGTGTATATCTTCCCTAGTTGACAAGGAGTGATGTCGAACATGATTATCTACTTCATGTGTCATGCACTAGACCAGGACTAGCAACCATATGTCTAGTGGAGACCATAAGAAGAAAATGAGGACAAAAGAATTAGGTAAGCATCTAAAACTGGTACTCCTTGAGGATAAATGTTCCTTGAAGTTTGACCTTGATAAATGACGAATTTGTAAATAAAAATATTGAGGCATCGACGAGATCATAATGATGAGTTTTTGTACCTTAGGCTAATTAGCCCATATCATGGTACTTAGGGTTGGTATCTTGATAGGTAACCTAGATGATACCTAGATCCCTGTTAGTGTTGGTACCTTAGAAAATGGCCTAGATGGTACCTAGATCCCTGTTGGTGTCTTGGAAGGTTGCATAAATGACATATGAATCCTTTTTGGGTATATTTCTTTGCAGATAGCCTAAATGACATCTCCATCCTTCTTGAGTTGGTATCTTGGCAGGTAGCCTAGATGATACCTAGAACCCTATTAGGGTTGGTATCTTGGCAGGTAGCCTAGATGACACCTATATCCTTGTTGAGTTTAGTTTCTTGGCAGGTAGCCTAGATGACACCTGGATCCCTATCAATACCTTGGCAGGTAGCCTACATGATACATAGATACCTTGGTCGTTGGCCTAGATGGTATCAAGATCTCTAGCATTGTATATGTTCATTGTGATACTCTTCTTATAACTTTTAAACTTGAGGTCATCCTTGTACTGATTGCACAATTATGAATACATCCCTAGTTAAGAGGGAGTGTTCAAATATGTAACTAGTTTCGGTCTTCACAATTGTACCTTTATGTATTTTATGTAAAAAGAAAAAGAAAAAGAAAAAAGAAAGAGAAAAGAAAAAATATTTTCAAGCATGGGTTTCATGCTCAAAAGAATTATTACTATCATTATTTATTATATAAGCATGTTCTTCATGCTTCTGCTTTTCTTTGAGTCAAAGAGTCTGATCCACAAACTGTCGTGGATATTCCATTGGGTAGTTCGTCACAACAAATCTAATAATATTATGTTAAAACTCTAAAAATTCTACACTATTATAGTTAATTAAACTTTAACATCTGCGGATTTAACTGTAATTAGTGCATGCATACAAATGGAAATTATGCAGAAAATTAGATAACGACAAAATAAGCACACGTGCACACAAGACACACAATATGCTCTCTAGAAAACCCTTTCAAGAGAAAACCCAACAAGAAGGTGAGGTCGCTTCACTCTCTTTCTCTAATAGGAAATATGATTGTAGGTACAAAGAAGTAATGCCTGTGGCCCGTGGGATGATGAGTGCATAGATCCTCTTTTTGTGCTCTAACTCTTATTTCTCATGGATATCTTTTCTCAACTATGAAATAAAATTCTCTTGAAAGAATGGAATCCTCTTCCTCTTAGTGGCCCAGTTATGAGAGAGCCCAAAAGCCTACTAGTGGTTAATTTTGACTACATCAACTTTTAACTAGAGTTACAATATATAATATCATAGAGCCTTTTAAATCACAAACATATGGTTATCCCATTTTCCATGAATAATGGGGGCTGACACAACATCCTCCCAAACTATAGGTGCGAAAATAGGAAGGTCAACTTCTTAGTGGCATAAGTTTTGCATACAGACTCCGATTGACACCCTTCTTACGTCGTTGGAAACGTATCTGTGTGTAGAATTACATGAAAATGTGTTGTGCTAAATTAGAAAATTTTTACCCCCAAAAAATTTCATTTGATGCCTCAAAATGCTCCTGGAAAGTTTCAGACCTCGTTTCACCAAACTGGGTCCCGTTGGTAAAATCAGTCTGTGAGTTGATTCCACCACTTTTTCCACTCCAAATGCATCGATATGGATGAAAAACAATATAATTATCCAATTCATATCAGAGTCAAATTCCTATTTGGACCTCTTGAAAAAATAAAAAATAAAAATAAATTTTATTATGTAATTTTGGGTCAAAACCCCTCTAGATGCCAAGTCGGCCTACATGACAAGTCGACCCTGCCTCAATGGACATGTATGTTTGCACCCCTTTGGAAAATATAAATAGAATATGGTATGAGTTCATTTGGACACACATTCTTGAGTGATTTTTGCTCTGAAATTTCGCAAAATATAGAAGGCCAAAGTCTGAGCAGGAAGAAGAAGTTTTTTAGCTGGAACATGTGGAAATTTTTCCTTGGTACATTTCTTGTTGTTGGTCTCTGGATGATGATTTTTTTTAACAAAATTGGAGATTTGACTTGGCATCTAGAGGTGGTTCTTCTTTGGTCATGGGTCTTGGATGTCTCATTTTGATATGATTCTAGAAGAGATTTTGACTGGGTTTTCCCCTATGAGAGGGGTCTTGCCCTGGATGAGAGCCTATATCTTGTGTTCTATTGTCTTCTGTGATCTATATATTTTATGGTAATTTCTTGATGAAGAAATAACATGTAACAATAATCATAATAACATACTCACAAGTAATTATCATGTAATGGAAATCTTTTAATAAGTTAAAATCCTCCTGATTTCCAACAAAATCCACTCTGCAACTAATCTAGAAATTCACAGAAGAAAATTTCATAGACATATTTGACAAACATATATTTCTCTAGTCATTTTCAATAGTAATCTTACAGCTCTCGATTTCCCTTACAAAAAATTCACGCAATTAAGTTCGAAACCACCTATCAATTTCTTCTTTAGTGGGATTCCACATCCCCTTCGCTCCTAAATCCCGATCCCAACAACGAAACCATTTGTTGGCACTTTATTATCTATTTTCGACTTGGGTTGTTGTGCACAACACTCCTATCAATGACCCTATTGTTGAATTTTTGTAGCATCGGAAAGTGTTCCAAGTCTCAAATTTTTTTAGGAGGATTGGACATCAGTATTCCAAAGAACCCAGAAATCGTTCGTGGAAATTCCACTCGGTTCATGTTTCATTAAAATAATTAATTATTTTAATGGAGACCCTAAGTTTAAACTTAAGGAAATTAAATAATTAATGGGTATTAATAAGACAGAGTCTGAATCTTCTAAAGAATGAAGATCAAGTCAAGCTTTAATCTTAGCCATTAATTAGACTTCTAATCTGGGTCGTTGATTCATCAATGAGAAGATTATAAAAGAAGGCTTGAGGGTCATTTGGAAATCAAGTTGGGCACAGACTCAATAACCCGAAGGAGATCGGTTCTAAAGTAATAGAATTCTATTTCAGAGGGAGAGTTGCAGGGCAGAGTTGCAGAGGCAGAAGGATAAGAGGGAGTCAGTAGTGACTGAGAACGAGGAGAGAGGGACGCAGAGGTCCACAGAAGGCAACACAAAGCTGCAGCGCAGTATACCCATGCAGAGCCCATGCAAAGTGACGCAGTCTAGCACAGGAACTACAAATAAAATCACGCAGAGAGACGCAGAGGGAGACAAAGGGTCTTCCGAGTGTCAAAAAATCTTCGAAAGGATCTGGGAAATTTGTCTCATGTGTTTTCTAAATGAATCTGCCAGTATAATCATTGTAAATAAATCATTTGCTGAAGAATAATAAAACCCTCATCTGTTGCACCGGTTTTCCCACATTGGGTTTTTCTGGGTACAATTTTCTAAAAATAAGTGTGCGCATGTGATTGTTTCTTATGATTATGTTTCTTACTGTTCCTTTCTCCGCATATACATTAGTGAATGTTGCAGTAGTATTTATTTCGAAATTTACTGATAGAATTTTGTAAACAACTTATCAAAGTAATAAGTAGGAGAAATAAATCTATCACCGCAACTGTATATTTATGGATTGAAATTTTCACACTTATTGGTATTGTGCCTTGTGACAATGCCTATGAAACAAGCATATGAAACATGTGAGGTCTCACTTGAGGCACGCAAAGAAGGATATGAGAACTAGATTTTTGCATCTGAGAAGGGGATGATAGTTTGACTTACGCCATTTCCTCAAGACATCGAGTTCCTTAACACCCAACAACTCTATTTAATACTCTCAATGCACGCACAACACACTATCCATAGCAAACACTTATCACGCGTGCAACATATTATGCACCCCAAAACTTAGCAGACACAACAAGAAAGAAAAAGAAATGGGGCCACAAATATCCATATTAGAACAAGCACTTTATTCATCCCTAATTATCAATAATAAACATAAGTAACAACAAAAAAATAGAAGAGACATTAGTTCATGCAACAACAACAATAGTGAAAGAACTTTGTCCATTGCTTGTTTATATTAACTCAAAGCGGCTTAATACAATACATGTACCTAGTTCTATAAAAAGCCACGACTCACCAACCTAATTTCTCTTTACAAAACTCATTGTAATGATACAATGTTTCCATGTCACATTCTCATTGCTATTACAGAGAAACTAATAGACAAAAACCCTAGCCCAAACAACCTAAAAGCTCATAAGCTCTAAAAGAAAAATGCTCAAAAATCTCTTAACCAAATCAACTCTCCCTGATTTATACATGATTACATTAACATAATTACATGAGATATTTTCTAGTGAAAACATATTAACCACATATATTATGTGATTTACCAAGATTTACTAGCATATATTTTTTTCTGATATTTTGTTTAAACTAGGTATTTTCCTGCCATGTTTCTCATTTGCAACGACGCCATTGTTGACTGTGAAATTATCCATAAGTACTACTACCACTCGCTCTTGCCTCATCTGGATGACGCTTTTGTGCATTTTTACTGCTTCTCTATCTGTGCACGCAACCCAAAACTACAAACTTTCATCCAACATGGAATGAACCTGAGGTGTAGCTTTTGGATGAGCCGTCTAGTGCTCTCAATCCTATCTCGACTCAACACATCAAGGAGTCAATTGGAAACTTAAAAAATGGGAGGGGAATGACCATTATCATGGTTTCCTATAACGTAAAATAATGACAGCACATCGAAAATGAGAGGACAATCATTCAAGGTGATAACATCAATGTTTATAGAGCTTTGTTGAAACCCAATGTAGGGGACCTAGAGCAAGGGTTTCATGACATGGTGGCTCGAGTGATCAGGTTATGAATACCAAGAAGGGTAATAATACTGACGAGTTGTATGAAAGGGATTATGTTGTGAATCAACTGGTGGATTTGACCGAACCTCATCTGGGATTGGTCAAAAAAAAATTTGGGATTGCTTGCATTGGTGACCTTGGAAAGTTAGTGCAGGTATTTGGAAGCAAGCATTTGTAAAATTGTGGTAAAAAAATGGCATACATTCAGATCGACACTAAAGTAATTGATCTCAGGTTTGATATTTCTGATATTAAGAGGTGTGGAGACGTAGTGGCACATGAATGTGTGCAACATAGTGGAGAGCCTTCGGTTCATGTTTATGAGCCATGGTGTATGGCTAAGAAGCATGTGGATATGGGGATGAGACAGTGGAAAGCATCTGGTGATAGGATGGGAAAGAATAGTAACAAAAACTCTCTTTTTTAATGTAGTTAATTTTTAAATTGTATGTAAATGGGCATACTATCCGTAAGGCATGCATATTCTAGGGAAATTGTTGGTAAATTTTGGTGTTACACCTAGGTGATATGGGGAATGACAGGTTAAGAGATACCCCAGGTATAAATTTGTTGGGATCTATCTAGGGATGAGAGGGATGCAATTTTTTTTCTCAAATTTTGCATTCTAAAAGAGGTTTGCACTTGAAGAGATTTAATCCCTCTCGACGCATGCTAAATCCACACTTAAGATGGATCTATACTAATTAATAAATTAGAATAAAAAATTGAGGGTCATAATTTGAATGGTTGGGAAGTAGGGGTTGCATTCTTGTTATTTGAGCTCAAATATTTAATAAGATATTTGGCCCATTACGATAAGGCTAGAAGAGTAGACACCTTTAGGAGTGGGACCCCCCTCATCGATGTGTCTTCATACATCTTATCCCTTGCTAAGTCATAATTTATTAGTATATTTGTCTTGAATTCCATTGGATATGCCCTTCAGTTATAGTGGTGTCTCGTTGGTTTGATCTCAAGCCTAACCCAAATTACCTTAACGAGTTACCAATTTTCCATGGTTAGAGAAAAAAACTGAGATATAATGGTAAAAGAAGTTATTATAAGACCAAGTAGAATTCAAAGGAAGTTCAAAAGGTAAAAGAGGTTAGGAAGGAAAGAAAATGGGTAATATTTAGGAATTGAAAAGTTATTATTAGAGATAGAGTAGGAATTTGGGATTCATTAGATTATTTCATGGAATTATTATGGTTTTCCATGGATAAAAGGGCCTATATTAATTTGGATCCTAAATGAATTTGATATTATATTTTTGGTTAAAACTTGGGAACATGAACAATCTAAGGCTCTTAACATTAAAGGATTTGTTTTGTGATCATCATGGAACAAGAAGTCCTTGCACAAATGAATTGGAGGTATAGCTTGTCAATTAAATATGAAAATTTCTTCTCATATTTGACCTCATAAGAAAAATCCTCTCAATCAACATATATTGATTTGACATATTAATGCTAAGTACATTTATATAGCAATTTGTTACTTAACGCCTATCGATTCTACTTTTTATAAGAAAAACAGTTTAAATAATAATTGTACCTAAAAAAAATAGAACATGATATTTGTTAGGTCCCTAGTCCCCTGTTGTTGCTAGTGTAGCCCCCTTATTGTTATTATTGTACCCTTGTAACCCCCATTTTTTTATTGTTGTGCCCTTACATTATTATTGTTAGGTCGGCTAGCATTATATTGTGACCCCATGGACTCCTATATATAGAAAGAGGTTTTCTCATTTGTATCATCAAAGAATTGTTCATTTATGTAATGTAAAGGAGTTTTCCCCCTCAAATTGGCTTATTTCTAAGGCATTGATCTCTCTTTTCTTCTATTTTTGGAGTTGGTTTCATAACATTTGGTATAAGAGCTTTGGATTCTAGGGTTTCGCTGCTCCAAACAGGACATCCTGGAATTTTCGCTATACATTTTTTTCTACAAAGGATCAGAAGCTGAAATTTTTATCACGTGAAGCCGAAATCCTGAGGAACTTCGTGTAAAAATTTCAGATCTTGGTTCACAATATTTTCAGAGATATGATCTGTGGAAGTTAGGGTTTTTTCAGGCTCCCGCGTTTCATCTTAAAGAGGTGACCATGGAAAAATCTTCATAACTCTCTCTCTGAGCATCAGATTGGGATTATGTAAAAATTGGCCAAAATTACACAGACTGTAGTTTCATGTGTATCAATTTCAGAGCTGAAGGAGGAAACAGTGACATGTGGCACGTTGTACAAGTTCGCTCTACTGAACTAGTCCATAATTAGGTCATTGTGGGAGATTGGACATAACTTTGTCTTGAAACACCCAAAGCAGGTCAGACTTGTGGTATTGGAAAGAAGATTTAGAGGGATACTACAAGAACAAATTTCAGATATTGAAGATACGCAATCAAAGAGATAATTCAGTTTCAATATCGAGCTCCTCAAAAGCCAGAAAAATGTGTGTATTTTTTTCAATTGCATAAGTCTTGTTTGAAAAATCAGTTTGAAGTGATTCCAAGGGCATATTGAAGCATAGATATTAGTATTGGGTTCTAAAATGCCCCCTAAAAAGAATTCAACTCCCATTAAGCCCTCAGAATACTCTACTATGACTCATGAAGATGATGAAATATATCAAAATTACAAGAGCAAGTGCACCAAATTTCGCTCTCGCAAAGAGCAACAAAAAATGAAATGGATGTTTTGAAGAAAGGCGTGGAAGCCAAGATAGATGGTTTGAAGAAGGGCATGGAAGCTAATATGGATGGTTTGAATAAAGGCGTGGAAGGTACGATGGATTATTTGAAGAATGGTATGGAAGAAAAAATAGAAGGTTTGAAGGAAGACATGGAAGGTTTGAAAGAAGGTTTGACAAAGTTGATACAAGAAATGATTCCTAGTGCCAAAAAGATAGTAGAGGAAACTCATGATGAGAGAAAAATAATTTTTAATCATGATTTCATAAACTCGAATGTTGGATGAAAGACCCACCATATTCCAAAGATCGATAGGAGGAAGTTTGATGGCAAGGATCCTGTAACATGGATACCAAAGATGGAGCAATATTTTGATCTCAATAATATGCAAAACACACAAAAGGTATGCATTGCAACTTTATATTTAGAACAAAATTAATTTGTATGGTATCGATGGCTTTGCTCCCGTAAAAAAATTGTCACCTGGTCAATTTTTATGGAGGAAATGATAGCACATTATGAGGATACAAAGAGTAACACCTTCTTTAGTGTTAAGAAACCAGCTCCAAAATAGAAGAAAAGAGAGATCAACGCCTTAGAAATCAGCCACTTCGAGGGGCCAACCTCCAATACATTACATAAATGAACAATTATTCGATGATACAAATGATAAAACCTCCTTCTATATATAGGGGTCCATGGGGTCACACTATAAACCTAGTTGACCTAACAATAATAACAATATGGGGGTTACAGGGGTACAACAATAAAAATAAGGGGGCTACACTAAAATAAGGGACTACACTAGTAATATGGGAACCTAACATGCCCCTCTCCTTCAAAAAAGTGTTGTCCTCGATGCTTAAGTAGCTTTGGATGCTTCTGTATAAAATTCTCATCCTCCCATGTAGAATCTTCAATGGGTAAGTTCTTCCATTTGATGAGATACTCTGAAATTGATCAATTTCGTAGCTATCTAGTTCTTATTTCTGTGACTATTTCAGGTTCCAATATGATTTTTCCTTCCTCATCAAGTTCTGGCAATATTATTTGAACTAGAAGTTAGTCACCTATAACCTTCTTTAAGCATGAAACATGGAAAACTAGAAGCACTTGCGAAGAAGCAGGAAGCTCCAATTTGTATGCCATAGTACCAATATTTTGCAACACCTTGTAAGGACCATAGTATTTTGAAGATAATTTATTATCCTTCTTAGCTTGCTTGAGGGGCATTTGTTTGCATGGCTGTAGCCGTAAAAATACCTAGTCTCCTACATCAAAACTTCTCTCGCTGCGATGTTGATATGCATGTTATTTCATTCGATTTTTTTCCAAATTTAGGTTATACTTTAAGAGTTGGAGAACTTGTTGTTGATGCTCGATGTGATCTTCCACTACTTGCACCTTAGAATTTTCTCTTAAAGATGATGTGATGGACGGTGGATGATATCCACAAAGTGCCATAAATGGGGTCATTTTTGTTGCAGTATGGAAGGAAGTGTTATACCACCATTCAGCCAGAGGTAACCACTTGACCCATTGTGTTTGTTTATCAGATACAAAACAACGAAGATATTCTTCCAAACATTTGTTGACTATCTCAGTTTGACCATCAGATTAAGGATGATAAGATGACCTATGAGCTAATTGAGTAACCAAACAAGAAAATAATTCCATCCAAAAATTTCCAGTAAAAATGGGATCTTTATCGCTTACCATAATCTTTGGGTTTCCATGTAGCTTTAGAATTGTTTCCGTAAATGCAATAGCAACTGTAATTGCTTTAAATGTATGAGATAATGCACAAAAGTGTGCATACTCGGTACGTCTATCAACTACCACCATGATGACACTCTTTCCTTCAGACTTAGGTAAACCTATGATAAAATCCATTAAAATCTCCTCCCAACATTGACTTGGAATGGATAAAGGTTGTAGAAGACCTGGGGTCTTAATTGTCTCAACTTTATTTTGTTGGCAAACCAAACATTCTGCCACAAACATTTGAATATCAGATTTAAGGCCATCCCAAAAAAATTATTTCTTCACCTTATGGTAATTTTTTAAAAATCTCGAGTGTCCTCCTAAAAGAGAAGTGTGCAATTCCAAAAGAATATTTTGTTTTAGTTGGGAATTCTTACAAAGATATGAGCGATCTTTTTACCATAAGGAATCATTTTTCCAACTAAATGTATCAGATGTACTAGGATCTTGCTTCAACTTTTGAATGAGTGTCCACACTTCTTCGTCCTTCTTCCATTCATCCCTTGCTTCGGTTATCCAATCTGGTTGAATAATAGAAATTGCACAAAGCGATGCTTCCACCTCTTCATCCTTTCTTGAGAGTGCATCTGCAACAACATTTAGCTTCCATTTTTTGTAGATGATTTCAAATTCATAACCCAACATCTTTGTGACCCATTTTTTATGCTCTTCTGAAGATAGTCTTTGTTCCAAAAAATGTTTAAGACTATCATGATCAATTTTTACCTTGAAGTGCCTTCCCATTAGGTAAGGTTGCCATTTCATTAGTGCATGTAGTATTTCCAACATTTCCTTCTCATAAATAGCTTTCTATAAATACTTTCCTTTGATTTAAAAAGCAATGGGTCTTCCTTCTTGCATTAAAACAACACCAATTCCATTTCCTGAGGCATCACATTCAATAATAAAGGTTTTTGTGAAGTCTGGCGTAGCTAAGACCGGTGCTAGGCACATTGCCTCTTTAAGATGTTCAAAGGCATTAGTTGCTTCAGGAGTCCATGAAAATGCATCTTTTTTCAATAATGTTGTTAGAGGTGCTGCTATTCTCCCACAATTCTTAACAAACTTGTGATAATACCCTGTTAACCCGATAAATACTCGCAACTACTTTATTGTTGTGGGGACTTTCCATTCCTTAATGGATTTAATTTTGTTAGGGTCTACCTTAACACCCTTGTGAGATACAATATTAACCAGATATTTCACCTCTTGTACTCCAAAGAAACATTTGGATGTTTTTGCATATAATTTTTTCTCCTCCAATAGTTTGAGCACCCTGTCAACATGTTGAACATGATCCTTCCAAGACCTGTTGTAGATTAATATGTCATCAAAAAATACTAGCACAAACTTTCTAAGGAAGGGTTTGAAAATGGAATTCATAAACCCTTGAAATGTAGAAGGTGCATTGGTAAGGCCAAAAGGCATGATCAAAAATTCATAATGACCCTCATGAGTTTGAATGTTGTTTTCGAAATATCTTCAGTCTTCATTCTAATTTGATGATATCCTGAACGAAGATACAACTTGGTAAAATAAATTGCGCCATGTAATTCATCCAATAATTCATCAATCACAGGAATTGGAAATTTATCCTTAATACTGAGCTTATTGAGCTCCCTATAATCTAGACACATGCACCATGATCCATCCTTCTTGTGCACCAATAATACTAGATAAGAGAAAAAACTTTGACTAGGTTGAATTATACCAGTCTCTAACATGTCTGGAATCATACGTTCAATTTCGCTCTTTTGGAAAAAAGGATATCTGTAAGGCCTGATGTTTGGAGGAGCACTTCCTGGAATCAAATGAATAGCATGATCATGATCACGAATAGGTGGGAGTCCTTTAGGAGTTTCAAACACCTTGGAATGATTGTCCAGGACTTTTTTGAGATCTGGAGAAATAGATGATTTTGATGTTGGAACTTCTAGTGAGAATAATTGTGCAATTACGCCTCGTTTTTCTTTCTTCAGAATATTTTTCATGACATTAGAGCTTATTATCTTTCCCGGCTTCCCTGCGATACCCCGTAATTCGATTTCCTTTCCTTCCGAAAAAAAAAAAATTTCAAGAAAAGTTCTCGAAAATTAAAAGCTACCGTCCCCAAAGATTGTAACCATTGTACTCCTAGTACAACATCAACGCCATTGGACTATTCAATACATATTCCCCCGTGGTTAGCTTGATATTATGGCATTTTCCAGAGAAATTTATAGTTCCTCCATTTGCAACCATCACTTGACATTTTGGTGCTGGGTACAGGAAAAAATTCAATTCCTTGGCTACCTTACAATGAATAAAATTATGGGTACTACCCGAATCAATCAACATTATTACCTTTTTCTTCTTGATATGTCCTTCTATCTTGAGAGTTTGACGAGTGGTAATTCCTGCCAATGCATTACACGATATGGTCAAACTCATTTCTTCTTCTTCTAAGGTTGGTTCTTGGTGTATATCCTCTGGTTTTGAAGTTTCTTGTTCATTTTATTCCTACTCTTCACAATATATGTAAAATAATTTCTTCTCAGTACACTTATGACCTTTAGTGTATTTGCTATCACAACTGTAGCAAAGCCCTTTTCCTCTTTTTTCTTCCAATTGTTGTGGTGTTAACCTTGTAGGTTGTGGAAGTCTAGGAGTAGCAACACTTCCATCTTTGTAGATGTGAGTGGTAGGCTTCCTTGTGACGATAATTTTACATTCAATTTTTCTTGCCAACCTGAATGCCTTCTCCAATGAATCAGGTTCCCAAACACGAACTTCATGTTGGATGTTATCCTTTAAAGTCCCTATGAAGACATCAATCTTGTGTTCCTCTGGAATATCAGTTACCCTCATATTCGATTTTTGGAAGTCCTCAATGCACTCCACCACTGAACCCTTTTGTTTGAGATTTATCAATTGGCTAAAGAAGGTGTTTCTCTTTGTATCCTCATAATGTGATATCATTTCCTTCGTTAAAACTAACTAAGTGACAATTTTTTTTATGGGAGCAAAGCCATCGATACCATACAAATGTATTTTTTTATAAATGTAAAGTTGCAATGCGTACCTTTTGTGTGTTTTGCACATTATTGACTTCAAAATATTGCTCCATCTGTAGTATCCATGTTATGGTATCCTTGCCATCAAACTTCGTCATCCATCTTTGGAATATGGTGGTTCTTCCATCCAACATTAGATTTTATGAAATCACGATTAACATTCATTTTTTTCTCATCATGAGTTTCTTCTGTTACACCATTTTTTGGTCATCTAACCTATTATCATTAGATGAACCCAAGTACACCATGTAAGACCAATTTTACCCTAAATAAAATTGCTTTCACTATGTAAAATAACTTAATAAAACACATTTATTAGGTTGTTTATGGTCTAAACAGGAAACCCCAAAAGGAAATATTAAACAAACCTATATTTGTTTGATTTTCCTCAAGAAATAATTAATTAAACAATAATTTAATTATTATTCCTGGTCATGTTTAACCCAAAACAAAGAAATTAATTAGATAAATCCTTATTTATCTTATTATTTTCTAGGAATAATTGTTTAAATCTTATTTAAATAATATTCCTTGTTAAATATGACTAAATCACCCATAAATAATTAAATAAATCATTATTTATTTTATTATCTTTTAACCACCTCCTTAAAATGATAAATAAATCATTTATTTATTTATTATTCACAAATAAAGGGATTTGACCCAAGTCAAATACTTTTTTCCTCCAACAAATATAATAAAATATTCCATAAAAGGTGGATCTAGATTTGGTTAATGTTATTTTAATCATGCACCAAGATCTAGAATGACCCAATATTTTGTTATAAATAGGAGGATTTTTCCTATCATTCTTCACCTTTTGTTGCCTATTAGATCACTCTGGATCTAAACTCTTGGTCTGACTTTGAGCCATTATCATTGTCATATTTTCATTATTTGTTGTGTGAGCTCCCTTTGAGTTCTATCTTTGTCTGGGTTTTCTACACCAACAAGAGAGAGAAATGCTAGATCTGAAGTGCTGAGGACTTCCAAGAACCCATCCCATTGAGGAGAATTTGAAACATCTTCTTGTTTTCCTCCCAGGTGCCCTTAATACAAAAAATTCTTTCAAAAATTGTTCTTGTCTTGTCTATTGGATATATGGAGCAAAACCTTCTTTTTACTGCTTAATGTCTTTCCATGCATAGATTTGGTTTTTGCAGCTCTTGTCTCTATCAACTAACTACAGAGCTGAAGATATTGGCGGCCATATTTGTTGTTAGGGCTATTAGTTATACGTAGCTAAAGTGGTTCTTTTTCGTACACTTCGACGAAGAATTCATACTAACAAATGGCGACTCCACACGGGTTTTAAATTACGACCGCTGTCGTTTCTCATATTCCTGCATATCCGGCTACTTCAGGCCCTAGTTCCTTTTATTTTTTTCCTATTTCATGTTTTTTTCACCTATAAAACCCTAAAACATTAAAATTCTAACCGTGTTTACGAAAGCCCTGTTACGCAGTGTGAACATCGGCCCGCAACTAAGGCTAATCCAGCTTTTCATAAATCACGCCGGGACAACGGGGTTGGAGTCGCGCCACCATTACCCAAAATTGCAACTGGACTCCGGGTCGCCGCACCGGCCTTGCGGCTGAACGGGGAAGAAACGAGTCGAACCCTGCACGACACTGTGCTTTGTAATTTTTAGATTTCTGGAAACTTACCATGGGTTCCAACCTACTGTCTCGCCCATTTAGTTTGTTTACAGTTTATTTTGCTCATGTAAGTGGGAGCAGCTTCTAGGGCTTCAGTACCCTCCACTTTTGGTGGAAGAGTTTTAGCTGTTTCAGGTGTCTGATTTTTCAGAGTTTCAGCCTTCCCTTTTTCAGATCTGATACCTCATTCTCAGATCCCTTTAAATCAACTCTTCTTCCTTTCAAACCACCTCTTGTAGTTTTGTTTGGACCTCCCTTTAGGACCTCCTCCCTGTCCTTTCTGCTTTTTGCTGATTTCCTCCTTTTTTCCAGCCACCTTGCCTCTGCCTCTTGGCTGTGATCTGCACCTCTTTTCAGCAGCTTTCTCCTTTAGATCCTTGTCCCTTTCGACCCTAGATCTATTGGCCTCTTTTTAGTGTGTTTTGACTAGATTTTTTCCCTCTTTTAGATTAGTTTTGAGAGACCCGCCTTCTTGGGTTCAATCGATGCACTAGTAGCTGTTAATTTTCTGTTATTTCAGCATTATATACTGTTTTTGTAGCATTATTTTCAGTTATGCAGCACACTTTTTCTCTTACTCTCAAAACGAAAAGGGTTTAAAAATTAAAATTAACGCACACCACACACTCACCCTAAGCGAAGAAGAGCCTGGTTTACACCACCAGGCAAAGACTTTAAAATCAATTGACGCTGCACCTTTTTGCCCTTGTTTCGACATTGTAATCACTTGATTCTGCACCTCCCTGCCTTTGTCGATCGTTCTTCTTCCCCTCGTGCCGTGTTTGTGTTGTCATCATTGCGCCCCCAAGGCGCGCATCCCGGAGACTTCTTGGCCTTCACCCTCAGTTTCCGGTCAGTCGACCTGCTCCGTCCCGCCGTCGTCGAGCCAATCCTCCTCCGAGTCCACATTCCGACTCCTCTTCTGATTCATTGGGTTCTCTTTTTACCTTTGGTTCTCCCCCTGTCACCTTCACTATGTCTGGTCCAGGGCCTAACGCTAGCGGTAATCCCGGCCCTAATGCCGGAACTACTACTAGCAGAACTGCCACAGGAACTACCTCGGCTGCACCCTTGCTACCGTACATCGCAGGCCTCAGCCTCCCCGATTTCAATCAGTTGATCAATGACCCTATCCGCCACGATGTTGGTTGGCACCTTTATGCCGACCAAGCCCCTCATTGTCCCCCAAGTTCCGAAGGCCTTGCTTCCGGAGAAGATCCAACCAATCACGTCCAGTCTTTCCACATGTGGTGTTCCTCCAATTCCATTACCGATGACTCCATCCGTCTTCGTTTGTTCCAACGCACGCTTACCGGCGAAGCTTCTAAATGGTATGTCGACCAAGCCACCTCTTCCCATACCACCTTTGCGACCATTGCCCAAACCTTTTTATCTTATTTCCAGCTCCCTCTCTGATACGATACTGGTACGGAGCTTTTGACCTCTTTCAAGCAAACCTCTTCGACCCGCCTTTCCACTCATGTCCAGGAATGGCGAAGAAGACGAAGCTTATGTCGAGCTCCCCCCTTCGAAGATCGGGTTTATATGGACTGGTTCCTTCGCACTCTCTTAGCTCCCATTGGCAAAGATGTCGCCTCCCATTTCCCTCAAACCGAAGAAGTCGCCCTCCAAATAGCCTTGAAATATGACCTGATCTATGCTCAGTCTGGTTATGTCTATACCGTCCTTCCTGACCTCCCCAGGCCCAGAGGCGCTAACGCCCCAGGGGCATCTCATTCCGCCGACGGTATCGTTGGAGCCCTTTCTCATCCATATGCTCAACCTCCTATGGGCTATGGTCTCCCTCAGGGAGGGGCCAGCACCTCTAGCACTTTTCCCCCTCCAGGTAGCATGTATCCAGGATACGTCATGCCTCATCCTTTTGCCCAACCTCCTGCTTACCTCACTGTTGCCCAACCTAACCATTACCCTTATCCGCAGCCTGGTGCGCCAGCTCCTCCAGCATATGCGCTTCCACCTCCCTTACCTCCTCCAACCCCGCAACAGCACCTACAGCCCCCTCCAGGGCAAGTATTTGCACAGCAGGGCGCGACTAATCCCCCTTCTTCTCAAAGAAGGTGGAGAGGCAATCCAAACCAATCTGCCCCTGGTACTCGTGGACCCAATCCTCAAGGTATTGACCCTAACACTGCTAACCAGCAACAGGGCACTCAGCCTAAGCCGGACACGCCTCTTCGCACAAATAAGCCTTGTTCGTGTTGCGGTGTTTATGGTCATTACACCCACGATTGTCCCCTCTTACCACAGATGCTGCAGATGTGGGAGTCTCAAGCCACATTGCGAGGACAACATGCCTCCCCTCATGCTCCCCCTAATGTGGCCACTACTCAACCAGCTGTGTTTACTGATCCTTTCCCTCGCTGACGAGATTCGTGGTGCCCAACCACGACGGACGGTCGCCTCAGCCTTCCCCTTCCCGGTTCCTCCAATTGCAGGATCCTCATGATGAACTCTGATCCATTCCCAACCGTCGACCTTCACCTTCAAACTCGGTCTCGCCAGTACCCCAAGCCTCCTGCTCAGTCTGCCCCCGAGCCTCCTTCTTCAAGTTCTACAGAGCCTCTTTCGATATCCAGTGGCCCCTTACATATCCCTCAACCCAAAGTTGAGGTTCATACCAAAATTCCTAAGGGACCATTACGTCGAAACGCTGCTTCCGGTCGAGCTGCTCATTCGTATAGCATAGTAGATGATTTGGCGCAATCTCCTACTGCCATTTCCACATTGGAACTCCTCCAGTCGTGCCCTTCCCAAAAGAAGGCTCTACTATCTGCCGTGGGCGCTGTAGATCCTGCTGATGACCAAATGATTGTTTTCGACGCCCATCAATCAGAACATCCTCCTCTTCCTGCTTCCGTCGCCTTCCAAATCCCAGTCAAAATCCGGAATGCCAACGTTTCTCGGTGTATAATTGATGAGGGGGAATCCACCTGTGTGATGTCCGCTTCGGTTTGGAAGCAACGTGGATCTCCTGACTTAGCCCCTTCCACGATCACCCTCCGAGCGTGGGACGGCCATGCCTCTCAGCCCATTGGCCTTTTTCGTAATTGTCCTATCACCCTTGCCGGTAAGACTGTTTGCGTTGACATCGAAGTCATCAACACCCCTATAGACTACAACATTCTATTGGGGCGAAGCTACACTTATGCCATGTCTGTTGTCCCATCCGCGGTTTTTCGCAAGATGTCTTTTCCTCACAATGGAAAGATAGTCACCATCGACCAGTTGACTTATCATGAGCCAAAGTATCAGACCTCCCCTGAGACGACCATCTCTTCTGTAGCCAATAAGAAAACCGTCGATTCCTTGACCAGTGTCTCTCCCGGCGTCTATAAAGACTCCTCTTTGCTTGGAAATTTTCCTGGTCTCCCTCCTCCTCCTATCTCTGATCCCAGCTTATCGAATGTTTGCATGATGCAATCGTCTCGGGCTGCCCTAAAGCGACCCGCTTCGGCTAGTCAGCAACCCCAGACTCAACCTAGCTCACCACCACCCGCTCCTAGCCATTCATCTCAGCCAGCCGGACCTCCTCCTTCTGGCCCTTCTCCTACAGCTGGTATCCCTGAACCCCTTTATCCCCCTGGATCGGTTCCCCCAACCCTTAACCATCTCAGAGCCGTCCCTCCTGGTCATTACCCCGCTGGTCAGATACCCTTCCTGGCTCCCCCTCCCAGAGTCTATTGCGTCCCCGCCGGCCGTCTCCTAGGCTTCATAGTGTCTAAGGACGGTATCACTCTTGACCCTTTGAAGTTTCAAGCCATTCTTGAACTTCCCATTCCGCGTACCTTACGCCAGCTGCAAAGTCTCCAAGGCAAAGCTAATTTTCTTCGTCGGTTCATTCCTGACTATGCCACCACTGCACATGGGTTCCTTCGACTCCTCCACTCTAACATCCCATTTGTATGGGACACCTATGCTCATGAGTCTTTCGATGCCCTCAAGCAGGCTCTCACATCCGCTCCCTTGATCTGCCCTCCCGACTTTGATAGGGACTTCATCCTGTACATCTCCGCTTCCACCTATTCGGTCGCTGGAGTTCTTATCCAGGAAGATGACAACGGTGTCGAGCATGTGATCTACTACGTCAGTAAGAACCTCGTAGGGCCTCTTGTTTCCTACTCCTATGAAGAAAAGCTAGCACTTGATGTCATGTTCTCGGTCCAAAAACTTCGTCATTACATCCTCATGCTTTCCACCAAGGTCGTGACTAATTCCAACCCCATGGCTTTCCTATTGAGTCGTCGCATCCTTACTGGGAAGTACGCCCGTTGGGTCGTCATTCTTCAAGAATTCGACCTCGAATTTGTCACACCAAAAAGTAAGAAAGGTTTAGCCCTTGCTGAACTCATTTCCGAATTACCTCCTGGAACACAGGATTCCCCAATTAATGATGATTTTTTTGATGAGCACTTATTTGCCATTACTTCAGATGATCCTTGGTATGGCGATATCCTCACTTACTTGCGAACCCAAAAGTTCGCTCTTCACCTTGATCGTGACGCTCGACGACGTATCCGACACCAGGCTCCCCGCTACCTTCTTATCGGCGACAACCTCTATCGTCGTGGTATAGATAATGTCCTTCGTCGTTGTCTCACACACGCTGAAGTTGAACAAGTCCTCAATGCTTGCCATAGCGGCGCTTGCGGTGGCCACCTCTCTGGTCTTGCTACTGCCCAAAAAGTCATGCGCGCTAGGTATTTTTGGCCTTCCCTCTTCAGTGATTGCATTGAGGCAGTCAAACATTGTTCCAATTACCAACATTTCGCCCCTAAGGCACGAGCTCCCCCAGCTCCTCTCCATCATGTCGTCTCAACTGGTCCCATTTGTAAATGGGCCATCAACTTTATGGAGTGTCGCCCGCCATCCGCTGGTAACCATAAATATATCATCGTGGCAGTCGACTATTGCACAAAATGGGCTGAGGCCATGCCAACATATAACAACACGGCAGCTACCGCAGCCCTCTTTTTCTTTAACCATGTTATCGCTCGATTCGGGGTTCCGAAACAACTGGTCTCTGACCACGGCCGACATTTTGAAGATGAGATATGGCGTGAGCTATCCTCATTGTTGGGTTTTGAGCACCAATATTCCTCCTCCTATTACCCCCAAGGTAATGGCCAAGTTGAAGCAGTCAACAAGATGCTCAAGACTATGCTTCAACGAATGGTGAATAAGCACAAAACCAACTGGCATCTTATGCTCTTCCCTGCTTTGTGGGCCTATCGAACTTCTGTTAAAACCGCCACCGGGTTTACTCCTTTCCACCTCATTTTTGGAGAGGAGGCAGTCTTACCGATCGAGTGTGAAATTCCTTCCCTGCATCTGGCCGTTGAACTTCTCCCTGACACCCAACCTCTAGAACAACGACTTATCATGCTTGAGCGCGCCTCCGAAGACCGTCGTGTTGCCTTGCAAACCATGGAAGCGGCCAAGAAACGCACCAAAGCTCAGTATGACAGAAAATTCCAGCCTCGTACTTTTCACGAAGGTGACCTTGTTCTAGTTTATGAACAGGCCCATGATGTCCTTGGTCATGGGAAGTTTGACTCATTATGGCTAGGTCCTTACATCATCAGTAAGAATCTCGGTAAGGGGGCATACCTCTTAGAGGATTTCGAAGGCAATCCCCTTCCTAATCCTCGCAATGCACTCTATCTTAAGAAATATTACCCTTAGCATTTCCCTTCTGAAATGCATGTTTTATTTTCTTTTAGATAGCCAACATCTTTTTCATTTTTGGGATTTGATACTTCACCAGGACACATTTTTTCCAACATGGGTCACTTCCCCTCTCATTAAAATCGCATTTCTTCACTTACAACACTTGTACTTGGGGCACCACTTTGCCTCCTTACTTGTCTTTGTTTGTGTTGATTTTCATCGTGAGTTACCATCTTGTACTCATGTTTTCATGGTCCCCCATTGGACCTTTACTGTGTGGCAGCACCATCGAGTCGCCCTTGTTTAGAGCATCCGAGTGGAGTCATCATCGCATTCATGGAGTCTATCCCGAGTCCCTTTGTACCCGCTATAGTCCTCCATCCTTCATTGCTTGGTCTCTCTCTTGTGTCGCACATTATGGCCTTCAGTCCCACTGTCCCTTATCCCTGATGATATTGTGTCAGTCGTTGCCATGTCATTCATGCCCTTTATGCTCTAGCAAGGGAAGTCATCCATTCGCTACTCAGTCCCCTCCATTCCACCATCATCATTGGTATTAGTCTGTCCGTCGCTCTACTATTTTCTCTCGTGCCTTAGTTGAGGATCTCTCATTGCCTCACCTATGGCAGACCTCCTTCTGTCGACATCAGCTTCTTCATTCCAGAAGACAGGTCTAGAAAGCGGTGTACCTTGGTTCCAGCTTCCACTCTTGTTCGGTGCCTCGGATCAGGCAAAGGGATCTCTCATTTCCCTTTGACTTGATTGTTTCTCCACTCCAGCTCCTTTTAGCATGATCGAGATCCGTATACTTGATGGTTCAGTGATGTAGCAGCAGCTCTTGGTGATTCCCGGGTGTGTGTGAGATGTCTCAGCCCTCATGAGGGGGTGGCCCTGCAGGTAGCCCCCCACATGCCCGGATGACCTCTTCATTGCAGCCTTCGATGCAGCTCCATATATTTGATGATGTCGACCTTAGCCGCTTGCAGCGCCTCTTTGATTTGCATGTATCAGTCAGATTTTGTGAGCCCTTCCCCGCTTATAGGGGGCATTTGGGTTGTATTTGTATCTCATGTACTCAGATATTATTGTGTAAGTCCTGGCTGTTGTCCCAGGCACAGCATGTATGTGGGATTCCTCATTGTATTTTTATCTGGCTCATGTTTATGCCGGCTGTACTTTATAGTTCGGTCCCTTATTTACTGGACACACTATTCTTTTGTACTTTGTCTCGGCGGGCATAGGTATGCCTCCCCCGCCGCCTTTAGCACAAGTACCCTCTCATAAAAAGAGACTTGTTACACCTGCAAGTCTCGTCTCCTCAGGGTCTAGTTCTTCAGCACATTAGTCTACCTCACATTTCTCTCTCTGACTTCCCTTTTGATGTCTAGTGATTGAGTTCTTACAACGTACTTTGGTCATACGATTTGCTCCTAACACTCGCACGCTGGGGGGCAATCTGTTACACCATTTTTTGGTCATCTAACCTACTATCATTAGATGGACCCAAGTACACCATGTAAGACCAATTTTACCCTAAGTAAAATTGCTCTCACTATGTAAAATAACTTAATAAAACACATTTATTAGGTTGTTTATGGTCTAAACAGGAAACCCCAAAAGGAAATATTAAACAAACCTATATTTGTTTGATTTTCCTCAAGGAATAATTAATTAAATAATAATTTAATTATTATTCCTGGTCATGTTTAACCCAAAACAAAGAAATTAATTAGATAAATCCTTATTTATCTTATTATTTTCTAGGAATAATTGTTTAAATCTTATTTAAATAATATTCCTTGTTAAATATGACTAAATCACCCATAAAGAATTAAATAAATCATTATTTATTTGATTATCTTTCAACCACTTCCTTAAAATGATAAATAAATCATTTATTTATTTATTATTTACAAATAAAGGGATTTGACCAAGTCAAATACCTTTGCCCTCCAACAAATATAATAAAATATTCCATAAAAGGTGGATCTAGATTTGGTTAACATTATTTTAATCATGCACCAAGATCTAGAATGACCCAATATTTTGTTATAAATAGGAGGGTTTTTCCTACCATCCTTCACCTTTTGTTGCCTATTAGATCACTCTGGATCTATACACTTGGTACGACTTTGAGCCATTATCATTGTCATATTTTCCATTATTCTTTGTGTGAGCTCCTTGGGATTCTATCTTTATGCAGGTTTTCTACACCAACGGAGAGAGAAATCTTTGAATCTACCAAGTCTTGAGGACTTCAGAACCCATCCATTGAGGAGGTGGAAACATCTTCTTGTTTTCCTCCCAGGTGCCCTTAATACAAAAAATTCTTTCAAAAATTGTTCTTGTCTTGTCTATTGGATATATGGAGCAAAACCTTCTTTTTACTGCTTAATGTCTTTCCATGCATAGATTTGGTTTTTGCAGCTCTTGTCTCTATCAACTAACCGCGGAGCTGAAGATATTGGTAGCCATATTTGATGTTAGGGCTATTAGTTATGCGTAGCTAAAGTGGTCTTTTTTCGTACACTCCGACAAAGGATTCATACTAACATCTTCTACTATCTTTTCGCTATTAGGAAAAATTTCTTGTATCAACTTTTTCAAACCTTCCATATCTACTTTTAGAGCATTCTTCATGTTTTCCATGTTGTGTTTCATTTTTTCTTCCATGTCATCCATCTTAGCTTCCATGCCAGCTTCCATGTCATCCATATTAGCTTCCATGCCATCCATCTTAGCTTCCACGCTGTCCTTCAAACCATCCATATTATTCTTCAAACAATCCATCTTCGCTTCCATGCCTTTCTTCAAAACTTCCATTTCATTTTTTGTTGCTCTTTGCGAGAGCGAAATTTGGTGCACTTGCTCTTGTAATTTTGATAGATCGTGTTGCAATTCTTCATCTTCATGAGTCATAGTAGAGTACTCTGAGGGCTTAATGGGTGTTGAATTATTTTTAGGAGGCATTTTATAACCCAATACTGATATCTATGCTCAATAGACCTTTGGAATCACTTAAAACTGATTTTTCAAACAAGACTTATGCAATTTGAACAAAAATACACACCTTTTTCTTGATTTTGAGGAGCTCGATATTGAAACTGAATTATCTCTGTGATTTCGGCTCTTCAATATCTAAAATTTGGCCCTATAGTAGCCATTTGAAACTTATTTCAAATGCCAGAGGTCTAAACTGATTTGGATTCTTTAAGACAAATTTATGCCCAATCTCTCACAATGACCTAATTATGGACTAGTTCAGTAGAGCGAACTTGTACGGCATGCCACGTGTCATTGTTTCATCCTTGGGCTATGAAATTGATACATAGGAAACTACAATCCCTGTAATTGTGGCCACTTTTTACAAAATTCCAATCCAATGCTCAAAGAGAGAGAGTTGTGATGATTTTCCCATGGTCATCTCTTTGAGATGAAATTCGGGAGCTTGAAAAAAACCCTAACTTCCACAGACCCTATCTCCAAAAATTATTGTGAATCAAGATCTGAAATTTTTTCACAATGTTCCTCGGGATTTTAGCTTTGCTTTGTAAAAATTTCAACTTCTGAACCCTCGCGGAAACAAATTTATAGCAAAATTCCACGATGGCCTGTTTAGGTTAAATTCAAAAGCCTGCAAAAGCCCTAACTTCCACAGATCATATATTTCAAAATATTGTGAACCAAAATCTGAAATTTTTCCACGACGTTCCTCAAGATTTCGGCTTCGCACTATAAAAATTTCAGCTTCTGAACCTTTGTAGAAAAAAAATTATAGCAAAAATTCCATGATGACCTGTTTGGAGCAGCGAAACCCTAGAATCCAAAGCTCTGATACCAAATGTTAAGAAATCTGCTCCAAAATAGAAGAAAAGAGAGATCAACACCTTTGAAATCAGCCACTTTGAGGGGGAAACCTCCAATACATTACATAAATGAATAATTCTTTGATGATACAAATGACAAAACCTCCTTCTATATATAGGGGTCCATGGGGTCACAATATAATCCTAGCCGACCTAACAATAATAACAATATGAGGGTTACAGGGGTACAAAAATAATAATAAGGGGGCTACACTAATAAAAATAAGGGACTACACTAGTAATATGGGGACCTAACATTTAGGAAATTGATAAATCTCAAACAAAAGGGTTCAATGGTGGAGCACATTGAGGACTTTAAAAAATTGAATATAAGGGTAACTGATATTCCAGAGGAACACAGGATTGATGTCTTCATAGGGAATTTAAAGGATAACATCCAACATGAGGTTCACGTATCGGAACCTGATTCATTGGAGAAGACATTTAGGTTGGCAAGAAAAATTGAATGTAAAATTATGGCGACAAGGAAGCCTACCACTCACATCTATAAAGATGGAAGTGTTGCTACTCCTAGACTTCCACAAGCTACAAGGTTGACACCACAACAATTGGAAGAAAACATACCAAAAGGGCTTTGCTACAGTCATTATGACAAATACATTAAAGGTCATATGTGTGCCGAGAAGAAATTATTTTACATAGAATGTGAAGAGGAGGAAGAAAATGAAGAAGAAACTTCAGAGGAAGAGGATATACACCAGGAACCAACCCTAGAGAAAGAAGAAATGAGTCTGACCATATCGTGTAATGCATTGGCAGGAATTACCACTCCTCAAACTCTCAAGATAGAAGGACATATCAAGAAGAAAAAGGTAATAGTGTTGATTGATTCGGGTAGTACCCATAATTTTGTTCATTGTAACCTAGCCAAGGAATTGAATTGCTTCATATATCCAACACCAGAATGTCAAGTGATGGTTTCAAATGGAGGAACTATAAATTGCTCTGGAAAATGCCATAATACCAAGCTAACCATGAACGAATATGTATTGAATAGTCCAATGGGAGGTGCTGATGTTGTACTAAGAGTACAATGGTTACAATATTTGAGGACAATAGCTTTTAATTTTCAAGAACTTTTCTTGAATTTTTTTTCAGAAGGAAAGGAAGTCGAATTACGGGGTATCATAGGGAAGACGGGAAAGATGATAAGATCTAATGTCATGAAAAAGCTTCTAAATAATGAACAATGAGGTGTAATTGCAAAATTATGCTCACTAGAAGTTCCAACATCAAAATCATCTAATTCTCCAGATCTCCAAAAATTCTTGGACAATCATTCCAAGGTGTTTGAAACTCCCAAAGGACTCCCACCTATTCGTGATCATGATCATGCTATTAATTTGATTCCAGGAAGTGTTCCTCCAAACATAAGGCCTTACAGATATCCTTCTGTCCAAAAGAGCGAAATTGAACGTATGATGTTGTGATCCTTGGGTTGGCTGTTCTGACAGTTTCTCTCTTTCTCCGGCTTTGGTAGAGTTTCTCAATGAAAGAGGGTTTTATACCTTAAACCAGGTAGTTGATCCGAGATCAACCTCCCTTGTGAAACAAGACTGGCTCTCCAGCATGGAATTGCAGTTGGATGTTAGGTGGTTGGAAGAATGGAGCCGTTATGTCTCAGCATTACATTTTTCTTCTGTCTGGATCTCAGATTCAAGAGATGAGTTGCGTTGGGTTCATGCGCAGACAGGTTCTTATTCTCCAGAATCGGGTTATAAATGGTTGATGTCCCAAGTAGGGAAGGAGGCCTTGAGCTGGTGGTATAAATCAATCTAGAAACTGAAATGCCCAGCCAAGACCAGATTATTCTTTTGGTGCATCCTTAGAAACTTTAAGGCTGATCAATATTCCTTTTAGCTGGCACGGTGATGATTTTCTTCAAGCTTGGAATCAGTGGTGGCAGGAGGCTCCAAATGATAAAGTCAAATCTATTCCTCTTCTTGTAGCTTGGGGAACTTGGATTTCTCATAACAGGTCTATTTTCAATGAGAAGTCTTTCCCTATAGTCAGATTGGCAGCGGAAGGAGCTGCTATCTATGACAGCATCCCTTCTCCTTCAAGACCAGATCCCCCTCGAATCATTCAGCCTGAAGTGATACATGAAACAATTCCGTGGGATTTTTTTGATGGGGCCTCTGATTCAAATGGCTCTTGTGGTGCTAGTTTAGTTATTCACCTCTCTCCTGCAAACTCCCTTCGAGCTTCGGTGGGCCTTGGGCAAGGGTCAAACAATTTTGCAGAACTTAAAGCCCTCCATTTTATCCTTTGTTGGTTGATTTCGAAACATATGAGGCAGATTCAGATTTTTGGTGACTCTAGGAATGTTGTGAATTGGTTTAATGGGACTCAGCAGTGCATACATTATATTTTGTTACCTTTACTTAAAGAGATCCGTCGTCTCAAATTTTTTTTCACTGAGATCACTGTTTGTCACATTTACAGGGAAAGGAACCATGAAGCAGATCGCTTATTTAAAGAAGGTTCTCAGCAAGATTTGGGGTCCTAGACAGTAACTGAGTTGGTGAATGGGGCTGTTCATGCTCGGGAATAACCAGTTCTTGATTGACACTATTGTTTTTACTTATTTTATGTACATATTTGTTGTTAAAACTCTATATTACTACTTCTGTGGGCTCAGAACTGTTTTCCTTATGTAAGGAGGTTCTGGGTCCCCTTTTTGCTAAATACTGTTGATAGGAGACTGGGATAGTTTCTACTGCTAGTCCCTTTTTTTGAAAAAAGGAAGCCTTGAGCTTCGTCTTGGCATCTAACACCTTTTTGTTCTCATCTCTGTTTCAGTTTAAAATCCGAGGGATGATGAATAAAAGGATATGCTTTGGTTCCAGAGAGATATTTTTTGGTTTTACATTGGCTGCTTGGCATTACCCCAGGTTTTGCAAAGTAGCTAATTTCACCATTCCTCTTTGAAAAAAGGAGAAGGGAACTGCATTGAAATGCTCTGCATATGCTCTGAGACTATCTATTATTGATAGAAAGTTCAATTTTTTTTTTTTTCTGTGGAAAAAAAAAATGATTGCAGAAATGTTAGAGGCTGGTATAATTCAACCTAGTCAAAGTTCTTTCTCTGCTCCAGTAGTATTGGTGCACAAGAAGGATGGATCATGGCACATGTGTCCAGATTATAGGGAGCTCAATAAGCTCACTATTAAAGATAAATCTCCCATTCCTATGATTGATGAATTATTGGATGAATTACATGGAGCACTTTATTTTACCAAGTTGGATCTTCGTTCAGGATATCATCAAATTAGAATGAAGACTGAAGATATTCCGAAAACAACATTTTGAACTCATGAGGGTCATTATGAATTTTTGGTCATGCCTTTTGGCCTTACCAATGCACCTTCTACATTTCAAGGGTTGATGACTTCCATTTTTAAACCCTTCCTTAGAAAATTTGAGTAAGTATTTTTTGATGATATACTAATGTTCAGCAGGTCTTGGAAGGATCATGTTCAACATGTTGAAAGGGTGCTCAAACTATTGGAGGAGAAACAATTATATGCAAAAACCTCCAAATGTTGCTTTGTAGTACAAGAGGTGGAATATCTTGGTCATATTGTATCTCACGAGGGTGTTAAGGTAGAACCTAACAAAATTAAAGCCATTAAGGAATGGAAAGTCCCCACAACCATATATCAGTTGCGAGAATTTCTTGAGTTAACAGGTTATTATCGCAAGTTTGTTAAGAATTATGGGAGAATAGCAGCACCTCTAACAACATTATTGAAGAAAGATGCATTTTCATGGACTCCTGAAGCAACTAAGGCCTTTGAACATCTTAAAGAGGCAATGTGCCTAGCACCGGTCTTAGCTACCCCAAACTTCACAAAAACCTTTATTCTGGAATGTGATGCCTCAAGAAATGGAATTGGTGCCGTTTTAATGTAAGAAGGAAGACCCATTGCTTTTGAAAGTAATCCAATCAAAGGAAAGTAACAGAAAGCTATTTATGAGAAGGAAATGTTGGCAATACTACATGCACTAAAGAAATGGTGACCTTACCTAATTGGAAGACACTTCAAGGTAAAAACAGATCATGATAGTCTTAAACACTTTTTGGAACAAGGACTATCTTCAGAAGAGCAGCAAAAATGGGTCACAAATATGTTTGGTTATGACTTTGAAATCATCTGCAAAAAAGGGAAGCTAAATGTTGTTGTAGATGCACTCTTAAGAAAGGATGAAGAGGTGGAAGCATTACTTTGTGCCATTTATATTATCCAACTAGATTGGATAACCGAAGCAAGGGATGAATGGAAGAAGGACAAAAAAGTGTGGACACTCATTCAAAATTTGCAGGAATATCCTAGTATATCTAATACTTTTAGTTGGAAAAATGATTCCTTATGGTACAAATATTGCTTATATCTTTGTAAGAATTCCCAACTGAAATAAAAGATTCTTTTGGAATTTCACACTTCTCCTTTAGGAGGACACTCAGGATTTTTGAAAACTTACCACAGGTGAAGAAAGAATTTTTTTGGGATGGCCTTAAATCAGATATTCAAAAGTCTGTGGCGAAATGTTTGGTTTGTCAGCAAAATAAAATTGAGACAATTAAGACCCCGGGTCTTCTACATCCTTTATCCATTCCAAGTCAACGTTTGGAGGATATTTCAATGGATTTTATCACAAGTTTACCTAAGTCCAAAGGAAAGAATGTCATCATGGTGGTAGCTGATAGACTTACCAAGTATGCACACTTTTGTGCATTATCTCATCGATTTAAAGCAAGTAAATTTTCTACTACATTTATGGAAACAATTCAAAATCTACATGGAAACCCAAATATTATTGTAAGCGACAGAGATCCCATTTTTACTGGAAATGTTTGGACGGAATTATTTTCTTGTTTGGGTACTCAACTAGCTCATAGCTCATCTTATCATCCTCAATCCGATGGTCAAATTGAGATAGCGAACAAATGTTTGGAAGGATATCTTTGTTGTTTTGTATCTGATAAACAAACACAATGGGTCAAGTGGTTACCTCTGGCTGAATGGTGGTATAACACTTCCTTCCATACTGCAGTAAAAATGACCCCATTTATGGCACTTTATGGATATCATCCACCATCCATCACATCATCTTTAAGAGGAAATTCTAAGGTTAAAGCAGTGGAAGAACACATCGAGCATCAACAAAAAGTTCTCCAAATCTTAAAGGATAGCCTAAACTTGGCACAAAATTGAATGAAACAACAGGCATATCAACATCGCAGCGAGAGAAGTTTTGTTGTAGGAGACTGGGTATTTTTACGGCTACAACCATACAAACAAATGTCCCTCAAGCAAGCTAAGAAGGATAATAAATTATCGCCAAAGTACTATGGTCCTTACAAGGTGTTGCAAAAGGTTGGTACTATGGCATACAAATTGTAGCTTCCTGCTTCTTTGCGAGTGCATCCAATTTTCCATGTTTCATGCTTAAAGAAGGTTATAGGTGACACACTTCCATTTCAAACAATATTTCCAGAACTTGATGAGGAAGGAAAAATCATATTGGAACTTGAAGCAATCACGGAAACAAGAAATTGACAACTACGAAATCCATCAATTTCAAAGTATCTCATCAAATGGAAGAACTTACCCACTGAAGATTCTACATGGGAGGATGAGAAATTTATACAGAAGCATCCAGAGCTACTCAACCATTGAGGACAACACTTTTTTGAAGGAGAGGGGCATGTTAGGTCCCTATACTACTAGTGTAGTCCCTTATTGTTGTTAGTGTAGCCCCCTTATTGTTATTAGTGTACCCCTGTAACCCCCATATTGTTATTATTGTGCCCTTACATTATTATTGTTAGGTAAACTAGAATTATATTGTGACCCCATGGACTCCTATATATAGAAGGAGGTTTTTTCATTTATATAATCCAAGAATTGTTCATTTACGTAATGTAAAGGAGGTTTCCCCCTCGAAGTGGCTTATTTATAAGGCATTGATCTCTCTTTTCTTATATTTTTGGAGTTGTTTTCATAACATTTTACAACTTGAGAAATGAAAGTAGTATCCTCCTAGTATGAGTCTTTAATGCTAGAACTACAACTAATTAAATTATTATACTAAGCAGTGATTCCAACCATAATTCACTTTAGCTAGATTAGGAGCTTGTTTTCACTAACATGTGCAAAAGAAAATCCAAAAACTTGATCATTTGGTACTCAATTATTTAAACTCTATAGTTCTCATTATCTAATAATTCGTAAATGATCTTACAAAGTGACAAAATTTTAACTAAATGACTTTCTCCTCAATCATCAAAACTTTAGTTTAAATTCTCCCAATAACACATTAATGCTCATCCTCGCAATTATATATATATATATATATATAGAGAGAGAGAGAGAGAGAGAGAGAGAGAGAGAGAGAGAGAGACACACACACACACACACACTAGTGCATACAACACTAGTTAGACCAAGTACAAGATCTAGATATCTTATTCAACATCATATAGTCTAAACATTTGTATTGTACAAATAACTTCTCGTAATACTATAGTCACCGGATTCAGAAAATTTAATCCTTCAAATTCGAAATTCACTGAACCTCAAAACAATTCGATGAAATTTGTTTTTGTTCTCCGAATTTTATGTCGAACACGAACACAAACTTTATGACAAACACAAACACGAAAAAAAATCGATGAAATTCGCCAAAAAGTCGTTGAAATTCATTTCAGGGTTTTGTGGTTTGAAAATTTTCCATTGTTTATAATTAAAAAAAATTAAAATGGTAAGTTGCGTACCCCTAATGAATTTGAGGCTAAAATTTGACGTTGCGCGAAAATCTACCTCACTCACAGGCACACTGGCTCACTCCACAACCAACCGGTGAGATAATCAAGCCTTTGGGAGTTGGATAACCAAGGCGCCATGAAGTTGGATAGATAGGCCACTAGGGCATTTGGAATCATTGAAAAAACGAGAGAGCTTTCTTATCTGATTGACAAACTTTTATAATGGGAACGATAATGATTCTTATTCAAGTAATGTTTCTGTCAACCAACCCATCGAGAGGGTTGAATCATTTGTATGAATAATGAATTTTTGTCTTGTTCGGTTAACAAAATTCACTAAATAAAACAAATATTAATTTTTGTTAATTTATAGTTTTGTTAATCGGGATATAATTCCATTGTGATGGCCAACAAAATAATTTGTAATTGTCTGTATGGATTTAGTGAAAGTTAATGGTGATTTTTTTCTTTTTATGGGGTAGTCTACATGATTTATTTGTGAAGCATTGTGGCTATATGTGTTTTACAGTCTACTAGGTGTCGAACTTTATTTGAATTTCAAGGTTGTCGAACTCGAACATGAACGCGGTGACTTAGGTAATATACTAAATTTAAATATATTCACCTCAATAATAATAAAACAAACATAACTTCATCATAACTTTAAATCAAAATAAATATAATTATTTGTAAAAAAAAATTTGGTGAAAATCACATAGGAGAAATTTGTGTCGACACGTTTCGAACTAGCCAGTGTGGTTCATCATCAGGACAAGATGAACCACACTGGCTGGTTTGAAACGCGTCGACACAAATTTCTCCTATGTGATTTTCACCGAAAATTTTTTTACACATATTTTATGGATCACAGAAGCCAAATTCCTAATATAATTATTTTTACTATAAATAATTGTTTGTATTGTGCAAGCCTAAATCCATCTTAAATTGGATCTAACAAGGGCTCAGAGGGATCAAGTATGGAGTTAATATGGATCTAACTTGATCCTCTTGCATTCCATAATGGATTTCCTCAAGTCTTTAAATAGGACTTAAAATAATACAATTTTAAAATTAAAATAAATTTATATTATTATTTTATTTTAAAATTTCACAAAACACTACATAAAAAGACTATAAATACTATCTACATAGTGGGAAAACCATCATAGATTATTTGTCAAACTAGTAGTAAGACAATAATCACTTACAACTATCTGTTAATGCATGTTAACTCATCACCATTATTCAATGAAAACCAAGCCACCTAGAATTACTCATTGGTGGTCCGTAAGGGGGCATTCTTTCATCGCTACAAGATGTATTTGAGTCTTGGGTCGTTAACATCTTTCCTTGCATCCTATAAAGATAAGTTTTTAAACCAAATAATGAAAGAATGTATGATGTTTGAATGTCCACAAGACTAAAAATAGTTTATGGGACTACCAACCTCCTTGTTTTTTTCCTTTTGCAATTCAATCTTTTTCTTACTCAAATTGATAATGAGCTAACCCAACCTTCTAACAGTCCCCTCACTGAAAAGACAATGCCATAGAATTGATGCTAACATATTTCCATAGTTGTCCCTAATGTCTGTGAAGGCATCACATTCCAAAATGAAATGCTTTTCTGTTTCCACTGCCCCATAAGTGCAAAAAGTATACACTCGTTCTTCTCAATCTTCTTTAGGTCTCTTCCACCATCCCGTTTCACATCGAAGTTAATGTGAGTTGCTTCTTAATTGAGCAATAAGAATCTTTGCTCTCCACTGAATGTTATCTCCAATGTACTCTTTTTTTTTGAGATCACAAGTGGGGT
Source organism: Pinus albicaulis (assembly GCA_034641835.2). Lineage (NCBI taxonomy): Eukaryota > Viridiplantae > Streptophyta > Pinopsida > Pinales > Pinaceae > Pinus > Pinus albicaulis. Next base: position 470,993,606 of record CM076571.1, read on the forward strand.
TGAATTCCTGAACATATTACTTCTTCTTTCTACCCAACTCTTCTCCCCATATACGCTTACATAACTTCTCCATAACAAAATTCTTTAACTCTTTGCTATTTGTGGGACACGCATTGAGGTAAATATTCCATTTTTGCATCCATTTGTTGTTTTGTCTCATCCATGATTTATTTCTTTCACTCATGCCTTCATTGAAGGTAACTTTCGACCATCTACCTCCTCCCATTTGCTCAATTCCTTTTAGACACCTTATAAGACACACCATAACAATTGCTTCAATGGGAGTTGCTCCTGTTTCACTCAACATTATCTCATAAGTATCCAAACTTTTTATTTTGAACGTGCTCATGATCAAGTGTTTTTGGATTTTCTCAATTTGTTTCCATTTTGAAACAGAGATGCTGCTAGCCCACAATTCACATCCATATAATATCACTAGACAAACTAGGAGTCCAAAAAGCACTTTAATTGTGTTCCAATCCCATAACTCTGCATCTCTACATCAGTTTTGTAGTGCATATAATGCTTTCCACCCTCCTAAAATTCTTTTCTTTCTGCAATCCTCCCAATTAAGCTTGTTGTTGAAATCATCCCAAGGTACTTGTATTCATTTAATTATTCAAGAATGTCGCCTTCAAAGAAGAACATATGCTGGCTTTGCTTCCTTTTATTAGATAAAATCATTATTTTGGTCTTACTAGTATTTACTTGCATCTCCACTGCTTTATAAAAATGCCTAAGGGCATATAGATGCATCTGCAATCTGTGGGCCGATTTAGCAACCAGTCTAGGATCATCGGCATGTAGAATAAGCTTTATCACAAACTCCCCCAACCTAACACCATCCCCAACTTGCAGATTTAGCCACTCTTCCAATTTTTCAATATATAAACCAAAAAGGGTAGGGGATAAAGGGTAGCCTTGCTTGACTTTGATGTCACTTCTAAAACTTTCTAAAATCCCTGTTGAAGTTCTAATTTTGACATTGACCTCTTCATAAAGCCTATGGACAACAACTCTATAGTGCAAAGGAATTTCAAGTTCTTCCATTCTACGCCACAACTTATCTCTAGGGACCGTGTCAAATGCCTTTTTGAAGTTAACAAAGCAGCAAACTACTTCTTCTTTGTCCCCCCAAACCTTTTCAACAACATGTCTGAGTGTGATACCATGATCTATTGTAGAATGCTTCGGCTTAAAACTTGCTTGCCCTTTTGCTCTCTTTTCTTTTACTTCTGCCCACTTACTGATTCTATTTTCTACCATGCCACTGAAATGTTTTGCAAACAAAGGATTGATCATAATGGTTCTATAGTTGGAAGGATTATGAATGTCTCCACTTTTAAAAAGGGGTATTGCTAGACTAGTTGTCCAATCCCTTGGGAATCCTTTCCGAATAACGTTGTTGAATATTTCCACGATGTGCGGTGCCAGAATGTTCATTCCCCACTTTAGATATTTTGCTTGAAGTTCAACCAAGTCCTTTGCCTTCCCTATTTTCAACTTTTTAATTCTCGCCTCCACCTCCTGTACTATGAAAAGCTTTGTAGTTGTGTTGATCCTGGGAGGAGACTCAACCTCTAATTATTTTTCATAGAGTTGCCTTGCATAGTCAAACCATTGATTGGTTATAATATTATTTTCAATTTGCTTCTTCCTTGGTTGAAGTTCATACCAAATTTTTTTTGGGTTATTCTTGCCTAGATATGTCAACTCTTCTCGCCTTGTTTGCATGATCTCGTATTTTTTCCTTTTTAAAATCTGCTTATATAACTTTACATTCATCTTCTCATCGCCTTCCTTTTTCAAGATTCTCGTTGCCATTTTTCATTCCTCATCCAACCACGCATTCACACAAAAACAATTTGATTATGATTTCCTATTTTTTGCTCTTTTACACTTACCAAGTGCACTCTGAATTATATTTGTTTATTAGAAATTATGAGAGAGCAGAAACACACAATATTCACACACACAATAAATAATTTCTATATATCAATCACACTAATACATTACAATATTTATAGTGCTGCTGAGATCCAACTAATTCCATTCTTGGAGGGAGTAGTTGAGAGAATCTCTCAACATCCTCCAACACACCAAACCAATCCCTAAATTGTAGTATGCATCATAAATGAGGCATTATCTCAACACCCCCATAATGCCTACATTACAGAAATGGAGAACACACTAAATTAATACAAACATTTGTCTGCCCTGGTCTTCATTAACATTTGTACCCACTCTGAGATCTCATAGACAACGCTCTTTTCTCCACCATTTTCGAGCTACCATTCAACCCATTTAAAATACATTTGTTTCTGATCAGCAATAATGAACTTTGCAAGATCAATAGTATTGAAAACTTGGCTCGTCGGGGCTTCCGCGATAAGAGCTAACAAGTGATGAACCATCCTATGGACCAATCACCATCTGTCGGATATTTCGCTTTCGGCTATCCATCAGTGGCTAGGCAAATGGTCTGAATACTGAATGTGTTCAAGAGCTAATCTAACAACTTGACCTGCTTCATACAAATGGATCTCATACTGTAACCTGTAACTGATGCTCTTGGCCTGTAGCACAACAAGATTAGCATATAACAAATTAACACAATCAAATTAGCCAATTGTCCTCTCGTCCCTGTAGAACGTAGAGAACGACTAATTTAAATAATGCTAAATTGTTCATAGTTGGTTCTGCACTCCACAAATCTCACAACAACAAAATTTACGAAATTATCCAAACATCATTCAAATAATTAATAAAGTAGGCAACGACTTTCACTGCGTTTTTGGCTGCTAAATTAGTGAATATTGCAGCTTCATTTTGTTGGCTCGCTCCCCCCAAGATTGCACTAAATATTCCAGCATGCCAACTAGAATCTGCAGAGAATGCACTGCGCTAAACAAACAACAAACCACCAACGAGAACTCTAAGCAAAAAATTCACTGCAAACTTCACTTCACATACTTATACCACTCCAAACATAACTCTAACCCTAAACGATGTGCACTACTCCCCTACAGAAGAATAATAATAAATCTATTCCATCTCAACGCTTCTCTTCGTATCGTCTTCATCCTCAAAAATTCAAGCAACGTCACATGAAGGAAGCACGCTGACAATCAATGATCCTCATTATTTTTCTGCAATATAGAATTGGCATGACTCATACAAAATCCTCGAAGGCTCCAAAACGAGCAGCAGATTCTGCCCCTTATCCTCGTCATACATGAAACGATCCGGAGTAAATATAAATTCTTTGAGCAGCCCAATAGGATATAGATTCGATTTCATTCTCTGTCACGAAAGGGCACTAGATAGGCTCTTTTCAGAATCGCGTGACGGAATAGTTAATAATGCGCTGCTTGAGAGAGGCAAAGGAAACATGAAAAGCTAAAGTAGGACAGAAAAAATGTATGCTCGGCATGCATAACCGAGAAGGACTCAACGACTACTCAACATGACAAAGATTGTTCACTATTTTTTGAATTGCTTCTGTTATTTTCGTTGGAGTGTTTCACATGCAATGCACCAATGCTGTCCAGAATCCGTAAATGCTGTATGCTAACCTGCCACTGCCACTCTACACCCTGTCAGTGTATGCCATCTGCAAATGCACAATAATACTTATCTAATCTACTTATGTACAGAAATTCTCTCTCAAATTATTTCATTTTCTTGGGCACTCTCGTGAGGGATTAAGCCCAATTAGGCTCTGATACCATATTAGAAATTATGAGAGAGCAGAAACACACAATATTCACACATACAATAAATAATTTCTATATATCAATCACACTAATACATTACAATATTTATAGTGCTGCTGAGATCCAACTAATTCCATTATTGGAGGGAGTAGTTGAGAGAATCTCTCAACATCCTCCAACACACCAAACCAATCCCTAAATTGTAATATGCATCATAAATGAGGCATTATCTCAACATTGTTAACAAAAAAAACCAATTTTAAGACATACTCCAAACCCCATTAAAAAAAAACCTCCCATTCTACTGTTAAAATAAATTTATACCATTATTTTATTAAAAAAAATCACTAGACGGGACCTAAAAAGACTACAAATATTATCAAATAAAATATTCTGCTGGTTGTTACGTTGTTAAGAATAACATTTTCTATTATGTTTATACGTCTCCCTTACGCTGAATAAATATATTAGTCACAATAATAAAACAAACATATATCGTTTATAACTTTGAATCCAAATAAATGCTCAAATTCAGTTTTATATTTTTGATATATTCGAAATTCCAGTTTTATATTTTTGATATATTCGAAATTCCAAAAATAAAATAAATTTATACTCTTACTTTCTAAAAATGCTATGACATAAGATGTCGCGGACGAATAAATCTAGATGTGCATGTTCTATATAAGAATCTCCTTTGAAGAAGCACAAGACAGATTGTAAAGTTTCTGGATGATGCGCTAAGCAGCAGCGAAATACGACAAGGTGAATAACAGGCAAAGTTCCCGTCAAGCAACGGGTACTTACAGGGGCAATTATATACAGTGAATATACATCCAATAGGGTATATATTGCAGGGCATACTCCGTTGCAGTTTGGTGTGGCAAGCAAGGGCTCGAGAAGGAAGGAAAGAGTCTCTCACAGTCCGTACCATATACACATCAGCCATGTCTAGCAAGCAAGGTAGCCACTTCGATTCCCCTGTCTCCGTTTTTTTTTGTGTTTTTCCCCTTCCTTTTAGCGTTTTCTAGGGTTTCACTTCATCATGTAGGTTAGGTCATGGAACATTTTGCAGCAATTGTTTCTCTTTCCAAAGATTTCATTTTTCAAACTTGGTAAATCCATTCTTGCCTAAGAAATTTATTGTTTTTAAAGAAGCACATCTTCCCCGGAAATTCTGTTGATCGCGGAATTATAAATTTATATTGATATGTTCCCGATTTGTTTTTTGGATCCTTAAATTTCTTGTACTCTTTGAATCGTGGTTGATAGCGTTTATCTTAGGGTTTGATTTCCCGTGCGGTTGTTTTGGGGTTTTTGTTCAGGTGGAAAGGCTAAGCCCCTCAAACAGGCAAAGAAGGAAAAAGTTGAATATGACGAGGTGAGTTGCAAGATTTTATTCTGTAA